>CAUYUJ010021004.1:157500-225000 GCA_963575745.1 Prorocentrum cordatum | reverse complement strand
GAACTCCCCCTGGATCTCGGCGTCTAGTGATGGGCCACAGCCACTCACATTGGACTTGGCAGCACATGCGGTCTAACACGTCTCGATGCCATAGGACGGATTCAGGCAGAGGGGCAACGCAGAGGAAAAGCAATGCTCAAAGCACCCCCGAAGAAGACACTGCGCGCTGGCGGGGGATGCGCGAACGCGAGCGTTCTGGAGGCGAGCGAATGAGCTGAAACGGCCGCGGGTGTGGGGCGACTACGCATATGTCAAAAAGGACATGGCGATGACCGACTTCGCGTTGGGACGCGGCGATGGCGCGAAAGTCGGCGTCGCCGGCTCGCGCGCAAACGACGGCGACGGAAGAAACGCGCCCGGGCGATCGACCGTTGGCGCATCCCGGAAAGAGTCGCGCACGCGCTGCCTCTAAAGTATGAGCTCCGTAGGAGGCCGCCGGTATCAAAAATGATGCCAAATCCGACCTTGGGAACACGGACGAAGGTCTAGACCGCCCATGACGTCCTCGATACCCAACGACGCCCCGCCGCCAACGGCTGGGAGTACCTGCCCCCCATCACGCTGGCAGAGATGCAGGGCGCCGCGCGCTCGTTAAGCACGGCGCGGCGGCGGAGCCAACGCGCGCGCCGCCGACAGCTATGGAGCACCTCGGCAGGATCGCACTACGATATGTTCCGGCGGTATACAACACGATACGGCCCGGTCACGGAAACCCGATGGAGGGCAAGGGCGGGTCGCACTCATCAGCGCGCTGATACGGTCTGGAACCATGAACTACCGGCCTCTTTCGACCGAGACGCACGCGCGGCGCCAGTGCCAGACCAGCCACGGCGATGACCATGACGAACACGACGGCGGGGACGCACGCAGGCAAGCAGGGCGTCCGCACGTAGGCGCGGGTGTTCATTGGAGAGGACACGCTAGAGGACTCGAGACCCTTCCGAACGCCACAACTCCGAAGGACTGTCAACGGCATGGATCGGCACGCACAGGACGCAGGAGCATCCTTGATTTGGCAAGGTCGACCTACCAAGCAGCCTCGCCTGTAAGCGCGCCCCCCCGCCCCCTGGCCTCGCCCTCGCCACGGCCGAACCCCCCCCCGCCGTTTTCCCACAGCGGCGGAGACCCCCCAAAAGAGCCGATGCATCGTTTGTGCGCATCGGCGCCGTCAGCGTGGAGAGAATCAGGCTACACCTCGGTCCGCATCAGCGATGCATCGTCGATGCGGCGCGATCCTCCGACCATGTTTGCTCGGGCCCCATCCGGGAGGCCTGGATGCATGCAGCGCGCTGCCATGAAGAGCGCCAGGTTCGGAACGAACAAGCTCGTCTGGCCACGGCGAGCCTCGGCCGCGAACAAATTGCCCGACCTTCAACAGAGGAACGGCCCGGAACAACAACGCCCATCACCATTGTCATTATATGTTCTTGCTTTCAGGGACTTGACCGTACCTCACCCCGGCCAGCTCCGGAAGCTCTGGATCCAACAACCTTGGGGCCCCGCGCTTGCTGCCGCCGACCCTCCCCCAGCAGACCCGCCGCAATTGCACTTCCGATGGCCTTCCGCTGGCTCGCCGCCAAGAGCGAGGGTGCGTCAAAAACCAGGCCAGATCTGGAGCGCCCCGCCCATACGTGCGCACGGCAATGCCGCGACGTGTCGACCGCAGCGGTGGTTCCTGACAGCGCGGGAATCGTTCAAGCTTGAACGATCGGCCGTTTCAGAAACGCTGGATCGGCCAACGATGGCCCAGTTTTGGGCCACAGGCGGCGTTCCCCCTGCCCCCGTGCCTTTCCTTCCCTCCTCCTCCTCCTCCCCTCCTCCTCCCCGTCCCTTCCTCCCCCCCTCCCCACTTCCGCATTATCCGGCTCGTCGTCGTCCTCCTCCTTCTCCTCCTCCGCCTCCACCTCCTCGTCCTCCTCGTTTTCCTGTTCCTGTTCCTCCTCCCTCCTCTCCACTCCCATCCTCCCCCTTATTCTCCCCCCCCTCCTCCCCCTCCTCCTCTTTGTCCCCCTCCTCGACCTCGTCCGTCTCCTCCTCCTCCTCCTCCTCCTCCTCCTCCTCCTCCTCCTTCTCCTTTTCCTCCTCCACCTCCTCCTCCTCCTCCTCCTCCTCCTCCTCCTCCTCCTCCCCCTCCCCCTCCGCCTCCCCTCCTCCTCCTCCTCCTCCTCCTCCTCCTCCACCACCCCTCCTCCTCCTCCTCCTCCTCCTCCTCCTCCTCCTCCTCCTCCTCCTCCCCCTCCTCCTCCTCCTCCTCCTCCTCCTCCTCCTCCTCTTCTCCCTCCTCCTCCTCCTCCTCCACCTCCTCTTCCTCATCCCCCTCTTCTTCTCATCCTCTTCCTTCTACTCATCCTCGTCGTCCTCCTCCCACCTACCCCCCACAATCCTCGTCCTCCTTCAGCCGTCCTCCTCCTCCTCCTCCTCCTCCTCCTCCTCCTCCTCCTCCTCCTCCTCCTCCCCCCCTCCTCCTCCTCCTCCTCCTCCTCCTCCTCCTCCTCGCTCCTCCTCTTTTGCCTCCCCCACCTCATCCTCCTTCTCCTCCTCTTCCTCCCCCCCTCTCCTTCCTCCTCTGCCTCCTTCTCCGCCTGCCCCTCGTCCTCCTCCTCTGCTGCCCTCTTCCTCCTCCCCCCTCTTGGGTGCTTCCTGGGGCCGCCTTGGAGGCCTCCTGGAAGCCTCCTGGGCCGTCTGGAGGCCCCTTGGAGGCGCCACGGCGGATGTATGAATAAAGGAAGCCCGATGATTTTGAGGTGGGAGGCGCCCCCGGAAACCTGGTATTCATCCATACGATATACTTGAACCGCGCGCGCGCTTAGAACCTGTTCCGCCGCCATTTTTCGACCGAGTCTCCACCAGCGGCAGTGTCTTCGTTTTACTTGCGTTGGCTTTGTCGCCGAAGGCACGAGGTTCACCGTTGGAGTCCTCGTATAGGACCGATGTACATTTCAATGGCGCACGACGGATCGGACCAGAACTGGAATCCGAACATCAAATCGGCCAGGAAAGGGGGCTCCTAAAATGGCGAGACCTCTCAGGGGCCACTGACCCCTCCCGGGAACTCGGCGCGAGGCCCCAGGACTTCGGAACCCGCCGGCCTTGAGGGCGGCATGATTTCATGTTTTTCGGCAAGCGCCAGGCGCGCTGCAGCACCAGTTGTATGGCTGATGGGGCAACGTCGGGCCTCCCCTCCGACGAAGTGCCACACAACATCCACGGCAAGGAAAATCCGCCCACACCTTTGGGTGACTAGCTTGTGAAGTCGCTTCCTCCCAAACTCCCATCGGCAGAGGACGGACAACTCGCCTCATGCAATGCCCAGCTAAGAACCCTCGCCCGTTTCACAAGTGGACACGATTGACAGATGTGCTACTCGCACCCGAGAGGGTTCGAGTCTCCCTGGTCTGGCAACAAAGAAGGGTTCCAGTTCCCCCGAGACTGGCAACAAGAAGGGTCCCAGTCTGCCCGAGTGTTCATCTGGCAAGCGACACTGAATTGTCCAATGGGTCATCGGAGACAGCATTGACAGGACATCTCTGAGCCCAAAAAGAGAAGATCTAGGGCGACAATGGCTGAACCACCTCAGGTGTGGGCTTCCCCGAAGAGACAATCACGAAATCCAAACGAACAACCAAAAGGCTTCATACCGAAAACCTAGGCACAGTGGCGGGAAGGATAGTCGGTGAAGAAGAGACGAAAGTGCAACTGAGAATCATGAGTCAGGCTCATGCCTGGATGTCTCATATTAACCCCTTTTTTCTGCCGTACTCCGATAGGCACCCCGACAACAAACGAATCAAACGTACGTCGATCACTTGGGGTCGGCGGCAGAGGCGGCAGCCTTTAAATTTACATACATATATATATATATATATATACCGCCGTGGGCACAAACGCGTACAGTATTGCACCGTGGATGTTCAAGCTATGTGATGCCATCTACGTTTTGCAAGCTATGTGGTGTAAGCTGTGTGGTGCAACCTTGGCGGACCCAACAAGTGCAACGGGCGGCCACGAGGCGGGAACGGGCGGCAACGCGGCGACACCTCGACGGACCCAACAGTGGGCGGCAACGAGGCGGTGACGGGCAGCGGCGCGGCGAAACCTCGACGGACCCACTGAATGTGCGGTAGCGAGGCGACAACGATGCGACAACGGGCGGCGGCGCGGCGAAACCTCGACGGATACCCCAAATGGGCGGCAACGTGGCGGCGACGGGCGGCAGCGCTGCAAAACTTCGACGGACCCCCCAAGCGGGCGGCAACCTGGCGGCAACGCGGGGAAACCTCGACGGACCTCTCCAGTGGGCGGCAACGGGCGGCGACGCAGCGAAACTTCGACGGATGCCCCAAGTGGGAGGCAGCGGGCGGCGACGCGCCGAAACCTCGACGGACCTCCCAGAAGGGGGGCGACGAGACGGCAACGGCCGGCGACGTGGCGAAACCTCAACGGACATCCCAAGTGGGCGGCAACGTGGTGGCAACGGGCGGAGACGCGGCGAAACCTCGACGGACACCCGAAATGGGCGGCAAAGGGGCGACAACGGGAGGAGACGCAGCGAAATCTCGACGGACACCTCACATGAGCGGCAACGAGGTGACGGGCGGCGACGCGGCGACACCTCGACGGACCCCCCAAGTGGGCGGCAACGAGGCGGCGACGCGGCGAGACCTCGACGGACTCATCCAAGTGGGCGGCAGCGACACGGCAACGGGCGGCGACGCGGCGAGACCTCGACGAGCCCTCCCACGTTGGCGGCAACGAGGCGGCAACGCGGCGAAACGTCGAAGTAGCCATCCGATCCCTTCCCAGGGCAAAAAAGAACCCCAAAAAGGGTAAGCACTGTCGGGGGAAGTAGTGCAAAGTTCTCTCACATACGCACACGTCTGCTTGTATACGTGTGTTTTGTTTCTGCAGATCTATACAGTTACCGACATATATACATATATATACATACATGTTTCTAAATATTCAGCTATATGTGTACGCCACCGTGCCGCGAGGGCTTGCCAACAGGGTCCCACGAGGGCCCCAGTACGGTCCAAGAAGGGCTTGAGAACGCACAGCAGCGCGCCAAGACAACAAAGATGGCCCCGAGACGGCCCAAGCAACAACTGTTGATGTTCATGAAGTGCGTCTGTGATTTTAGCGCTATCGCCTTCTCCAGCTTCAGCCCGCCCAGACGGCCACAGAGGCTTCGAATGTCGCCCCGAGAACCTCTACGAACCGATCAAGACGCCTAGAGGCCCCAAGAGCCCCTCCCCTGAAAAAGGCCTTCACAAGGCCCCCCGGGAGCCATCCCAAGAGACCCCTATCATGCATCCAGTACGCCTGTGGCCCACCACCCAAGTCCGTTGGCGGGATTGGCCTACGGACGCTACGTGAATCTCTACATCTATGTTCGCACGCATAGGCCTGTAGACATGTACACATGTAAGTTTAAGGGTATGTGCATATGTGTGCGTAACTCCGATTCTGTTTACACACGTGCGTACGTACAAACGTACGTACGTATGGATGTTTGTATGTATGTGTGCATGCATGTCTGTGACTTTATGTATATACGTATATAAGTGTTTATGCATGCATGTGTGCATGCATGACGTGTATGTGCGTGTATGTATGTGTGTATGCATGCACGAATGTGCTACATAGGTGCGTGTGCATGTACAATTGTTTGTATGTGTGTATGGATGTACGCATGTGTGTCTTTATGCACGCATGCATGTATGTGTGTGTATTTACTTGTATGTATGCATATGTGTTTGTTTGTATGTTATGTGTGCAAACATGTAGACATATATGTATGTTTGTGATGTATGTATATATGTATGAGTGCATACATGCATGCACGTGTGTGTATGTGTATGTGTATGCATGCATGCATGCATGCATGCATGCATGCATGTATGTATGTATGTATGTGTGTATGTATGTATAGATGTATGTGTGGATGGACGCGCGTATCTACGTACACATACATGAACATACGCATGTATTTGTGCATGTACATATGTACGTATGTACGTACGTATGTATGCGTTCATGTAGGTATGTATGCATGCATGCATATATGCGTGTGTGTGCGTGTGTGCGTGATGTGTTTATGTTTGTGTGTGTGTAAAATGTGAATGTGTTCATGTGCATGCCGTTCGGCCACGTCCATCTGCGTTCTACAGGAACGGTCGCCCCCAACACTGGCATCCACGGCGCTCTTCTGTCTACACTCGGCACACGTTCGTGCGCAACCGCGATTTGTTCGACTTCAACTGGATGACCACAGAATGCCTTCACACCACATCGTCGATTGCAAGAGTGAGTGTGCGGGGGGATATCATCCACCATGATCGCAAATACCTTTTCCACCTCGTCGCCGTCCTTCTCTTCCTCTTCCTCCTCCTCCCCCTTCTACGCCTTCTTCCCGCTCCTCCCCCTTCCACTCCTTTCTCCTCCTCCTCCTAGTCCTCCTCCTGGTCCTCTTCCTCCCCCTCCTCCTCCGTCTCCCTCATCCACCCCTTTCCTCCTCCTCCTCCTCCTCCTCCTCCTCCTCTCCCTCCTCCTCCTCCGCCTCTTCCTCCCTCCTCCGTCCTCCTCCGCATCGTCGCCGTCGTCCTCCTCCTCCTCCTCCCCTTCCTCCCCATTCCGCCCCTCCCCCCCCGTTCCCCATCGACTACGGATGCTTCCGCGCATGCGGGTGGGGCTTCGGGACAGCGACGGGGGGGGGATACGGCGGGGCGCACGCGACGGACGTGAAAACGATCCCGGCCAGGATGGCGATCATGAGTCGCCTGGGGTAGGATGGCTAGGGAGGGGAAGACCGCGGACTATGGTACAAATTCTTGGCAAGACAACCGCGGGCCGAAAACATAATCGGACAGAGACAAGACGGGGGTCTCGCAGACATGGCGGGCCTGGAGGATGTCTCAGGCGAAGCGGCCGTCTCACAGAGCTCTGGCACGCCCCCGGAGGGCTCCCAAACTGTCCGGAACGATGGCTCCTCGGCCCGGGTGCGCCTGCCGGATACGACTATCGACGGTGCGGCCTTTTCAACGTTTTTGGCCCTCGTGGGTGTCCCGACGTTTTTGGCCGTCTGGGTGTCCAGAAGGAGAGGCGGCCAAACATCGGTGCGGATGAACGGGGGGGGGAACAGGAATCGTGTGGACAGTTTGGAAAGAAGAAGAAACAACCATACTGTCATTAACAGCCTTAAAGCGAGGAGGGCAACGGAGTCTGGGACACTTCGTGGTCCCAGCCATGACAGGGACTCAACTCTTCTAGAAGAAGAAACAATGGCATCAACCTCAGCTTTTGGCGCTCCGAGCGGATTTCCTGGATCCGAGCTGGGCCCCCCCGCCCCGGCGCGCGGTGCGTGCCATGGACAGCGCTGGAAGCGCCGCCGAGAAACCCTGGCGCGGACCCAAAACATCGGAGCGCCAACCGTTTATGTTTGTAACGTCTGTTCTTCTTCGGAAGACGGCGCCGGAATCAGGGAGAGTTCGTGGTCCCCGCAACGGCGATGCATCGGCGATGCAGCGGCGACGTCGGCGATGCATCGGCGGCGTGGGTGTGAGGAACATCGAGCTCCGCAACGAACCACATAGCCGATGCATCGGCGACACGGCGCGAACCTCCGAACCCATCTGATCTGCCCCCCGTCTAGAGGGTCTAGAACCCCCGAGAGGAAGGGAAACGCGGGGAGTCCCGCCGGGATGTCGAGGGTCCTCCAATTAAAAATGAAATGGTAGGCCCAACCAAATACTATGCCTTAGGCGTAATATCTGTCCAACCCTATTGCGTCGTAGTAGCGACAGAGCAAAGATAGGAGATGGCCGCGTGAGCCGCCATATGACATCTCAAAAAGGTTGGTTTCCGTATCGATGTCGGATAGTGCGCCGCAGTGCGGCGCACTCAAATCGGCGGCCGATCGCTTGAGCCCAAGCTGAACCCAAGCGGCCGCAGACAAACGGTCGACAACTCTCGCCTTTGCCCTTGCTTCTTCAGAATCGAAAGGGGGGACGACGAAGCGCGAGTCCACGTCCGGCCTATGTCGACAAAGCAGTTATTTTTTCAAAGGGAAGGCAGCAGCCAGCGGGCTCAACCCTCAGTAAGTTCACCCCGCAGCTTATTGCTCCCCGGGCGGCTCAGATTTTCTCGTATGGCTGGGCCTGTAGGGAGTATGTCGCTTCAACCCATGCTTGAAATATTGCATCTCCCTGTAAAGTGGAAGAGCATATATCGGTCAATGATCCTTTTTGGTGTGACCAAGATGAGTCATGTCGCGGGTGTCACACCACTGCGCGCTATGCGCAATACCGCGCTCCATCATTTGCCGTGTCCAACTGATGTGGGGCTTCTCTTGGTCTTGGCTTGACAAGGACTTGAAGACATATTCCGCATCAGTGGTCAGGGTAACCGCCCTGACCAATACGATTATTCAATTGAATGGGTGTCAGCAGCCCTGCGTGGAGTTCGTGTAACGTAACGATCGTGGGATAGCAATCCTCTTACTTACTGGCTGCTGCTAGCGCTTCAGCCAGATAGCTAGAGCGAACTTGCAAGCGGTGAAACTTGCAGTGCGCGTCGAAGAGATGGACGACAGGCCTACCAGCATGCGTGTGCCCACGCCGTAGCAGGCTTGCCCGGCGAATACCGTAGCCTCTGACCTCGTCGTCGTCATCGCATTTCAGGCGGCGATCGCCGGAGACGCTGTGCAGGTCTACCTGGCCCGCTGGTATCATCGCATGAACGATCTTCTGTGGACAGCCTGCAGCTCCCTGGTGATCGCGTTGGGTCGTCGCGCTTGCATGCTGGTCGGTTCCTGGACACGCTGTGCTGATACGACATATACTATTAACCATACTTGTTGAATGAGGGCATGGGTCAGAGCGCCTCTGAGGCTGACAAACATATCAGTGACCATATTCGACGCCTTGGCCTCAGCACTTGCGCCTATGTGTTCGTGGTGCTGGATAGGACGGATATGTTATATATGTCTATATATACATATATATATATACGTTTAGGTCAAGGGTAACAATGCCGTCGCTATCCTTAGCATGCTTCACGTCCCGCATGGAATATGTTTGTTGGGTGTACAGTTCCCAACTGTACCCTCAATGCACTTGACGCATTTGTCAATGTGTCCCCCAATACTGGCCATGTTTAGATTATCGACGTGCTTGACTGTCAGAACGTCGGTGCTTGTCTCAAACTCCACGTCGCAAGGCATGGGTCTGATTCCAAAGCCGTTCGTGGTCTTCCTGGGTTTTAGTGAGAAGGCTCTTGGTGCATCTTTGGTGCCTGTGCCTGGTTTAAGGCATTGTAGACAATGTTTTGCCTCGTCATAGTGCGCAAACCCTGGGGGGCGATCTGAGTGCAGATGCTGAGCCAGGTGGCAGGGTAGAGCACGCAGCGCGCTCCTTTTCCCCAGTTGCTTCAGCGAGCTCTTGATGTGTGAGGTCTGTTCAAGAAGGCCATCCTGGTGTCGAGGGGGGCAATGATCCACTGCGTCCTGCGCGCTGCCGCGCTGGCGATCTATCGATGACTTGACCGCCGCGCCGTTCCTGAAAACGTTTCTACATCGAAAACTTCGAGGCCCATCAAACCTCAACGTACCAGGCGTAACCTGATGGTACGTTCCATTTCGCCCGTGTCATTCTTGACGAATTTCCATGTGTATACGTATCTCGAAGTCGTGATGTTTGACGCTTTGGATATGTATTGTATCTTAAAACGCACGCGCTCAAACCATGTCTTCAGTTCAGTATATAGGCCGTTCGATACCTTGACTGGATTCGCCTGGATATCTGCCTTTGTGAGAAGGTCATCCTCTTTGGCGACCGCAGCTCGTTTAGCTGCAGCGGCCGCATATACCCGCATCGTGGTAACACGGCCGACGTCCACTATCCGATGTCGTTGTTCGGACAAGACTACCCTCGGCATCCCTGCCGTAACGCAGAGCTCGGCATGCTGTCCGTGCTTGTCGGAGTCTAATCCATAACTGTCATCGTCGCCCGTGGAACACACCCGAACATGGCATGTCTCGCTTCTGTTGGTACTCCGGCTTCCCATCACAATGATGTTTGCTTGCGTTCCGAAAGCCGAGACGCGAGGAAGTTTAGCATTCGACACATAATTCGGGTCTCTGGCGGCCGTTCGAGACTAATCGGGCCCCCCGGAACAGTCTCGGCGAGGCGCAACTGCTGGGAAGCATCCCGAGGCGAGAAAACCTCTGGAAACCCGCGGCAACGTCCGAAGACCTCGTCCGACAACGTAGGTCTTGTGACGTGAGGATGCCAGGGAATGAGGAGAGGGAGTCGATTCCTCCCTGCCCTTCTGGCGCCTCTGCACGAGCTCCTCGGGCGCGTAAAACAGGGCCCAGCCCTTGGCAGTCAGCAGCTGGAGTAGCGTCAGCAAAGCCTCGCGCCAGGTGCGCAACAGCCCCGACGTGCCCCTCGACTCCTCCTCGCCCTCCTGCTCCTGCTTCCCATCCTCCGCCTCCTGCCCCCCCCAGGCCACCTCTTCCTCCTCCTCATCCTCCTTCTCCTCCTCCTCCTCCTCATCCTCCTCCTCCTCCCGGTCCCCCTACGCTCCCCCCTCCACCTCCTCTCTCTATCAATCATGACGTCCTCCCTCTCAATCCTCCTCCCACTCCGACCTCCTCCTGCTCCTGTTCCTCGTCCTCCTGCTCCTTGATGTCATCCTCCCCCCCCCCTCGGTAACCACCCCCTCGCTCCTGGAGGCCCCCCCCCACCTTCTAGAGACCCTATCCCCTCTCCCCTCCCCTCGGTGACCGCTCATCGGCGACCTCACCTCGGTGACCCCCGAACGGAGACCTCCCTCGGGGACGCCCCCTCGGGGACGCCCTCTCGGGGACGTCCCCATTGGGGAGGCCCCTTCGGGAATTCCCCTTCGGGGGCGCTCCATCGATGATCCCCCCTTCGGAGACGCCCCCTCCCGCACGGTTCCTCGGAGCCCCCTCTCGAGCACATCTCTCCTCGGCAACCCCCCCTCAGCCCCTCCTCGGCAACCCCCCCTTGGGGACCCCCCCCCCCCCTCCTCCTCCCTCCCTCGAGAACGCTTCTGGATATTCCCCTTCGGCCCCCCCCCCTCTCGGGGACACCTCCTCGGCGATCGGAGACGCCCCCTCCAGCCCCGCCCCTCGGGCCTCCGCCTCGGCGACCCCCCTTCGGGGACCTCCCCTCGGGGACCCCCCTCGGCGACCCCCCCTCGGGGACCTCCTCTCGGGAACTCCCCCTCGACGACTCTGCTCGGGGACCCCCCCTCTCGGGGGCCCCCCCCTCCTCGGTGACCCCGCCTCCCCTCTCCTCCCTCCTCCGTCTTCCCTTCCGTTCTTTTCCTGCACCTTCTTCCTCCCTTCCTCCTCCTCCTCCTCCTCCTCCTCCTCCTCCTCCTTTTCCTCCTCCTTGGGGACTCCCCTAGAGAACAGGAGGGGGTCGCCGAGGAGGGCCCCCCCCCACGGGGACACCTCCTCGGTGGTCGGAGACGCCCCCTCGGGCACCGGTCCTCGGGCCTTCCCCTCGGCCACCCCCCCTCGGCGACCCCCCCTCGGGGACTCCCCCTCGGGGACCCCCCCCTCCTCGGTGATCCTTCCGTCCCCCCTCATCCCTCCTCCGTTTCCCTTTCCCTTTCCTCCTCCTCCTCTCCTCCTCCTCCTCCTCCTCCTCCTCCTCCTGCTACTCCTGCTCCTCCTCCTGCTCCTTCTCCTTTTCCTCCTCCGCCTCCTCCTCCTCCTCCTCCTCCTCCTCCTCCTCTGGGCTCTCCTTCGAAGACCCCTCCTTGGGGGACCCCCCCTCCTCGGCGACGCCCCTCGGCGACCCCCCATCGGGGACCCCCCATCGGCGACCCCCCCCCTCGGGGACCCCCCCTCGAGGACCCCTCTCCTCGGTGACCCCCCCTCCCCCCTCCTCCCTCTCCCGTTTTCCCTTTCTACCTCTTCCTCTTCCTCCTCCTCCGCCTCCTCCTTTTCCTCTTCCTCGTCCCTGGGGACTCGACTCCCCTTCGACCACCCCCCATATGGGACCCTCCCTCGGCGACCCCCCTGTCGGAGACCACCCCCTCTGACACCGCTCCTCAGGGACCCCTTTTCCCGCTTCTCCCCCCTCGGCGACCCCCCCCTCGCAGACATGGGCTTTGCCTGGGATCGAGCCCGAAGCAAGCCCTAGGGGTTGGGGCACCCCCTACGGATAGGCCCTAGTTGTTAGGAACCGAGCCGAACCTACCCTTAATGCCCAGGGCCAGCCCCAGGGCAAACCGCAACATCAACCAAGGATTACGACTACGCGACCACGGTTGCCCCCGAAGCAGGTCCTAGGGGTTGGCCCGGGTAAACCTAGGAGTAGGCCCAGGGCAGGCCCTCGGGGTAGGCCTGGTGTACGCCAAGGGGTAGGCCTAGGGTGGGCCCTAGGGGTAGGCCCTAGGGGTGGGCCCTAGGGGTAAGCGCTAGGGGTAGGCCAAGGATAAGCCATAGGGGCTTGGCTTAGGGGAAGGCCTAAGGTGAGCCATAGGGGTATGCCCTGAGGGTCAAGTTAGCCAGCTCGAACGAGCCAGAGGGCTCCGTCCACTCCCACCCGCCCTCCCACAACATAAGGAGCAAGTGCGTCGCGTCCGACGCCTGTCGCTCATCTTATATCGCGGGCGACTAGACGTTCAGCGCGTGACACGAGCTGAGTCTTCTTCCTGCCGCGTATTGAACAACGTCGACGAGAAACGAAAACGATCGCGATGTACGCCGCGCCCCGCTCCCGCCTCTCATGTTGCATCGTCGGCGACGACATGTCCAGCGAGCGAAGTGCGGCGAACCGCACTTGCTCGATCCATTATGACTTGCCGCCCGCCCAGCTCCTCAACCCGACGGGCCGCAGCGTCGACGACAAGAAAATCCATTTTGACGAGGAAGCGTCCCCGCGCGATGTGCGCCGAACCCCATTCCCGCTACGCGATTCGCAGCGCCGACGCGGAGAAAAACATGTTGGCAAGAAAGACGTCGATGTTGCGGTCTTTCTTGGCAGGAAGGACGGGAGGTCACTCGTAAGGTTGGCCAGGCGTCCGCGCGCGATGCGTGCCGCATCCCATTCCTGCTACACTTTTCGCATCGTCGCCGACAAGAAAGCCCATGTTGTCGAGAAAAGCGTTGACTTTGTATTGTTTTTTTTTTTTTTTTTTTTTTTGGTAGTTGGGACGCGACCACCCGCTTAGGGTTACCCAAGCGATGTTCATTCCGTCCCATTCCTGCTACACTTCTTGCAGAGTCGACGACAAGAAAGCCCTTGTTGTCAAGAGAAGCGCGGACTTTGTACTTTTCATAGGTAGGACGCGACCACCCGCTTAGGGTTACCCAAGCGATGTTCACCCCGTCCCATTTCTGCTACACTTTTGTCAACTCGACGACATGTTGGCGAGACAAACGTTGATTTTGAGTGTTTTTAACAGTTAGGACGGCGGGGTTGCTATCGGCAGGCTAAGTGGGGGGTTGGAGGTGTTTAATCATAAGAAGTAAGGATAAGCCCTAGGGGAAGGCCTAAGGATAGGCCTAGGGTAGGCCTAGGGGTATGCCCTAGGGGTTGGCCTAGGGTAGGCCTAGGAGTAGGCCTTCGCGGTAGTCCTTAGGGGTAGGCCTGGGGGGGTAGGCCTGGGGGGGGTAGGCCCTAGGGGTAGGCCAAGGGTAGGCATGGGGGCACGCCTGGGGTAGAGCTAAGGGTTAGTGGTAGGCCCAGGGTAGGCCTCGGCCTTAGGGGTTGGCCTAGGGGTAGGTAGGTTTAGGGGTAGATTTAGGGTAGGCCTAGCGGTAGGTTCTGGCGGTAAGCCTAGGGTAGACCTTCCCTGGGTGTTCTAGAAGGGCGGGGCAGGCGTTTCGCCTCAGACTTCTTCACCACGTCTGGTCCGGAAGCTTGCAATTCGTATCAGTTTCAATTGTGAAGGGCAACTTGTTTTCACAATGGAACTCTCGCATTAGCGCCGACCACATTCGCCTTAAAAGCTTGCGCCAGCTTCGGATATGCAGGAGGGACTAGTTTTGAGCATGGGAGTCTCGCCTTAGCGACGCGCGCATTCGATTTCAATCGGGGTGGTGGGCTGTTAGTTTTCAGTATGCGTCTCTCGCCTTAGCGCCGCGCGCGATCGTCGTAAAAGTGTGCAACAACTTCAAGTATGAAAGCGGGCAATATTCAAACTGAGGCTATCTCCTTCGCGCCGGACAATCGTTTCAAACATTTGAAGCAGCTTCAAGGATGGAGGGCGGGCCGTTGTCACAGCGGAGCTGTCACCTAGACGCCGCGCACACTCGTCTCAAGCATCAACAGCACTTGTAACAAACGGTGGGCTGTTCCGTTTCGAAGCGGGGCGTTCGCGTGAGATGCACGGATGAAGGGAGGCTTCTTTTCGAAACGGGGAGGAGGAGGAGGAGGAGGAGGAGGAGGAGGAGGAGGAGGGGGAAGAAGAAGAAGAAGACGAAGAAGAAGAAGAAGAAGAAGCAGAAGAGAGGCGTGAGACTTCCTTCGCTCGAAAGGCCGAAGACTTGTGCGGGCACAGCTGCACGCACGGAGGGCGTCTCCCTCTCAAACCGGGGCCCTCGCCCGAGACCTGTCCGACGCTCGCGGCAGCACGGGAGAACCTGTGCAAGAGTTCCGCAGATGGGGGGCGGTGCACTTCCAAAGCTGGGTCCTCCATCAACCTGCATCATCAAGGGCTCCCAACTTCGCGCTTCGCGCTGCGCGAAGCGCGAAGTGCGAATAACTGCGCGCTCTCGCGCGGCCTCCCAGGGGAGAAGAGGAGGATGAGGAGGAATCGGAGCCGAACCGCGAAGCGCAAATAACTTCGCGCCCTCGAGGGCGTCCATTGTTCAGAGCTGGGTCCTCCATCAAGCCGTATTACCACAACTCTGCGCGTTCCTGATTGCTCGCTGGGGGGATGCGGGGCCATTCGATCTCTTTTCAGACCGGGGTTCTCGTCCGAATGGCAGGCCCATGTTGCGCAAGACTTCCAATGGAGCACTTTGTCAGAAAGGAAGGTTGGGACTTCTGAGGAAGGGGGCTGTGGGCGGGAGGGTGTACTGCAACATCGTTGATGCATCTTAGGTTTACTTTCGTCGTCGTCGTCCTGCTCCTCCTCCTCCGGGTTTACTCTCGCCGTGGGTTGATATCAAATGGGCTTACAAATCCTCATCGTCCTCCTGTGGATCTAGTTCCGCCCAGGAAAGGAAGGGAGGGAAGGGGGGAGGGGAGGGAGGGTAGGAGGGAGGAGGAGGGAAGGGGGTGGGGGTAGAAGGAGAGGGGGGGAGGAGGGTAGCGGAATAACGGACCGAAAGGGAGAAGGGAAGGGAGAGGAATTGGGAGAAGAAGGAGGGGAACAATGCGATGGCATGCCTGAGGGAGAACGCTATATAACTAGCCACACACGCATATCTATATATAGATAGAGAGATAATCAAAATACGTATACTCAGGTAGTGAGAAACAGCATATCGACAGACAGGTAGAGACAGAGAGACACACAGAGAAAGGAAGACATAGCGGTTTGGAGAGACAGCGGGCGGTAGAGAGAGGGAGAGAGAGATCAACAAAAAGTAGGAAAGAGGTCACCATCACAAAGCAACGCGTGATTGGGAGTGCTACCACGCACGACGTGCGGGAGAGCGGGGACAGACAAGGAAACCAACACATGTCACGCCATCAACGACCATGTCGCCTGGGCCGTGAGACGCAAGCACCCCCAGCCCTGTCCGCCTCTCCTCGAGGAGGGCGTGGTCGCAGGCCGCCGCAGGGGCTCCGAGTGGACGCGGCGCGGGCAGTTCGAACGTGCGAGGTGCCGCGGGCTCCTCGAGGTCCTGCGCAACTTTAGAGGAACGTGACATGAACATAAAAGCTCGGAGGTCCGCTCGGATTTCTCGGATCGGCGCTGGGGCCCCCTGGCGGCGCCTCCGGCGCCGCCCCTGGCGCGCTCCGCGCGCCAGAGAGGGGGGTCCAGCGCGGATGGATCCAAGAAATCCGCGCGGTCCTCCGAGTTACATATATGTAATGGTTCGTTCCCCTACACGTGGAAGCAAGCCTTTCTCGGTGGTTCAAAGATGGGGTCCTGAGGGATGGGGTCCTATGGGCTAGGTGCCTCAAACAACGTACAGTCGGGGCGTTGACTTAAGGAACCCTAAATAAGGAGCAAGGCCCCTCTTTTCCATAATTTGAACTTCGATGTCCCATACAAAAACATAAGAGAAACCCGAGGCAAACTGTAAAACAATCAAGGAACACCGAGCCCCTCCCAACGAAAAGCGTTCCTTCTTGAAGGCCCCGACTGTATATCCTCACTTGGATCCCTTCCTATCCTTAGGAGCCCATCCCTCAGGACCCCATCTTTGCACCACCGACTTCCTTGCTGCGGGCCAAACTCTCACCGCCCTCGCGGGAGGCGGCAGAACACTCCAGGGCGAACCGTCGACCGTCTGCAACGGCGGGTCGGCTGCATGGAAAGCGCCAGGAACCATGGAAGCGGGGGGCCAGACGACCTGTGCCAGTCCTGGGCCCCTCAAAAATCAAGGGCGCCACGAATATGGAAAAAAAGATTAGTGTTGCCTTCCGCCAGCGTCCGCAGTCCCCCCGTCTCCGAATCTATGCGTGATGGTTGATGTCCGCAGCATTCTCCTGCTTCTCTTTACTCCTCCCTCCTTTGATCAACCAGAACTGACCCCTAAACCTTTGCGAGGGAGCCTAAGTTTGGAGGGCCAGAAACATTAGGGACAGGGTGTCTTTTTCTGCAGAGGGATCAGACCAACCCGCCCAGACTTACTATCCCGGATGCAAAGACGGGGACCTAAGTGAGGCCACGTCTTCATCGTGTTATCAAGGTCAGGGTGCTTGTGTTCTCGATGATCCGCCCCTCCGACTCGGCCTACGGGCCCGTCCCGATGTCTGCTGCGCCTCGGCAAACCGCGAGAGGTGCCGAGGACTTTGCCCTCGATAGGCTCACGCAGGTAGCCATGCCCACGTCTGTGCTGACTGTGCTGGCACTGTCGGCACTGTCGCGGGGGGAGGGTGGCGGGACGGGCTGTGGGAATCCTCGCGCGCACCTTAGGAGCCAATGTGTGGCTGCGTTTCAGCGGGTGGGCATCCGTATGTACAAGACTGAGGCCCACTGCACGCGTGCGGACATAGGTGCTGGGTGCACCACGGAATGGGAGTTTGCAGCAAGCAGTCTTGCGGATGAGCTTGCTAGGAAGGTGCTTCAGCCCATGGCGCCGATCAAACTCTTCATCAGCTTTGGCGCGACCTGGAGCCGTGTGCGCGCGAAGCGGCGGCATGGGCCGCAAAGGCGCACATCCAAGCCGACGGCCAAAGATCATGAAGACCTCATGGCGTGCCACCTGGCGAAACTCGGGGATCCTCTGACCCGGGTCAATCCAGACCCGGGTCAGTCAGGATCCTGCAGGATCCCGCAAACTCCTGCAAGATCCTGCACCCAAGCCAGGGTCAACGCGAAGGATCTTGCAGGATCCTGTGCCCAGACCCGGGTCAATGCGACCCTGGCCCTGCAGCATCCGGCAGGATCAGGTGCCCACGGCTGACCCCCGTTTGCATTGACCCCCGTCTCGAGGCTCCCGAGAAGCGCCGGGCCTCCCCGCCCGGGGCGCCGCCCGCGGACGGCCCAGCGAGCCCCGACCGGGAGCCACCCGATGATCCTGGAGGGCTCGGGGTGGAGGAGCTGGGCTCGGGAGTGGGGCCTGGGTGGGACGAGTGCTCTAGACTCAGGTCGGGCGTGTCCCCCTACAAGGGAATTTTCGAGGAAAAATCAAACATACGCAAAAAGCAGTCAAAAGATGCCCAAACATAGTCAAAAGTAGTCCCCAGACTATTTCCCCAATCGGAGCTTGCCTCTGTAGGGGTCCTAGCAGATATAAAGCTGAGGTGAGGTGGGCGGCCGATTTCGGAGGCCGGGGCCGGGTGCGCGGGTGCCCGGGGGTGCCCGGGGGTGCCCGGGGGTGCCAGGGGGTGCCCGGGGGTGCCCGGGGGTGCCCGGGTGCCCAGATGTGTGGCCGACTTCGGTGGCCGGGGCCGGGTGCCCGGGTGCCGCGGGGTGCCCGGGGGTGCCCGGTTGCCCGGGTGCCCAGGGGTGCCCGGGTGCCCGGGGTGCCCAAAAGTGCCCGGGGGTGCCTAACCCAATAGCCCTATAGCCCTATAGCCCAATAGCCCAATCGCCCTATATCCCTATAGCACTATAACCCTATAGCCCTATAGCCGTATAGCCCTATAGCCCAATAGCCCCATAGCCCCATAGCCCTATAGCCCTATAGCCCTATGGGCCTAAAGCCCTATAGCCGTATATAGCCCTATAGCCCGAATAGCCTTATAGCCTTTAGCCTTATAGCCCTACAGCCCTGTAGCCCTATAGCCCCATAGCCCTAAAGGCTTCTAGCCCTATAGACCTATGGCCACATCGCCCTATAGCCCTATAGCCCCATAGCCCTAACGCCCTAACGCACCATAGCCCCCCCAAAATTCTGATTGGGGTTTTTCTCTGGTATCATTTTTGACTATTTTTGAATATTCCCCCTGTAGAGGGACAGGCCCGACAGCACCTTCTCCTCCGGTCGGACGTCGGAGGCGCGACGCCGAGGGTCGCGTCTGTCCTGTTTTGGTGTCGGTGCGGCGCTGTGAGTCCCGATGGTGAACTCACCCCGACCGTGTCCTCCGTGTGTCTCGGCCGCGTTGGGGAAAGGCACCCCGAGTTCCCCCACGACAGAGCGGGGCCGAAAGGCCTCCGATGAAGCCGTCCCCACGGAGTGCTGCCAGCGGTGGGAGCGGGCCTGCGTGAGCAGGCCGAGGCTGGCTCTGCCCCCTCCAGTGTGGCCAGCCCGTCCCATCGGCCGTGGGAGCGGGGGGAGGTGGGCGGGCGGGACGAAGTGCCGAGAGCTTTTTCTTTGACGGTCGAGGACCGACCCAGTGTGCTCGAGATGGGCCGTCAGCCTCCGCGGACTCCGCCTTTTGCTGGGGGGGGGCCCGATGCAGAGGAGCAAGCTGTCGCACTGGCCTCTGGGGCCAACCCGAGCCAAGCAGCCCCTCCGCCTCTCCCCCTCCTCCCCCTCCCTCCCTCCCCAATCCCCGGCGCTCCTCGCGCAGGTGGGCGGCGGTGCGCGCGCCTTGGCGCTGCTGACCCACAGCTGCCCAAGCACCTGCGCGGCGCCGGGGCCGAGGCCGAGCGGCGGCAGGCGGGGGTGGAGACGGCCGCGCCGCTCTCTCTCTCTCTCTCTCTCTCTTTCTCTCTCTCTCTCTCTCTCTCTCTCTCCGCTGCTCCCCGCTCTGGCTTTGCTCCGCGAGGCGCCGACCCGGCTCTGCTTCCCTCCCCCGAGCCCTGCCCGCCGCCGCGCCGCGGCGTGATTTTTGGCTCGGCGGGGCCGTGGCCTTGGCTTCTGCTCGACCCCCGGTGGTCCAAGGAGGACGAGCGACAGAGCATCGCGCGCGGGCCACGGGGAACCGCCACGAAAGAAAGGGCGACGGACCGAGGAAGGGGCGGAGGAGGAAGAGGTCGGGCGCTGCGTCTGGAGTCAGGAGCCAGGGCGATCAACAGGAGGAGGAGGCGGATGAGGAAGGGGCGGAGGAGAAACAGCATGTGAAGGAGGCGTGGAGGAGGATCCTCCTTCTCCTGCTTCTCCACCTCCTCCTCGACGAGAGGGGGACAGGAGGATGTGATGGTACGATAAGGGCGTCTGTGACTGGGGATGTCTTGGGGAGGTGAAGAGAAGTTGTTTTTGCTAGACGCAGCTGGCAACACAAGCAT
Source organism: Prorocentrum cordatum (assembly GCA_963575745.1). Classification (NCBI taxonomy): domain Eukaryota; class Dinophyceae; order Prorocentrales; family Prorocentraceae; genus Prorocentrum; species Prorocentrum cordatum. The sequence continues at coordinate 205,224 of CAUYUJ010021004.1, read as the reverse complement.
TTAAAGCAGGGGTTGAGAGCCATACAAAAAACTAAGAGGATGATGATCCGCCGCCCCCCCAAGACAAGAAGGGGCTGATGCATGGGCGGCACTGCGCCGCACTGTCACCCAACAGCTGACGCCACGCGTGCGAGGCAAGCCATCCCTGAATATCATACGTCACGCGCACTTTGTTCTGACCAGCGACTGGCCTCCCAAACGCACAGCCTCTCATTCGCAGAGCATGGCTACCCAGCTCGGGCGCCGAGGCAGATCGGCCACAGGCAGAACAAACACAGCAGGCCCTTCTCGGCCAGACCGAGCGGGACACCTCTGCGGAACTCTTGCCGAGCATCCGAGCCCAGGAGGGCTCCTTGACGGGAGGGGCCGCAGACCCGAGCCCACAAGACAACGACCCGGCACTGCGCAGGAGCCGCCGCCGGGCGCCCGACGACGGCACCGCCCCCCTCCAACGGCACCGCCGTCCGCCTCCCCCCACGACGGGTCGGCCTCCGGGCCCCGGCGCGCCCAGAGGAGGAGGAGGAGACGGAGAAGGAGGAGGAGGAGGAGGAAAAGGAGGAGGAGGAGGAGGAGGAGGAGGAGGAGGAGGAGGAGGGTGTTGGAGGAGGAGGAGGAGGAGGAGGAGGAGGAGGAGGAGGAGGAGGAGGACCCGCGGCAGGCCCCGCGGCAATTCGGAACGATCAGAAACGCGGAAATGAGGCCAGTGCTGCAGCGGGAGCACGATTCGGAGCGAGCGGAAGCCCGAACATGAGGCCAACGCTGCAGCGTGAGTAACATTTTGAAGGTCCAGGAAGGAACGGATGTGTAAACAAACATATGAAAGACCAACTCGCAGGAATCCAGTGTAAACAACAACCTGCGGACGGGGCCGAACATCTTCTGGAGAGTCAGGGAAGAGAGGAGAGTAGTATTCATATTATGTAATTGTGGAGGACGACGAGGATGAGGATGAGGATGAGGAGGATGATGATGACGAGGAGCAGGAGGAGGAGGAGGAGGAGGAAAAGGAAGGCGAGGAGCAGCAAGATCGGCGCAAGGCGGGGGGGGGGCCCCTCCTGGAAGTCCTCGCCCCCCCAGGCATCCGATGTCTTCCAACGTTTTTCCACCTGGCGGCTCCCCTTATGGTCCAAACCCCGTCCTGAGGCCCCATGGGCCGTTTCAGTCGAACCCATGACAAAATAACATTCTTGAAGATCAGGAGACCCTCCGCCGCCCCAAGCTGAAAAACATTCGAGGGTACCCTCCCCTAGGATGCGCAGGAACATCCAACAGACACGAAAAACATCAGGGTACCCTCCCCGAACCGACCTCGATCTGATACATCGGTCCGACTGTAAGTCATCCCGAACAGTTTCCTGACGGGCCCTGAGAGGGCCCCGGATTTCGAACGCGGCCCCAAACCGTCGCTCCGTGATTTGTCCAAGGCGCGAGGAGGTCAGGGGTCGGGGGACCGGACGCGCCTCCAGCGGGGCCAAGCCGTACCCGTTGTTCATGAACACTAAGAAGTGAAGGGACAAGCAAACCGCCCCTGCGCCGCGTCGGGCACTTGACACGTGCCGCCCTCGCCAACACTCATCGTCCTCTTCCTTGTCGTCGGCCTCGTTGTCGTCGTCTTGCCAACCTTCTCCTCCTCCTCCTCCTCCTCGCCCCAACCCCCCTCCGCCTCGTCCCCACTCCAGCTCCTCCCCCCCTCTGCCGCCCTCCCCCTCTTCTGCCTTCCCCCCTTTTCCGCTCTCCCTCTCCGCTCCTCTGGGGGCGGCCCCAGAAGGAACCGCACCGGCAAGTCCCGCGAGTTCGACCACGGTGGGAGCCCTCCGCGGGTGGCGCTACTGCCACTTCCGCAACCGTTCAGGGCTCCACTCAAGGGGCCCTGGGACACACAAATAAATACACACAAATAAAAGGATTCCCCATATTTTGCCATATTTTCGGGGTTTCTGTCTTCCCCCCCACTTCCCATATTTTCCCATATTTTCTGGGAATCGCCGATTAATTGTGTCTGTGTGTTTCTTCCCCTCCTGACTTACGCAACGCTTTCAAAGAACGGCGGCCCCAGCCCGTGGCAGGGACACAGGGCCTGCCGATCCTTGGCACCTGCTGGGCTCCATGCGCTCCGCAGCGCGAACACCGAACAACCTCTTCCGCGGGCCCCCCAGCCCACCACAACCGATGGGACTCCAGGGCGCGGCCGAGAAACCACCTTGCAGCGATGCAAAGCCGATCGACCGCAGGACACGCACCCCCGGCGTCAACGCACAAGCTTGACTTGGTGGCCCCCAGGGTCCGACACTGGATCGAGCGGGTCGAAGCGAACTCTGACCACCTTCGGGCGGACCACGTCAGGGAAATCCGGAAGGGCCAAGTGGTGCAGTATACGACCAGTGCAGTACGCAGCGTGACGACTAGCCCACCAGACCATCGCGCGCTTGCGGGCCCAGTCTTCGTCCCCGGGATGCCTTTTCCGCCCCCCCCGCTCGGCAAACTCATCCGCCAGAACATTGCCTCGAAAGAATGGCCAGGGCACGCCCCGCCTCTGAGCATCTGGCCGACTTTTGTGGGGCGGAACCCATCGGGCCGAAACGTCGTCGGCCCCCGGGTCCTCCAACGTAAACCAAATGCGATCCCAGACTTCAGAATAGGGTCGGCGTGGACGCAAACATCGAGCTTTTCCAGCCGCAGCCCCGTCGACTATCGCATGGCAGTCGGTCGCGGCCGCGGTGGGCGCAACTGCGAGAGACAGGCACTGAAAGACAGCCCAGAGCTCCGCGAGGCCGATATCCTGCAAGGCGGTGGGGGGAGGACCAAAAAGGGCACCCTGCTAGATGCCGTGCTGATCGACCGAGACGACCGCCCAGCCTCGTCTCGAACAAAGCGGAAAACCAGGGCCTAAGATGCGACCGTCAATCGCAACAGCGCCTGTGAACACTCCCCCCGCCAGCGGCCCATCCGACAAGGTCTGGCCCAACTGATCGGGAGGTGGCTGCAAGCGAAACTTGGAATACATAGGGCATCGGAACAGCAAAGCGTCATCCTCGAAGCAGGCAGCCCCTGCCTGGGATACTGCATCAAAACCAAGGCTGTCCCGAACCCTCTGGGAAAATCACAACGAACAGGGCCTATGCGGAGTGTCGCCAGCCTCCTGGCCACAGACTTTACATGTCGCTGAATCGGCTGCACGCGCGTGAAACAGGCGATGCTGCGTCCACAATCCTCCAGCGACGTGCGCGGCCGAGCAGGCGTTTTTTTTCCAGAAAAAATCTTCTCGGAACAGCTGAGCCTGGGAATGCCTCGCTGGCTCGAGCATGGGAGGTCCGAGCATGGATTCGTGCCTCGACGACCCCGCCAGACCCTCCATGAGAACGTGCTCAGTCCCCATGTCCACGAGCTGACCTCGAGCGGCAGGCCAAACATTCTATAGGTGAAACACCGTGCACCCCGCCGTCTCCCACCGATCCCACCCTGAGGCTTTCCAGCCTAGGCGCGACAGGGTGGCCAAAACGGCCGAACCATAGGACCTTGTTGGGGAAGGCCTCGCAAACCTAGTCAAAGGTCACAGCCGTAAAAACAGCGGAAAACCTCTGCTCGACGACCGCTCGGCCCCATAAATGCAACTGCAACTTGTTGGCCGCGTAGATGGGATCCGTTTTGGGGGTCGCCGACAACGCAAAGTGCAACGCGCGAGACCGACCCACCGCTGGACCAAAGATGGCCGAGGCCGACGCGGCCCTGAAGCCCTCGCGGACTCTGGTAGACGCCCGCGACTCTGGCCCCATGAACGCGGCGGCGGTTCCTCCGAACTTGAGCATGCTACTCGGGCCCTTGCGAGCGGACCGAAGCAAACGAAACCTACGGACCCTGCGCTTGATAAAGCCCTGCCTACGCGCTTGCGTGGCCCGAGTAGGCCCGCTCAGCGAGCAATCAACACCGAGGTTTTTAACGCCGTCAGCCCCTTGAAGTTCCACGCCCGCAACGTGGCAATCAGAGCTTTCGAGACGTTCCTGGGAGACGCCGTGAGCTGGCACCTCTTGCGGGAAACCTTGAACCCCTCGAGCTCCAATCGGGTGCACAGCTGGAGCGTGCCCCTAGAAAGCACGCGGACCACGTGGCCCTCTCGGCGCGCGCAGGGCAGCGCGCAACCGTCGACCACCAAGTGCGCGGCGGGCGCGGTCTCTCGGACGACCTCGTCCAATATGGGCAGGGGGAACCTGCGAAACAGCGTCGCGGCGAAGGCGCAGCCAGCGATGATCCCCTGGAGATTTCGAGACGAGCCCTGAGAGACGAAGACCCCCACCTGAAGGAGCCTCGGGCCCGACTACATGATGGCGAGGAGGGCCAGCCTACGAAGTTTGAACTGGAGCTCCTGGCCAATCCGAAGTAGCCGAACGTGGGAAACCACCTCGTGAGCTTTCTGGAGGCCCACAAGGGTGCTGGCCGAGGCCGGACAATTGGCCTTGGCCCACTCAGCCACCGACGCCTGCCTCCACACCGCCTGCTCACAAGACTTACCTCCGATGCCAAACGATCAGTCACGGGGGAGCGAGGTCCCCCACTGAACGGCGCGGCCCCGTCGAAGAGCCTCGAGCACGCGGCGGAACGTGGCGGGGGTCCCAATCGGTCTGCGTTCCCCTTCGGGCTTCTGGAGCACCCACTGATAGCTCTCCACAGCTGAATAGGGAACGGCATCAACTCCTCGATCTTCCAGGGTACTAGCCCCAGACACTCCAAACCCAGATCGGCGAGCTGCTGGAGGAGGTACGGGCGCCAACCGTCAGCCCCCCCACTGCCGCCAATCGCTTGAACCCTCTGAGAACGCAGCGTCGCCTGTCGGGGCTGGGGGCCTCATCTATTGGAGGGAGGTCAACCCCATGGATATGCGTGATGACGGCTTGGGTCCTTGACGCTTCCTCCACAGACGACCCAACCCCAAATGGATGCCCACTCCGACTCTAGGTCCCCGAGGAGGCCGTCCGTCCCCGCGGGCTTTCCGTCCTGACACTCCGAGGCCTCGCCTGGGATCCACTCGGTCGGCTGGCGGGCGATGCGATGGGCGAGCCCGCCTCCATTGCGCGCGGCTCGGGCGACCGTCTCCATGGGCGAGCCCGCCTCCATTGCCATCCTCCAGTCCTTGGCCCTCTGCGCAGCGAACCTGCTCTCAAGAATGCTCGCAAGCGGGCCGAGATGCGGAATGGCGTCGGACAGGTCCAGCTCGTGCCCACGGGTCCACTCCGACAGCCACGCCCGAAAAGTGAACCACTCGGCACAAGAACGAATATGACCAGCCCACGAGAGAAGCTTCTGGTAGAGATGCCGCGCGTCCGAAGAGTCCAACTGGCCACGACCGACCAGAAACCGCAGCACCTGAAGACGGTGCAGGATCTTCTCCGCGCTCTAGCTTCAGCAGAAGAGCTCCGCCTGGCTTCCGCAAGACCGACCGCCGAACAACCGTGGCCCCGCGACCCCTTCCAGAGCACGGCTTCGCCTCCTCCTCCGACAGGCCGTGGAACAATGACAGCTCGGCCTCTGCCTGGTCGCAAAACGCGAGGTCGCCATTGGCGAGCTCCCCTGAAAGGCGACCGACTCCAGGACCTGGGTGACGCGGATCCAGCCCAGCCAGGAGAGGCCCCGTAGGAAGATCTGTTTGGGCAACCTAGACGAAGGGAGCTGAACGGAGGAGGGGGCCCCAGACACCCGCAACTGCACAGCCCAATGCGGGCTGGTGTTAACATTTTCCTGACGCGATCAACCGAGGACTCCAGACAGAAAACCAGCTGAAACCACGAAGTAGTCAAGCGCGTGCCACTTGGCCCCGGAGCCCCTGCACGCGTTAGTCCCAGTCGACGCGATGGCAGCCCAGACGCCATGAGCTCCGTGAGCTCCACATCCCAGTCGCCTCCGAGGATGAAGGGCTGCCCCAGGGCCCGCGAGGCCTCGCCCGGCTGCTTCGCCGCCCCGAACGAGACATCGTCAAGGCCGCCTCTCGAGACCAGACAAACCGAGCCAATGATAATGCCCCCCATTGACACGCCCGTTGAACCACTTGAGACTGGACCGATCCGGAAGCCACGGGCGCCTGACGATGGGGCCTCGCTGAGCCCGAGGTGCGGCCTGACGGCGATCGCAACTCCGCTCGACAGGCCACCACCTGTGTCGCGGCTAGGCGCCACCGTGGTCTTCCAGCCGAGGCGACCGAGGGAGGCCTCCGCCATGCCGCGGTCAGCGGGGGCGACCGCTATCTCCTGAAGCAGCACCACGTCTCCCTCAGCCTCAGCCTGCAGGAAATGCTGGCCAGCTCGTAGTGTTGCACGTGGTGAACTTCCATGTGCGCGGGCCCGTCGCTGAGGGCCTCTCTGGCGCGGAGGGCTCGCCGTCGCCGCAGCCGAAGGCGCCGCTGCGGGAGGCGGGCTGCGCCGCCCGTCGCTGAGGGCGCTACCCCCGCTGCCTCCCCGCCTTGGTCGCGGCCCCCCCCGTTCAGCCCGCCGTGGGGGGGCGGGGGGGCGACGCGGTCTCGGCCTGGTCCGCCGCGTGGGAGTGGCTGCGGCGGCGGGCGGGGGCTGCGGCCGCTGGGCCTCCGATCGCCGCCTCTGCCGACTCCTGAGCTCGTTGGCTGAGCTCGAGCCCGGCGATCGCTGCTGCCCTGCGCCTGACCTTCTGCGCAACCTTCTCGTCGCAGGGCAGCGCGGGGAACTGCGGCGGGACCGGGCCAGGGTCAGCATCGACGAGCTCTATATCCACGTCGCCATCGCCCAAGCCGAGCCGCCCTGGCCTTGCGCTTTCGCCAGATCGGGGAACATATCTCCTCGGCGCAACTGGGGCAGGCCCGCCTCAGCGCGCGTCCAAGGGCCCCCATGTCCGAGATGGATCCACCTGCCACGACGGCCCAATCGCACCTGAGCCAATCGGCGCAACCGCCAAGCTTGCACCTGCTCGCATCTCACCTGGCGAAGATGGTCTCCGCGTCGGCGGCGCCCGCCCAGGCAGCCGTGCACTTGTGGGCGCGGCCCTTGGGCGGGTGCCATCGTGCGCCTCTGGGCCCGAAAAGCCTGCGCCCACCCCCAGACCGTCTTCTGCGATGCACCTGGTTTCGGGACATGGGCGCCAGCCTCGACGCTCAAAAGGCCTCCCGACGACCTTGCAATCGAGCAGACCGGGGTAAGGTGCCACCTCGTCTTCCGCCTGTGCTTCGGAGACGCGCGGCGCCGGGGGCCTGGGTGCAGCCCCGAAGACGACCACGTTCAGCGCGAAGGGCGCGGATGTGGTACCAGCCGCAGAGTCCGCTCCGCGGCCGCTATGCATGGCGGTGTCTGCATCGCTGCTTAAGGAGCGTGAATGGGCGCGTCCGAAGACACCCCGACTGTCGCCGCTTTCCTCGCGACCACGCGTGGAGCGGAAGCCGACCATCCAATCCCCGCCCTGAGCATCGCCGCCAGGCGGAGGGGGGGCAGCCGAGAGATGGGGCCTCACCGAAGGCATATATGTTGCATCAGTCAACGCCATGTCGGGCGTTGACAGCGCGGCCGTATGTATGTACATACATATATCTATATACACATATACATGTATTCGAGCATGTATGGGAGGCGGCCAAAACGTTGGGCGACGCGCAATGCATTCCTCGCGCGCGCCCTCGCCCTCGGGTGGGCGAGCGTCTCGGCGGGCCACCCAGATGGGCGGGCTTGCGCATGCGGCCAAGACCTCCTCTGGAACAGGTGGTCTGCGGCAGAAGAGAGAACGCGCGTCGATTGCTTTTTGCCAACGCTGCAGGGAGACAACTGGTTGCCGACGTTGCCTCCTGGCCCCCCTCGCAGTTGATGCCGCCCGACATCCGGCGAAGTGATGGAAGGGCCGCGCGCCCTCCCCGCTTGCCTGCCCGACGATTGATAGAGGCGAGCAGTGAGCCTCCTGGCGGCCGCGTTGAGTGCGCTCACCGAGCTCTGATAGGCAAGCCCGACGCCGCATGCGATGTTGGCGAGCTTTTCGACCGGGCGTAGCAGGCGGCGCACGTTTTCCACGAATGATCTGCGGCAGATGTTCGCCGCGAGACTAGAAGAAAGACCCGACTGGGCGCGGCAAACACTCCTTGCTTCCAGGGCGCGCACGCTGCCCCGCTCACTCGCCCAGAACATGAACCAGCTACTCGCCCCGCTCGGCGCGCCTCGCGGCAACTCGGAGACAGCGCCACGCCGGGGGTGCCCATGCGAGCACAGCGCCGGCCATCGTTGTCACTTGGGGCGGATCGAACGGACCAAGGCGGCGGCTGATGTCATCGTCAAACGCCGCCGCCCATCTGGCCTGACCGAGTTCCCGCGCGTCTGCTGCGAGGATCGAATACCCGACCGGCCAGTGGGTCAAATCCATCGACAACTCCAGAGCCCACCTGCGCGCCGCGCGCGCACCAAACACAAGCGGACCTGAACAGACAAAAGACAGAGGCGCGTCGGAAGACGCCGGCGCGCCCGATGCACATTCACACTCCAACGAATATTCAACCGCAGCCACGAGCGGCTCAGTCACAGACAACGAGAGCGACGCCGATAACTCAGCTCCAATGCGAAGGAACCAGTACTCAATTACGGCTGACACTAGAACCATGATCAAACTCAGGGCGGACACGTGGGGGCCCATCCGCGGCAGAGGGCGATGCGCGACAGAACCATCCCAGCGCGAAAACCTTCGACGTGCGATGCAAACGGGAACTCCCAGAGCCGGCACCAGCGCAGCCATTTGTCCTGACCGACGAGGCTACGTCCCTCTTCCCCCGGGCCCAGCCCGCCGCCGGGGTCGGGGGGCATGGGCGGACGGGCCGCTGCAGAAGCCAGAACGCCCCCAGACAGAAGCCCCCGCCTCTTCGCCAAAGTCCTGATGGCAACGCGACGCGCGGGGCACATGCTGAAGACTCTTCTGCGCATGCCAAACCTATGCCTCCTGAAAGGGAAAGGCGAGCTGTCCGCCCACCAACGTTTGCTCTCCGTAATGTCCATATGGGCGCGCGCCTAGCACCAGCTTGCACCGCGGCCCCGCGCCCTGGATGGCCCGCCCGACGAGCTTCCGAACAGCGCCGCGCGCCGCGATCGGGAACGTCGGCGCGACTCTGGCACTGTAGGTCGAACGCGCGCGCCATGCGGGCCCCGCTGGCATGCCCCCCCCCGACCGGCAAACGCGCTTCGACTGCCTCGCCGCGGAGTTCAACCGAGCGTCGCGCGACGGATGTCCGCCCTATCGCGTGAGAGTCAAACGGCGCTTCCACAATAACCGCTGGAGATGCATCCGCGCGGGGGGAGCTCACCCTGGACCCATGGGGCACGTCAAGATGCCTCCGTTGACGACGTCGAGTTCCTCGTGCGCGCATGGGCCAAGTGGCGGCGCCGGCGCGCGTCGTCGACGACTGGAATTCTAGGGCCCTCTCAGCCACTCCAAAGTCTTTCCCCGGCAAAATGGCTGGCTGGGCCGTGGGCGACAAGCTCCATAACCTGGTGGTCGCCCGCTCGTTTGGCGGTCGCCCATTGAGGGCTCGCCACTAGGTGGGGCTGGTTAGAGGGCCGCGTCAACTCCGCGTCACTTGCAAGCGACGCCCGCCTGAACCTCGGGGCCGCCGCAGATGCCAGAGCGCGACGGGTCGTCGCCGGACTCTCGCGGATCGGGGGGGGGCCCAAGGCGCCCAAGCGAGGGCCCGATCAATCAGGCCCATTGCTGCCAGCGCGTGCGTCGCTGGCGCCGGCGCCCACGCGCCTGGCAAGATAGCGCGGAACATTTGCAGCGGCGCGCCATTTGCCGCCTTTGGGGCCCCATGCGAAGTCTCTTGATCTCGCAGTGGGCCTCGACGCCCTCATTGTTCCTGCGCGCGCCGCCGAACTTGGCGCCGTCGCGCAGATGGGGGCTCTGCTCGGGCAGATAAGGCCAGCACTGCGAGACAACAATCTCAATGCCAAATCCGAGGGCCCGCGCCACGACGCGCAATCCTTCCAAGGGCGGGGGTCCAGTGAGTTGAACTCGGCAAGCCATCCTTCCTTAGCAAGCGTTCGGGGCGACGCACGATGATTGGAGCGCCCTCCTGTCGCGGCCCAACCCGCCAGCGGGGCCGTTCGCACGAGCGCCCCGTGCGTCGCGGAGACGGTAATGATTTGCGGTGAGTCACGGCCTGGGCGCCATCGCTGGTATCGAACGGGGCCCTGGCTACTCTGCCAGTGCATGGCTACTCCGAACGAAAGGTGCAACGAAACGTGCCGCGCGGTAACTGGGCCCCTTCGCTGGCCGCGCCCGAGAGGAATGTCCAGGCTGGCACCCCTGCCGGCCCATCCCCATCCGCGCAGGTGGAACAATCAAAACGAATCAAACAGCGCGCCGCTCGGAACTTCGTCGCCGGGAATCCGACCGAGGCAGCTCTGAGGACCGCGGCCCACGAGCATCAGTGGAGGCCCCGCCGCCTCGCGCCAGGCACGGTGACCGAGGGGGCCCCCCTGCTGCTCGATGACCTCCTCTGCGGTGAACCGCCGGAACGCACGGGGGCCCTAACCGACTTCTGGCAACGCATCCCCGCGTTTTCACAGTCCAGAACATTGGAAAAAAACACCTCGGTGAGCACGGCGTCGACGAGGGGCGCGCCGCGCCAATCGCGGAGGCCTTCGACCGCAATGCAAATGAATTCGCCTCGCCCAGCGTGCGTCTGCGCAGCGTGCCACAAGGCCTCGTTCGCCGATGCGATCAAAAAAACTGCACGCAGTCGCGGCCGTCCACCACGGCACGGCCGTCGCATGCTGCGACAGGCGTTGCAAGGCGCCTCGCATGCTGGACAGAAGGGCGGGTTACTCGCGGGCTGAAATCAGGGAGGGGGGGGGGGGGGGGGCGATCCTCACCGCTGGCCAAGGCGGCCGCGATCCACCGGGCTCGCAAGGCGGCCTCGCTCATCTCGACCGTCCACCAAGGCGCGGCAACCTCGACAACCGCGAGGGTCCATGGGTCTGCTCGACCACTTCGACGGCGAGGAACAAGACCCGCTCGGGCTAGGCGGCCCCCTGATCGAGGCCGAAGGAAACGACGCTTTCCCATCTCTCCGTAGTTCACTGCAAAGATAAGCGCATCGACCACGAAAGCCACCCCGACGCGCGCCGACCATGGCTCTCCCACGAGCGCGCCCGAGCCGCGCGCGGCCAACGGGGCCAGGCCGCCACGATTACTCCCCCTCGCCACCGGGCCATGTCCACATCGCACGCGGAAACGGGGGGCAGCGAACGGCCGATGGCCGATTACGAAACAAGCCCCTGTGGGGCGGGGGCCCAGACGCACAGACCGATGGCAATCCTTTCTCGCAGCGCCTCCTAGCGGCCAGACGACAACCAAGGGATGATCGCGAAACGGCCCTCGTCGCTAGCATCAACGCGCAGCGAGAGCGGGCCAACCATGTCGCCCAAAATCTCCAGCATAATCATGGGCCGACACCCCCGTTGTTTGACAAGTTCCGCCAGGCACGAGCCGCCCGGGACGGACGCGTCAGGCTTTTCGACCTGCCACCTATCCTCGGGCGCCCCTTCGACAAAAACTCCAAACATACCTTGTCGCTCAACGCGCGGCGCGCCACTGCTAGTTCCCTCCTCCCCCATTGGACGCCGCGAGCTGTGAAAAATTTGCGCCTGCTCCGTTGCCCTGTTATTTGGCCGCCGCGGGAGACGCCCCAGAGCGGCGCCGTCAGTGTCTGGGCGCCGCGTCGCGCGGGCCAGGGCGCGTTTGCACCCGGCGTCTCTGTCCGCGAGCGCGCAGAAAAAGGCGACCCTCGCCATTTTCATCGCTTCCCGCTTTCGTTTCCCAACCAGGGTCCCCGCGAACCGCGCCGGGGGGGAGGGGTGCTTCCTCGCCCCAATTTTCCAAGCGCCCCCCCTGGCCTTTCGATGTAGGCCCAGCGGGCGCGGGCACCCCGCGGGCCTGGACATGCCCTCATTCTGAACTGGTGCGTTGTCCTTCCACTTTTCCGTCTGCATGTATAGATGTGTGTGTATATATATATATATATATATGCATCGTAAACCCATCGCGCGCGATTCGCGCGCGCTCGAATTCTAGCTAAACTTGATGGGCGAAACATGGAGCATCATCCGTGTCGCTTCTTGCATCCAGGGACTCTCTTGGAGGCCCTGCGCAAGCCTCGGAATCGTATAGAAGGGAACTGCGGAAACGCATGAACCATCAATTGCCATTCGGTATTAAACGACTCGGAGCCCTCGAAGGCTTCCTGGTTCTTTTCTGGAATCTAAGACGTGGTCCATTGTGCAAAAAAAGACCGGGGGCGAACTTGGACAACAAACGGAATGGTGGGATTCCCATGTTTTCCCAAATTGTAGTGCCTGGGCTGTGGGGTAAACGCTTTCTGGAAGCAGGCCAAGGTCTGTTGGGGTGCCTCTCGGGGTCTTCGTGCAAAGGTAAACAGGGGGTGGCTTTGGCAAAAAGGGATTCTAAAATTCCACTGCTTCAACTCATGGGGTCATGGGATCTAGATTGCTACAAAATGGCTTCAGGGGCAGACAAGAGGACACGAAATCTTGGGGCTCTCTCGGGACGGCTCTCGAAGCTCTCTTGGGCTGTTTTGGGGGCCTCGTCGAATTTTTCTGGGAGCCTCTCAAAGGTCTGGGGTGTGTTGGAGGCCTCTGGGTGGTCCCGGGGTCCTCTCAGAAGTCTCTGGAGGCCTCCTGCTCCTGCTCTTGGGCTCATCTGGGGCCTGTCCTGGAGTGGTCTGGAGCTGTCTTGGGCGCCTCTTCGGCAATCCTGGGGCCGTCTTGGCCCGTCTTGGGGGCATGTTGGGCGGTCTGGGGGCGGTCTTGGGGGCCTCGTCTGCCGTCTTGGAGCGTTGAGCGTTGGAAGCTTGAAACGGTGAGAAAACCAAAAACCATTTCAAAACATAGCAGTTAACGATTTTAGGTTTTCCGACTGCTCTCGGACGGCCTCTCGGAGCTCTCTTGAGGTCTCTTGGAGGTATCCTGGGAGCCTGGAGAGCCGCCCGGAAGCTATCCTGGGTTGCTTGGGAGCGTTTTGGGCCTGTCTTTTACGTTATGGGGGTTTCTTGGGGTCGTCCTGGGCTGTCCTTGGGCGCTTTGGGGGCTCCCAGGGAGGTCGGGAAGCGCGGTGTCGGGAGGAGTGGGCGCGTATTTTTCAAGTATAAAAATATGTGATATTACTCTTTTTCTTAAATTCCTCGGTCTTGGAGCGCTGGAAGCCGGAAAACGTGAGAAGGCGAAAAAAGTCAATAAAAACAAATGCCAATCAACATTTTTACCCCCTTCGGGCTCTCTCGGGACAGCTCTCGAAGCTCTCTTGGGCTGTTTGGGGGGCCTCGTTCGAGCTTTTTTTGGGGCCTCTCATTGGAGGTCTCTGGGAGGTCCTGGAGTCCTCTCGGAGGTCTCTGGCGGCCCCCTGCTCCCGCTCTTGGGCTCATCTTGGGCCTGTTCTGGGGTCTGGAGCTGTCCGGGGCGCCTCTTCGGTGGCCCGTCTTGGGCCCGTCTTGGGGACCTCTTGGGCGGTCTTGGGAGCCTCTTCGGCCGTCTTGGAGCGTTGGAAGCATGAAATGGTGAGAAAGCCAAAAACAAATTTAAAACATACAAATTAATGATTTTAGGTTCCCCAGGCGATCTCGGCAAGCCTCTCGGAGCTCTCTTGAGGTCTCTTGGAGGTATCCTGGGAGCCTGGAGAGCCGCCCGAAAAAGCTATCCCGGGTTGCTTGGGAGCATCGTGGGTAATTCTTTTACAATCTGTGGGCTTCTTGGGGTCGTGTCGGGCTGTCTTTGGGCATTGTGGGGGCTCCCCGGGAGGCCCGGAAGCGCGGCACCTGGAGCGCACACGAGATGTAAGCGAGGTGGAGGACGCCCCAGGAGCGGGCTGGTCGTATTTCCTGTTATTGGTTATATATATATATATATGTATATGTATATGTGTAGATATATGTATATATATATATATATATATTCTACGTGCATATATATATATATATATATATATAATATATATATATAGATTGTTCCCAAGCGCGGCTTGCACTTCAGGGTTTTTTTTTTTTTTTTTTTTTTTTTTTTTTTTTTTTTTTTTTTTTTTTTTTTTTTTTTTTTTTTTTTTTTTTTTTTTTTTTATGCCTGTACAACCGATGCATCTGAGTGCCAGCCTCGAGACCCCAAATCTGGCATTTGCAATCAACCGCGCGTCGATCTTCAAACAGACATGCTTGCGTAGGGTAACCTCCCGCAACTAATTCAGAGAGAAGCCAAACCTTCTATTTCTAAGGTAACAGGGCCCTGGTGTCGGTCTGGCTTGTGGCCGCTCGTCGCCGCCACCTGCACCGGGCCTCGGTATCGGTCTGGCCGGCTCGTGGCCGCCCGCCCGCCGCAGTCCGTCGCCGCCGACCGTTCCGTCGGACGGCACCCCCTCTCCAGGGCTTCTCGAGCGCACTGCTCTGCACTGCTTCGCATCGCACTGTGCGTCGATGCTCTGCCTCGTTTTGCACTGCTGGCGTCGCGGCGCTGCACACCACATCAACTGCACCACTTTGCTTGCAGCACGTGGGCTGCACCGCGCAGATTGCAACACGGTCATGGTGTGGGGTCCGCGCTGGCTAACATATGTATGCGTATATGAACTAGTTTCCCTCTGCTCTCCATCACTCTTTTGTCGGTCTTTACATTCGTATAATGAATTATTCATCAGTTCTGCTGTTTTTGCTTTGTCTCCGCTGCGTCCTTTTCTTCATCGTGTTTCTTTTCTCTGTGTCCTCCTCTTCTTCTGCATCCCCCTCCTCCTTGTTCTCCCCCTTTGTCGTCCTCCGCGCCTCTTCCCCGGCCCCTCCCTTCACCTTGCCCACCTCCTCCGCACCAAATCGGCTCGGATCGGCGGTGCAAGGCCCTTCCTGCCGAGCGGAGCGCGCCAGGAGCGGCGCCAAAGGCACCAACAAAAGGGTCCAACACCGATCCAAAGCATCCGCGCGGACGTTGGGAACCTTGTGCTTATGTCGGCGCTTCTGTTTCGGAAGTGCAAGGCGATTCAAGGGAGGCGCAAGAAGTGGCGACGACCGATTCGCCCTCGCCCTCGCCGTTCCCGTTCACCCATGTCGGGTCGGACGATAAGGGGAATTAGAAAAGGGGGGCTACAGTCGACCCGTATCATAAAGACGCGCGACAAGGATGCAAAGGGGCCTTGGAGGGCCGTGCCGAAGCTGTTCGAGCGGGGCGCGGCCAACGAAAGTGGCCAAGGATGGACCGTGGAGGCAAGGATGCAATGGCACCCTTGGGAAGGTTGCCACTCTTACTAATTATGCGGGGTGACTGTAGCGAATCGGCTGCGCCTGTAAATCTATCGAGGAACAAGCGCCCGGCGGCGGGGCCGAAACAAGTTGCACGCAACAGACTTTTGACCCCCCCTTCCCTATGCACTCTCTCTTCGTCCGATTGGACGCCCCCCCTCGATCTTCTGAGCGGAACGCGGAAGAAACTCGATCCTCCCCCTCGTCCTCCTCCTACTCCTCCTACTCCTCCTCCTCCTCCTCCTCCTATTCCTACTCCTCCTACTCGTCTTTCTCCTCTTCCTCCTCCTGCTCCTCCTCCCCCCCTCCGTCGTCGCCAGCGGCGCCAGGCGGCGCGGGGGAGGACGAGGGCGAGGACGAGGACGAGGACGACGGCGGCGAGGACGACGTCGGTGGGGGCCAGCGACGGTGGCGGCAGCGGCGGTGGCGGCGGCGCCCGCTGCGGAGCACATCGCCGACAGCACCAGCATCCGCAGGAGCGGCCGGGACCGCAACGCCTCTCGGGGGGGACGGGGGGAGGAGGAGGAGGAGGAGGAGGAGGAGGAGGAGGAGAAGGAGGAGGGGGAGGAGGAGGAGGAGGGAGGAGGAGGAGGAGGGGAGGGGAGGGGAGGAGGAGGAGGAGGAGGAGGAGGAGGAGAGGGAGGAGGAGGAGGAGGAGGAGGAGGAGGAGGAGGAGGAAGAGGAGCAGCAGGAGGAGGAGGAGGAGGAGGAGGAGGAGGAGGAGGAGGAGGAGGAGGGAGGGGGATGGGGAGGGGACGGTTGGCGGCGCGCCCAGGGGGAGAACGAGGCGGGCAAGACTGCTTAGAAGGAGGCGGGGACTCTCAGAAGCCCCCTCGCCCTCTGTGGAGCTCCGAAGTAGAGTCGAACAAACCCGTCAGGTGGGCCCAAGGAAACCCTCAAAGAAAAATGTCTGAGGATGTGGCCACATATCGTGACAAACCATCGGCACGGCTTGCAAATGGTCATCACGACAAGAAGCGGAACCATCCCTTCTGGCTTATGCTTATGATACTATGCTGCTGCAGGTGGACCAATTCGGAATCAAATGAACGACAGATCTTTGTCGTGCAAGCATTTGGCGCACTGCTGCCCTGAGCGGCCCGGAGCTCTTTTGAAGGAGCGCGGCTAGCCTTACAAACGGCCAGAGTGTAAGACCAATTGCCGTAGAGCACCATCACCACTGATGCAGTCTGATTGTCAGAACCGATCGAGATGACGTGTGAGCACTTGGGCAACGATCAAAAACGGGTCTTACGGGAGGTGGCGTCCGCGGGCCGCCAGCGCGTCACGCTACATTGGAGGCGAGGGCACCTACGCGCGAGCTTACGCGGGCAGCTTACGCGCTCAGACGAGCCCCTTTTTTGGCGTCGCTCACTTGCCTTTTAGCCACTGGGACTGGGAGGGCAAGAGATTGTGATGTTTCTCTTCGTGGAAGGCCCCCGTCGCCACCGCTGGATTCCCATCGATCTCCTGAATCAAACCGCCTTTCAGGACAAATCCAGGAGTGGATTTTGAAGGGGTTTGCGAGCAAAGAAGCAGTATGGCCAAGCGTCCTGAGGGATACGTGAGCTGGTCGGTAAGGACACTAACGGCTCCTGCCATGGTTCGCCTTGGCTGACTCGTCGCAATTCGCCTGTACTGCAACTTCGAGCTATACGCGCTTCGCGCCTTTTTAGGTTCCAGGCACGCACGAGCACGAGGTTCGTGCTGAATCTATGGGGGATGGGGGAATTCTGCCTGCTGTGCGCCATGCCACACTCCTTGAACCACCTCGATCGGGGACGCACACCCGCACATAATACACCTGTGGTCAGTTTGTATTGTGCTTCCCCTCATCCTAAGTGGGCTTCTTGTTTTCTCTGGACACCCCGCCAGGAACCCTTCACCCCACCTCCTAGAATCATCATTATTATCATCATCGTCATCATCATCATCATCAGCATCATCATTAGAACCATCATAACCATCAACACCACAATCACCACCACCACCATCACCATCGCATTCACAATCACAATCAGCATCATCATCTTCACCAGGTTCGACCATGAACAGTCATCATCCTCGTAATCATTTGCATCATGCTCATCATCACCATCCGCACTCATCATTTGTTGCGCCTCCTCAGGCTTGAGTATGGAGGAAAGCTCGAGCGGCAGCCTCGTCTCTGTGCGTGGGTTGTGAGAACGTCTCAGGCGGGAGACCCCCAAATGGGGCCCGCAAATCATGTTGACAATCCCACGGGATCATCTTCAGACCTGTAACTGTCGTCACTTTTGGGCTTCTCAGATTCAAATATGGAGGAAGTCTCGAGCGGGAGCCTCGACTGTGCATGAATTGCTAAGACGTCTCAGGCGGGACTCTCGTCCCTATGGGGCCCACAGATCATATTACTCATCCGGGCGGGTAATCCTCAAACCTGTAACTGTCGTCACTCTTGAAATCCTCAGGCCTGACTATGGAGGCCTCGAGCGGAAGCCTCGTCTGAAAATGAAGTGTAAGGAAGTCTTAGGCGGGATTCCCGTCCCTATGGGGCCGCAGATGAAGTTACGATTCCGAGCGGGTCATCCTCATACCTGTAGCTGTCGTCTCTTTCGGGCTCTTCAGGCCTTAACATGGCGGAAAGCTCGAGCGGCAGCCTCGTCGGTGAATGACTTGCGAGAACGTCTCAGGCGGAACTCCCTCCCTATGGGGCCCGCATCAGACGTTATGAATCCCACCGGATCATCCTCAAACCTGTCACTGTCGTCAATTTTGGGCTCCTCAGGCCTGAGTATGGAGGAAGTCTCGAGCGGAGCCTCGTCTGAAAATGAATTTCCAAGAATCATCAGGCGGGAACCCCCTCCTTGTAGAGCCCGCATATCACGTTAAGAATCCGAGCGGGTTATCCTAGAACCTGTAACTGTCGTCACTTTTTGGCTCCTCAGGCTTGGGTATGGAGAAGGTCTCAGGCGGGAGCCTCGTCGGTGAGTGACTTGCGAGGAAGCCTCAGGCCAGAGCCCCCTCCCTCTGGGGCTCGCGCCTCATGTGATTCAATCTCAGCGGGTCATCCTCAAACCTGCTAAGTGTCGTCACTTTTTTTTTGGGGGGGGGCAGGCCACCGACAATAAGAGATGGTGTCGAGCGCTATCCTGCACGGGAAGGACCTGGCAGGAAGAAGCCGCGACAACACGGCGCATCGGCAGTGCATGACAAACTACAAAAGGCCAAGACAATTCATGCGTATTACAGCCGGATGCCAAGGCGCCCCACTGCAGCCACTGCGTATTACAGTGGTGGGCGGCGGTGGGAATTACACCGGCATGGCATGGAAGAGGGAGGAGGGAAAAGGGGGGGAGGGGGGGAGGGAAGGAGAGAGGGGGAGAGGAGAACAAACTGATAACTATAGTCACAATGATCGGCCAGCAATAGCGTCGGACAGCTGCTTCACTCTGGGCGGAGCATCTGCGTAAACCTCAGCTGCCGGAGCGCGCGGATCTCTTGGACTGCCGCTGAAAGCCAATCCCTGGCGCGCGGGGCGCGGCGCCAGGAGGCGCCCTTAAGGGAGCCCAGTGCCGATCCAAGAAGTCCTCAGAAAACCAATGTTTGTGTAACTATTTTTCTTCGAGAGCCTCAATACTTCATCTCCCTCCTCCTCCGCCCACCGCCACCCCGACAGCAAGCCACCCACCCCTCGATCTCGGCAACATGCCGGGGCATCGTTTCTTGATGGGCTGGTGGGGTCACGCGAAGCTTCTAGACTTGTTAAATCAGGCCGACGGCCAGCAGGGTGCATGCACGCAAGATTGGACCATTGACACCATTCTCAATCCTCATCCGTTACTGGAACACTGAGCACATCCGTTCTCGATGAATTCGGCAGATGCGCGCGCGCGCCAAATACCCAGTGCTCCGCGAGGGTATTAGTTTCATGCGACGCGGCCACGCAACCCGCTGGTGCGATTTCCTTCCTATTCTGAAATGGCACAAGTGATATCTCCGCTGCTACAATGCCGAACCCACTTGGCCTGCATAACCCAGCACTATCCCACTCGTGTCCAAAATCGCCGCAGTGAACAGCTAGCTCCTCTCGCTCGCTGCAACATGAGTTGATCTCCCATGAATCCCCAGAGCGAACATGGCAATCCATTCGAATGGTGTGAAGAAGTGTGACATGGACCTGTACTCACCATGATAACCATTGCACGCTGATCAGATATTGCAATTTCTCGCGCACTCGGTGAATCAGACGCAAAGAAAATACCCCAATCATCGTTTGCTTCGAAAGTCTGATGTCCCAGTCGGATCGCGCAACCAATAGCATCTGCAACCAGCTTCCTCGTAGTGTTCGAACCATTTGATCCCTCGAAACTGCCATCTCCGAAACGCATGTGCACTCCGAGGTACTGTGCGGGGATTGGCCCGTTATCTCTCGACATGACCAAACGCACCTGGTCCTCCATGCTAGCATACGCCGTTTCAAAACTGAAGAGGTACCTCATCGCACAACCGACCGCGTGGGTCTTGGGCACAATTGTGCCAGACATGTTATAGACGGTCCCTTCCAGAATCTCAAGCATAATGCTAGGGGGCATGTTGGTGTGAATTATGAGGCATGGCGCTTCGTCCAAGATATCTGCGTATATGCCCCCCCAATGTTTATTGCCGCTGGTTCTAGCCCGTGTGCAATTGCCTCTGAAGTTGAGGGGAAGCGCCAAGTTTAGCGCATTGTTCCCCAAAAACGCTCCGAAGTCAGTGTCTTCATGTGTCCAATTCACGAAGAGGGCTCGTCTGGTAAGCATTGCCAAATACAGCGATGTTGATAATCCATTGGATTGGTCCCCAAATCCCCCGTCGTGCGAGTCGAATATCAGAATGCGGGCTTTATCAGACAAGTTTTGCTCGACGTCCTTGCAGGCCTCCCTGTGGAGTTGCCTGTAGCTTACCCAATGCGACGGCTCATCAAGACCGAGATGCCGCGTGGAACAAACCTCAAACTCAAACTTAAACTCATCCATCCGTTGTCTGAACCATTCGTGTGTGAACCATCCGAGCGCGAGGGCAATCGGACATGTGAACACACACACACATACACAAAAAAACCTAAATCCCGAGGCCCAAGGCCTTCCCACTTTGCCTTGAACCGATTCCTCTGCAGAATCGGTTTCGACGTGAAACACATGATGCATGCTCGAAAGGACTGCAAAATGCGCAAACTCTTCCGCCTAAAGTTGCCAGTTTTGGACGACACTGGCTTGAACCAAAATTTCTTGAGCCAAAATGGCTACGGAGCTAAGTGTCGTCACTTTTGGGCTCCTCAGGCTTGATTTATGGTGGAAGTCTCAGGCGGGAGTCTCATCGGTGAATAACTTGCGAGGATGTCTCAGGCGGGAGCCCCATCCCTATGAGGCCCGCACCTCATCTTACTAATTCCAACGGGTCATCCTCAACTTGTAACCGTCGCCATTGTTGGGCCCCGCAGTCCTGAATACAAAAGAGGCCTCAAGCGGGAACCTCGGTTGCAAGTGAATTGCGAGGATGTCTCCGGCGGGAGCCCCCTTCGTATGAGGCCCGCAGATCATATTAGCAATCCGAGCGGGTCATCGGGATACTCTACCAGGCCTAAGGGACACTTGAACACCTCAAGGGCGGGGGCAAACTGTGAGGATGCGAGGAGGTCTCAAGCAGGAGCTTCCTCCATGTTAAGCCCGCACATCATGTTGGTAATTCGAGCGGGTTACCGGAGTGTTCGACCAGGCGTAGCACTTCACCACACTTAGGGGGCAAATCGTGAGGATGTTTCAAGCGGGAGCCTCCTCCCTATGGATCATGTTGGCAATCCAAGCGGGTAATCTGATTAGTCGACCAGGCATAGCGCTTGACCACCCTGACAGGGCAAATCGTGAGGATGTTTCAAGCGGGGGTCCTCCTCCCAATGTGGCCCGCGCTTCATGTTGGAAATCCTAGCAGGTCATCGGGGTAGTCGACCAGGCATCGCCTTTGACAACCCTAAGGGGCCAAATCGTGAGGAGGTCTCAAGCGGGGGCACTCCTCCCTATGGGGCCCGCACTTCATTTAGGTAATCCGAGCGGGTCACCAGATTATTTTGCAAGGCGTAACGCAGGGGCGTCCGGATCGTCCGGAGGGGGGGAAATAGTGAGGATGTCTCAAGAGGGAGCCTCGTCTGTGAGTGGATGGCGAGGATGCCTCAAGCGGGGCCCCCCTTGCCTATCGGGCCCGCACTTCATTTTGCTAATTCGAGCGGGTCAGTGGCATACTCTACCAGGGAGCAGCGGAGAGCAAGTGAGAGCGGCAGAGGCCAGCAGATGCCAGCACGGACTAGCACACACCAGCCTAGGCAGCAGACACCAGAAGAACACATCAGAGAGCAGCAGAGGCCACTGGAGACCAGCAGAAAACAGCAGACACCAGCAAACAGCACCCGAGAGCAGAACAAAGCAGCAGACATCAGCAAAGCAGTAGAGAGTAACTGAGAGCAGCAGGCAACAGCAGAGAGCAACAGATATCAACACATATCAGCATAGATCCGCAGATATCAACAGAGACCAGCAGACAGCAGCAGACGGCAGAAGCAGAGTGCAGCAGAGAGCAGCCGAGAGCTGCACAGAGCCGCACAGACCATCTCAGGCAGCATCAGACGGCAACAGCAGACAGCAGCAGCAGACAGCTGCAGAGAGCTGACAGCAGCAGCAGAGACCAGCGGAACGTAGCGAGCAGCAGCAGAGAGCAGCGCAGACCTGTAAAAAGCAGCACGCACCTGCAATCACAAGCAGGGTCTGGCAGACAACAGCAGAGAGCAACAGAACACGGCAGAGATCATCAGAGAGCAGCAGACAGAGCCGCAGAGAACCGCGAAGACCAGCAGACAGCAGCATACACCAGCAGACGGTAGCAGAGAGTTTCAGACATCAGACGGGAGCATATTGGAGCAGCTGACACCAACAGAACTTAGCGTGCAGCAGTAGAAAGCAGCAACGATCCGCAGAGAGCGGCAACTACCTGTAGTCACCAGAAGGGTCTGACAGAGAGCAGCAACGAGCACAAGAGGCCAGCAAAAGGCCAGCAGAGAGCAGCAGGCAGCCGCAGAAAGTACCAGCGAGCAACATGGAGCATCACATATCAACAAAGATCAGGCCTGAAAACCAGAGAACCGCAGACAGGAGCAACGACCAGCGGAAAACAGCAAACACAAACAGACAACAACAACGAACAACAACAAACACAACAAACAACAGCAGAGGGCAACAGAGACCGGCAGAGACCAACAGACAACAGCGGACAACCGCAGAGAGCAACAACGATCATCAGGGACTAACGGAAAGCAGCACAGACCAGCAGACTGCATAAGAGAGCGGAACATCACAGCAGACAGCCGCAGACACAAGCAGAGAGCAGCAACAACCACCAGCAGACAGACGCATGTTGCCTGAGCCTTCAACATAAGCACAGCAGAAAGCAAACGAGAGTATCAGAAACAAGCAGAGAGTAGCGTGCAGCCTCAGAGAGCAGCAGAGACCCGCAGAGACCACCGACAACCTCCAGTCACCAGCAGGGGCTAGCTAATATAGATGTGCAGAGAGCAGCAGAGAGCGGCAGAGAGCAGCAAATAACAGCTGACAGCGGCAGAGATCAGCAGAGACCAGCAGGGAACAGCAGAAAACAACGCAGACAAGCAAGTAACAACAGCAGAGGGCAGCAGACAGCAGCAGAGAACACCATGGACAGGCAATAACTTGCAGAGACCAGCCACGAACAGCAGAGAGGAGGTCGACTCGCTGGACCCCGCACATTGCCCCGACAAGGAGAAACCCAGGGCGACGATGCACCAGTACGTCTCCATGGTAGCCATACATATGGCGCCAAACATCGAAAGGATTCCCCCTGGCGCGCGAGGAGAAAAACCTTGGCAGCAACGGAGCGACGCGGCCGCGCAGAGAGCGCACCTCAAAACGACGACTGGTGGAGGCGCCACTCAAGACGAAGGCGCCATGGCGGGCGTCGGCCTGGGACACCCGGGCGCGTCTTCCTCGGCGGTCTGAACGAACTTCAACCCGACCCCGACATGGGTGCCAGACGGGCGCAGTGATGCGCGCGACGCGCAGGAACCCACCTACAAGTCGCCGCGCCACTGCTTAAGGCGCGCCACGATCGCATTGCACCTCGGTGATTTCCTGTCGCTGAAACCCACCGGCACCATCGGACTCCTGACGGGCGTGAATGGACTCCAGGAGGATGGGCCGCACGAGTACGCGAATCCGCCGACGGTGAACATTCAGCACGCCATCGGGGTCTCTTCTCAAATTCCCTGAGTCTTCGGGCTGACGGGCACGAAACGCTCCAAGCCCGGGGGCCCTCGGATCGCCTTCTTGGGCTGCGCGCGCAGAGGCAATCCATTCCCGCCAAATGTCTGGTCTGCCTGGGAGACGTCGGCCTCGGACAGCCATGGCGTCCCGGACCCTCGGCACCAGCGCTAAATTTTTCGCCGCGAAATCGGCATGGGCATTTACTGGGAGACGCTGACTAGGTGGATCAACACGCGCGCGCTCGTCTCAGCGGGCCTTTTGTTTTCCTGCAGGCCGTTGACAAGTGCAACGCGGCTCAAAGCGATCCAGACGTGGGCTGGCGCCTCCTGAATGTCCCGAGCATACACAATACGAAGGACACCAGCGGCGTGTTACCGGCACGCGTCGGCATGGAGGTTCGGTTCAAGGCCGCGCGGGTGGAACTGAAAAAATACAGCGGGGCTCGTGCAAAAACAACGGGCCACCATCGTGTCGTTCGGATGTCACCGCGAGCAAGCGGAAATATGAATATTGCGCTTCAAGCCAGTGCTTTCGGCACCGCTATTTGCCGCTAGCGCGGTTTCGAGGACTCTCCGGTGTACAAGGAAGTCGCCGAACTGCTGTTACAAGGTGCCGAAAGCACTGGAGACGGCGAGGCCCCAGCGCGGGCGAGGCGCTGCTCGTGCTCACGCCCAACGAGCAACATTTAATGTGGCAGGGTTCGGGATCGTGCGTCGCGCGCCGTTCGGGGTTCACCCTGGCGCGCGCGTCATAACTCACCTCCGCGCTGTCGCAGGGCCAGACGCTGAGCAAGGGCGTCGCCATCGAATGTGCCAGGGATGAGGACGCTGGCCGCACGGACATGTCGGACGAGCAGCGGTAGCTGCACTTCTGCGTCATGTTATCCCGCGCCGCGTGCATGCGGAACACGATGCCCCAGCGGCCGCCCGCGCGAGAGCTCTCGGAGCGCGGGCCGCCAGCGTTCGACGAGAGAGCGGTGAGCCCTAGGGCTGAGGCGGGGCAACTCGCAGCAGGGCTGGGCTTCGCGTTTCCTCCCGCTTGGGCGCGGCCGCGATTTGCTTGAGGCCTGCGGGGTTGTCCCAACGGCTAACTCCCGCGCCCCGCCAACTCCCGGGGCATGTCCCAACGGCCAGGCCCGCAAACTTTTCCCAACGTCTTCGCGATCTGGCCATCGGGGAACGCGCCCATGCCGGCCGTGGCGGCAAGGGCGCCGAGGAAAACCGACTTGCCCCGGCCAGGGAGCAGGGGAGGTTATGGAGTGATCATGAAGCGGACGGCGAAGAGGAAGAGGAGGATGAGAAAGAGGAGGAACGGGGTAGAAGGAGGAGGCGGAAAAGGGGAGGACGACAAGGAGCATGAGGAGGCGACGGAGGGCGAAGATGACGAGTTGGAGGAGGAGGTGCAACAGAGGGCGGGAGGAGGACCTCCGCCAACGCGAACATCAATAAACGAAAGACAAAGTACATATAGTTTCGTGCGGGGTCCTACGGTCGGAGTGGTCCGACAGGAACGGTGGAAAGGTCGACACATTTCTCAATGTGGCGCACCTGGTGCGCATGGCCACCGCGCACCAGGTGCGCCACGTTGGTTCCCACTGTCGTCGATGGCAGCCCTGTCCACGCTGAGACTCGGGTGCTGCTTTAATGTGTGAGGAGTGCGGGTGGGAATGAGCGAGACGGTTTGTTGCGTGTGGGTACATTGACCCCTTCCCTTGCCCCCTCCCTTGGAACTGGACGGGGATTTCGCGATCCATGGAGCGTTCAAGAAGACTGCGGCGAGCAGGTACACACCATTGATTAGTTACTCTGGTTTTGGGCCAATGTGGATGCTGGGGAGACTCCAATTTAGCCCCCCCCCCTCTTCTTCCATCGATAACCTCCGAGATGGCCCGAAGGCGGCCCCCAAGGCTCCCAAGAGCGACCCACGAGGGCCCCAAGAGGTGCTCCGGAGGCCCCAAGAGGCCCCCACGAGGTACCCAAGAGGCTCCCAAGAGACCCCATAGAGGCCCTGAGAGGCTCCCCTGAAGCACCCAAGACGCTCCACGACCCCCCCTGGGACCGCCAAGAGGCCCTCAAGACGCCCCAAAAGGGCCCTAAGAAGCTCTCAAGAGACGGCAAGACTCCGAGAGTCATCCAAGAGGCCTCTGGCCTTTCTGGTCGCCCTCTTCCTCCTCCACATCATCCGCCTTTTCCTCCTCCTCCTCCTCCTCCTCCTCCTCCTCCTCCCTCCTCCCTCCTCCCCCTCCCACTCCCACTCTCCCCACTCCTCTTCCGATTCCTCCTCCATCCCCCCCTCTTGGGGTATGACGTCTTACCCAGCCAGTTATTCCGCTGCATGCTTCTCGACATGCCTGATCAGGGCAATTCGCCTGGACATCGTTTCTGGATGGGCTGGTTGGGTTACGCGAGGCGTCTCGAACTTTGGATCCGCCCTTCTGAGACCACGATTCCTTGTTGAAAATTTAGATCCGCAGCCCCGAGCTTCCAAGATGGCCGAGGCAAGCAATCAGAGAGGCCAAGACGGCGCAAGAAGTCTCCCAGGACGGACCACGATCGCTCAAATGCAGACCAATATGGCTTCAAGACGGCCCGAGAGCCCCCCGTACGGCCCAAGCACCAATAGGGCCCGCTGATGCAAATATTCGCCGATCCTTTTGGATTCCTCGGCGTGTGAGATAGCTGCCCCTCTCCAAAACCTCTCCCCTCGGAGCCCCGTCCGGCCGATTTGGAGAGGGGGAGAAGCATGCGGAGACCGATCTGTGCCAGGAAAGCTCCCAGGCGCGCAAATTGTTCTCAAAGGACGAGAGCCCAAGGAGGACATCCAAGAGAGCGCCAAGAAGCAACTTGCATGTGAGAACCCTTGGACCGCTCTCGCCAAGGCGCAGCTGCTGAAGGCGTCCCGAGGCCAGAAACCCTCCAGGAACTCACGAACACTACCGGAAATCTGGAACCTCGGACCTCACCATTTAAACGACGCGAACGGGTCCGTGAAGCTCCCCGCCTTCCGCCTTCCTCCTCCTTCTTCTGCCTGACGCCTCCTCCTGCTCGGTCGGTCGGAAGCTGAAGACTTTCGAGTTCACCGCCTATCCAAATCTCTCCTTCTCCTACTCCTCCTCCTCCTCCTCCTCCTCCTCCTCCTCCTCCTCCTCCTCCTCCTCCCAAGCCTCCTCCTCCTCCTCCTCCCTCCATTTGTTCCTCCCTCCCTCTCTCCTTCCCTCCCTCCCATCCCTCCCCCCCTCCCCCCCCCTCTCATCGCCCCTTCCCCTCCCTCCTCCCCCTCCTCCTCCCGCTCCGCCACCGGTGCCCCCCCCCTCACGCTGCAGGCACGGGTGGGCTGCGCCGCGGCCTCGGCGCCGGTGGCCGTCCGCGCGACCTGCGGGGGGGGGAGCAGGTCAGCATCGAGTCGGGAACTCCGATCGAAGCGGAGTGTGTGTCGGATCGGCCTGCATCGGAAGACGAAGCCAGGGCGAGGACAGCACCGAAGTCATAAACCCTTGTGAAGTATTCGATATTCGCGCTTTCTTGAGGCCCCAATCCTTCGTAGGGGGCCCCCAGAGAGGTGCACGAGGCCTCCGAGACGGCCCACGAGTGCCCCAAGGCGCCCAAGATGGTCCCAAGACGGCCCAACAAGCTCCCAAGAGGCCCCTGAGAGCTCTCAAAGAGCACCCGCAAGAGGGGCCCAAGGGGCCAACATCTGCCAATCGCCTTAGGTTTTTGAACGATTTTTGCACGCTCATTATCTCCAGCGGCCCCCGTTCGGAAATCCGACGCTGCTTCACGACGGCGCCCAGGCCTCACCACAGAGCTCCCGCGTGCCCCATTCTCCGAGGGAGGGGGCCGGCGGCAAGGGGGGAAACGCTTACGTATGGATGAATCGAGAATGTCTGATGTCTGGCAGTTCTGGAGGCCATATCGGCCGCGGCGGCCTTCTCAGAGCGTTCCGGAACGGCTGTACCTTCGTCCTGGCCCCGCCCGACCAGCGCAACGCAGTCTCTTAGGGCCACCTCGGATCGCCAGAGCATCGGACTCGGAACGGAAGCAACAGGCGGGGATCGATGTCGAAACGGACCAATGCAGGGGCCCTGGGACACACAAATAAATACACACAAATAAAACGATCCCCAATATTTTCCTGTCTTTTCTGGGTTTTTGTCTTCCCAACCACTTCCCATTTTTTCTCATATTTTCGGGGAAGTCGAATATTAATTGTGTCTGTGTGTTTTTTCCCGTCCTGAACCAACCCGATCGGCAGGGACCATGCCTATCGGTCCCAAGAAGTGGGCAGCAACGTGAGGTAGGAAGGCGCTGAGATTAGACAAGGTTTCCGCCCGCCCCCTGAAGAGGGAGGACGGACAACCGCTCGCCGCTCGCCTCGTGAAGCAGTAACAGGGGGCGAAGAACGACAGAAACATAACAAGTCGGAGGTCCACGCGGATTTCTCTGATCGGCGCTGGACACCCCTCCCTGCCGGCGTCTCCGGCGTCGCCCCTGGCGCGCTCCGCGCCTGACGCACACACCAACAAACACACTTCCCACGACCCAGGGGCACACTTGGACTTTGATTGACCAGGACCTTGGCGCGAGAGAGCGGCAGGCCCTGGCCTCCTCTTCCTCCTCCTCCTCCTCCTCCTCCTCCTCCTCCTCCTCTCTCCTCCTCCTCCTCCTCCTCCTCCTCCTCCTCCTCCTCCTCCTCCTCCTCCTCCTCCTCCTCCTCTCTCTCTCTCCTCCTCCTCTCCCTCTCCTCTCTCCTCTCTCCTCCTCCTCCTCTCTCCTCTCCTCTCTCCTCCTCTCTCCTCCTCTCCTCGCTCCTCCTCTCCCCCCTCTCTTCTCCTCTCTCCTCCTCTCTCCTGCTCCTCCTCCTCCTCCTCCTTCTCCTCCTCCTCCTCCTCCTCCTCCTCTTCCTCCTCCTCCTCCTCCTACTCCGCCTCCTCCGCCTCCTCCTCCTCCTCTTCTGGCCGAGCTTTTCTCTTATTCCGCTCTCTGGCAGGAACTGCCAAGGACTCCCTGCCGGCAGCGGCCTGGTGCCTCCGAGGGCGAATGGCCAGCCGACGAGCCGTGACAGGGGCTGGTGACGTGTCAATGGCTTAATCAATGGCCGAAACGTGTTGTTTAGGAGCCGACCTCGCAATCATAAGCCTTCGGCCGGTACTCAAGCCAGGCACGCGGAGCTACAGACAAGAATCCACACAGTCCGACGCACAACGTTGGTGTGCTTGATTGCGAAGGTGACGATAAATGATAAATGAACAACATTGTTACATTTGTTCACGTCTATATCACGTTCGCGTCGTAGCTTGACTCGAAATACTTATCGCAGGGAAGGGGCGGGTGAGCCGGAGGCTAGGGTGGCGGAAGGGGTGGTTGGGTGGGTGTCCGATGAAGAACTCGCCCTCGCTCGAAGTCCCTTTCTCACACATGTTTCGGTTTCGTGCGCGCGTGTGTTCTCGGCGGCGGGCGAGGGGGGGAGTGAGAAGGAGAAGGCCCCGCGCCTTCTTTGGGGAAGGCTCGGAAGACCTCTCAGAAGGCCAAGGATTTCCGTCCCTTCTGAGAAAGCCTTCTCCTTCTCACCCCCCCGGGCGGACCGCCGGTATTCCTCGTAGGATGATCCAAGGTCCCTCCTCGCCGGAAACATGCACGCGTCCGAACGATGCCAAGGGAACGCGGGACTGGCGAGGGTGAGCGAAGAAGGGAGGGGGGGGGGGGGCAGCGAGGGGAGCGATGGGGAGGGCAGAGCAGGCGAGGAGGTGGGCGAGGGGAAAAAGGGGAGGGAGGGGAGGGAGCGGGGGGGGGAGAAGGAGGAGGAGGAGGAGGAGAAGGAGGGAGGAGGAGGAGGAGGAGGAGGAGGAGGAGGAAAAAGGGAGGGGGAAGAGGGGGAGGAGGACGAGGAGGAGGAAGAGGAGGAGGAGGAGAAGGAGGAGGAGGAGAAGGAGGAGGAGGAGAAGGAGGAGGAGGAGAAAGAGAAAGAGAAAGAGGATGAGGAGGAAGAGGGGATGGAGGTTGAGGAGGAGGAGGAGGAAGAGGAGGAGGGCGAGGGGGGGCGAGGGGGGAGAAACATGTTTTCACCGGCCGGATGGGACCCTTCACCGGCCAGATGGGACCCTTCACCGGCTGACCGGCTGGTCGGCTGCCGGGCTTCACCGTCTGACCTCGCCTCGCCGGTACGCACATGCTTGTTGGCGGTCGTGGGCCCGCTGCACAAAGTAGAGTGCCCAGTTCCAACCCATGGGCGCCACGGCCAACTGAGGATACAGCCGTGTCCACGGCGCCGCGCGGCGGCCGTCAAGCTTGCTGATCCCCAGCTCGCCAGCGGTCACCGCGGGCAGGCAGAAGGGCGGGCGCAGGTAGGCTGGCAGCTTGTGCTGGTAGAAGGCGTTTTGCACGTCGACCCCCGCGAAGTAGAGCGAGGTCCCAGGCGGCGCCTCAAGATCCGTGAAGCCCGCGGCCGAGAAGAGACTTACGGGCGGAGAAGGCTGAAACCGTTGGTTGCTCCTCCTGCAATCCAAAAACATTATGATACGGGAGTCCTTCTTGGCGACGAAGAACACCCCCACGTCCTCGACCCGAGTTTTACCAGGCACGAAGACGCCTCTGGAGATCCCCGACTTCGCAAACTCTACGTACAGCGTGCGGCCCCTCTCAAGCAAAGGGCCCATGTATAACGTAGGCCCCCCGTCCTCCTCCACGACTGCGTCAAAGCTCTGGGGCGGCAGCACCAAGGCGTGGTCGAGGTCAAGGAGTGAGCATCGATCGCGAGGCCCGAAGCGGTCAGCGAGCCAGCCAGGCTCGTTCCCCAGGTTGGGCCAGCTCACGAGGTGTGGCTCATATGACCTCAGTGGTAGGTCGTTGGACGTGTCGTAGTGTAGACACGGGCGGCCCAAAAGCTCTGAGCAGGCTTCCTGGGCCGACGCGCCAGCGGGCGCCTCCATCTGACGGGCGGTAGAGGCCGTGAACGTCGTCCGAGAGGCGCTCTGGCGTGCACTGCGGTGTGGTGTAGCCCCCAAGCAGGTTGAGGCACTCCGCGGTGTCCCGATTACGCTCCTCTATGAACTGAATACGGTGTAATCGCGCCCGAACCGAACGGGAAAGTCCAGGCGAGGTGGGGAGGCAACTGGCGCAGCAGGCGCCGCAAGGGCAGCATCCCATCGCCGAGAGGTGGGCCATCAATCACCAGGCCGGCAAAACTGGCTCTCCAGAAAACGCGGTCGGGTCGAGCGACCTCCCGACCGCTGCCCCCAGTTCACCCCTGTCCCTTCTTGCCAGAAGAGGCGCTCTTCTCACCGCGCGCCTTCCTCCGCTGCTTCTGGATATCGGTCTCTTTCTTGGGCTGCTCGGTCGTGTACTTGGCGAGGCCTGGGGGGACTGCCGCGCCGCGGCAGGCACCCAGCTTCGAGCGGCCGATGTAGTGCTCGACCCCCCCCCCCCATCTTCATGCTGCCCCTCGTCTCCCCCGCCAGCTGGTAGGTGCGCCCCGCCAACTTCATGCAGGCCAGATTCGAGCCGTCGGCCCGGTCATACGTCTGCGCGAGCTCAATGGAGAGCCCCGGGAGGTCGTGGAGACGGGCGGCCGCCGAGTCTGTCGTGCAGCTGCTCTCGCTCATCCACTTGGTCTGGCGGCCGTCGGGACTGCCGCCAAGCTCGATGATGTACTCGCACAGCCGCTGGTAACTGCGCTCGCCCGACAGCGGGAAGTCGTCTAAGGTCTCCTGATGCGTCTGGCTCACCGGCTCGCGGAGCTCTCGGTGCCGCCGACCGCCCCGCGTGTGCGTCAAAGCACACAGCAGGCGGGCGTCGTCATCTTCTCCGCCAGTGGCGCGCGCGATAGAGGAGGTCGGCACCAACTCCATGGGCACAATGACGCCTGCCGAAAGGCCATGAAGGGCACTCTCGCTCCACAGCGCATCTCCGACACAAGGTGTGATCTCGTCATCCTTCTGGGTCTCGCCCGTCGCTGACTGCGCCAAAACCCATTTCATGCCCGCCGGCGGTGCCACGCGGTGATAGGAGCCAGGAACGTCCCCAAAGCTGGCCGTCGTTCTGCAGCCCAATATTTCGGCGTCCTGTATGTAGTACAGTGGCTCCGAGACGGCAGGATCTGCATCCCTGGCGGCGCGCTTGGCAGTGCGCTCCAGCCGCAGCAGCTCCGCCTCCGCTGGGAGGGCACGGAAGCGGTACACCCGTCCCGCGGGCCGCTGGCGAGCTGGTGTGTCGTTGAACGTCAGCCACGCCATGTCAGGTCCATCGTCGCCGGCTTCGCTGGCGAGCTCCTCCTCGTAGACGTCACCGTCTGGCATCAACGCGCCCGTGAGCGGTAAACCGTAGGTGTGCACGTTGAACGAGCCCGCGTCCGCGCTGAGACGGATTTGCTCCTCCGGCAGCTGCTGCACGCGCCCCGCGGGCGTCCCCACCTCCCCGTAGAGCCGGGCGAGGTCCGCCAAGCAACCCGAGAGATGGCGAGCGCAGGCGGGCGCCCGCTCCGCCTCGCGCGCCGCCGCCTCTGCCGCCGACGCGGAGGACGGCTGTCCAGGATGACCCCCGCCGCCGCCGCGGCGCACAAGCCCAGGCCACCAGGCGTCCAAGACACAGAGGACACCAATGGCGGCCCACGCGGAAACTGCGGGAACTCTGGGAACGCTGATCCGCATAGAAGAGTACAGGCGCTCCCTGGAGGTAAAAGGCTTGAGCGAAAAAACGGACTCTGTGCTGCACCCCCTACACGTTCGCAGGACAAGTCTCATCTTCGTCGTCGTCGTTATCGGCATCATCATGGTCATCGTCACCAGCATCGTCATCATCATGGTCGTCGTCATGGTCATCGTCATCATACACTATTATCATCATCGTCATCACCATGCCGATCACACTTCGCCCGCCTCGAAGCTTCTCCTGCTCCTGATCATCTTGTCATGCTAATGATCCCCTTCCTCCTTTCCCTTCTCCTCTTCATCGCTATCGTCGTCGTCACCACCGCCACCACAATCACCATCGGTTTCATGTCCTCCGCCAACACAATGTGGAATGATGCGTCACATGTTACGGGTGTCCCCAGCCTCGGGACAAGACATCTCGCCCGTTACGGCGCCCCATCGAACAGTCGCCACCCCAGGTGTTGAAATGGCGCGACGGCGGGAATTGCCGCAGGCAGCTGCGCGGCATGGAACAACATCCAATGCCAGCACAGAGAAGGCAACACAGCCATATCCCAAAGTTTACCCATTCAGTGCGCCTGTTGAAATATGGTTATGTACATGTATCGCATGCTTACATGAGGTACCCTTTGGCATGACGTTTGCCTTGGCGAGAACTCCACCGACCTCTCCTACTCTGTCCTGCTCCTACGCATCCCCTTCCTCCTCCTCCTCCCACCATGCATGCCACGTTGGTACACGACCAGAATTGGTCTCTTCACCGGCCTCCAAAAAACAACAACAACAAACAATTACTTGCAGAAGCGGTTGTGGCAACCCTTAGCACTCCACACTCGCTCTTGGTGGCGTACACGCGAACACTACAATCAACTTTCCATTGAAAGACGTAGCCGGTGAAACACCCAATCAGCCGGTGAACGGATCAGCCGGTGAAGGGTCCCATCTGGCCGGTGAAGGGTCCCACTTGGCCGGTGAAGAAACCAATAGCGGCGAGAGGGGGGAGGGATGGGGAGGGAAGGGCGGGGGAGGCGAGGGAAGCAATGCAAGGAGAGGCGAGGGGGGGGGGCGGCTGCTTGCTTGGCGGAAGAGTGCCCGCGCCGTGCCCGCGCGCGGGGCACGGCGGGGGGGCCCTCCCCAGGACGGGGGCGCCCGGTGCGGAGCCGTCCGGTGCGCAGGCACAGGCAGCGGGACGAGACTCCAGCTCCACACCCCAAGCTGGAGGGGGGAGGGGGGGGGGAGGAGGGAAGGGCGAGGGGCGGCGAGGGGGAGAGGGGGGTGCGAGGGGGATGAGATGGGGGGGGGGGCGGGCGATACGGCATCGGGGGCGTCCAAGACGGGGGGGGGGCGCAAATTATGGCCGGCGGCATGTGCGCATCCCAGCGGGGGGGGGAACTGGGGACGCCTTAAGATAAAGAGAGGCGCCACGAACTCTGGGAAGATATCCTGGCCGCGGCCACGATATTCACTCCCCCCCCGCAAGTCATCCCCCCCTCCTGTCCGCCCTCGAACGGCAAAGGGGAGGTGGAACGGGGGGGGGGCGGAGAAGACGCGACCCTTCGCCGTCTGCGCTTGGGATGGTGGGCCGTCCCCCGTTCCCTGGGGGGGCCAGCAGAAGCTGAGGCAGCGGCTCGTCGACAGAGGGGCGCAGCGCCAGAGTTCCGAACGAGCCCAGGGCGAGGCTCGGCTCACGAGCGACCACGGCTGCGCTCACGCCAGCCGCTGCGCAGGACTGGGGTAACGTTAGAGGTCCGCATGGCACGTGCTGTTGGCATCCTCTGGGCATCTGGAGCCCCCGGGAGCCCTCCTCGGGGGGGAAGCCTCCAGGGATCTCTCGAGGCCGCGAAGGCCCAGGGTAGACTCCCCGAAACACCCTGGAGACCTCTGGGGGGGGAGGGGCTTGGGGGGGAGGGGGAAGGACACCTCGTGCTTAGGGTAGTCTTTGAGAGTAAGTAGGGTTCCGGCCCGCCTCCTGAAGAGGATGGAGGAAGGAAAACCACTCGACTCTTGAAACAGGGGTGCGCCTGACGTATATTGGGAAGGACGCCCCGCGCTACTTTAGGCTGGCGCTCGAGACGACCTCTTCCAGAGACCAGCGCACGCGCTCGAGTCAGAGTGTCACGCGCGGGTCTCTGCCATTGGAACTTCGTTCATCTTCGAGGTCGCTGTTGGAAATGAGCTCTGCTTCGATCGCCGATCCCTATCATGCAACGGGGAGGAGAGGGCAAGCTGGGTGCGGCTGGGCCACGCAAGACATCCTGCCAATCGTACCAATATCATCCCATTGCAATGTTTTTATATCCACCGGCGGGAATTTTAGCGGCCTTGGACCCCCCAAAGGACCCCTATCGTGTCATGCGCAATGACACAATACGGGTAGCTGCGTACTTTGGAGGAAAAGGTGGCAGATGAACAAGATGATGAACAGGGGGAAGAGGAGGAAGAGGAGGAAGAGGAGAATGATGAGGAAGGAAGGAGGACGGGGAGAAATAGCAGCAGCAGGGGCAGGAGTGGGAGACGCGGGAGGAGCGCCGCTCTGAACGACGGGAGCAAAGCACCGATCCTGAAATGAGGCAAACGCTGCAGCGGGAACACGGTTTCGAATACTCAACAACGCCCAATCGGAAGAACGTGAACCTGGCGCGATCCCAGTCCCGCCAGCCCTTGAAGGCGTGAGTGTTTAGGACGCTTCTTCTTCCAACCTACTTCTTCCCCTTTGGGGAAGAGTCGGTCCCTCCCCCTCCCCCCTTGACCTGGAAGGGGGGTATCGCGACCGATTGGAGCGCCCAAGAAGGCATCGGCTAGATAGCAACAGCACTGTAGTTAAATTATGTGTTAGGCCAATGATGGCCTCCTGAAGGGAGCCTATTCTAGTACCTCCCCTCTTTGATCGACCTCCTCTAAGATGGTTTCCAAGGCTCCCCGGGAGGGGCCCATGAGGCGCCAAGAGGTCCCCATGAGGCTTCCAGGAGACCCCAAGAGGTCCCACGAGGCTGTCCAGAAACACCCAAGAAACTCCAAGAGGCCCCCAGGACCGCCAAGAGGTCCTAAAGACGCCTCAAGGGGATCCCAAGGAACTTTCAAGAGACACCCGAAGAGACTCCGAGAGGCATCCAAGAGGCCTTTGGTCATTCTGTTCTCCCTCCTCCTCCTCCTCCTCCGCCTGCTCCTCCTTTTCCCTCCTCCGTTTTCCCCCTTCCCCTCCCTTCCCCTCCCTCTTGCTCCTCCTCCTCCTCCGCCTCCGCCTCCTCCTCCGATTCCTCCTCCATCCTCCCCCTCTTGGGGGACGACGGCTTCCCCAGCCCGCTGTTACACTGCATGCTCCTCCGCATCCCTGATCAAGGCAATTCGCCTGGGCATCTTCTACTATGCCGAGAACATGAGCAACGCGTGCAACCGCCGCGACCAAAACATCGGGGCAGACCCTGATGTCCGTCTTGAGTACGACCAGGTCACGTACGACGTAAGGGCATCGCTGAACTACGGCTTCCCTCACGACGGACAACGAGAGGCGCGACTGTTCTGCATGGCCGAGCGCCAGACCCACCCCGCCCACCCCGCCCAGTTCGCCAACCGCCAGCTAGCAGTGATGCTGACCTACAAAATCGACGACGACTCAGACGATTTACCGACACCACACGCTATGACTACACAACGGCGGATCGTGCGCATGTCGATCAAGCTGGCCATACGTTGCAATCCGACCTTCATGCCAACGCCATTCACGCGCTTCAGGAGCATAACCACGACAACAACAATGCAAAACACAACCGGGCTGATCAACGCACCAGACCCACGACCCAACGACCACACGAATGACGGCAACAGAGAACAACACAATCGGCCCATTCGCAACCGCAATTCAACCCACCCAATCTCAACTTCGACCAACAACAGAAACCGTCATGCCGACCTACCAAATGTCCAACAACCGACAAACCCACCTCAGCAGTTGCAACTGACACAGACAGGCGAGCACAACAAAATCCATGAACTCCCAAGCCGCAACAGGTGGGCACCCTTGGCAGAGCTCTCACCGCTGCAGAAACAGCCCCACAACCAACGAGCATTGACCAACCCAGCAACCGTCACCAACTTGTTTAAGAACACCGACCCACCGAGAACGGCACCATTGGTCATGACCGACTCTGGCAGCCAGACCAAGCAGGAAGCGAGCCTCACGGGAGGGACCGACCTGGGAAGGTCGACGACCACAAGCAGCTACCAGCAGCCAAACCCCGACGCGACGCAAACCATACCAGCAATCGACCAGCTCGAAACCAACCAGGCCCAATATTCGAGAGCCCATACAAAAATACCCAAACAGACCGCGGCTCCGCTCCCTGACCACTGTGGGGGGTTAGTTGAATACAAACAATACCGCAAGGACCAGCAGCCCGACCAAGCCACGGCAAATCAGGACACTCCCCACTGATTGCCCACAACCTAGAGGCTAACGTCTCTCGATGGGACCAGCCTTACAGCGGCCCGTCAGTGCGCCCACCGCCTCCTCTAGCATGCACAGTTTTGCCCAATTATGCTCCACGACAGACAGGATACGTTGTACCAGCTGCCATTTTAAGACTCCTCATCTCTACACTGTCCTTCGACCGAAAAGGACGCACTCACCGACAGGGTCGGCAGCAACACAACTGGTGGCACCATCTCCAGGCTCAGCCTCCGACGGCAAGCGAACACGGACTCCCCCGAGTCTCAGCACACGGCGACGACGTCAGAATTAGCTACGTTGCGCACTGGGTCCCCGAGGGGCACTCTCACCCACAAGCTATGCTAACTCACCCGACGCGTCATTACATAGAAAGGCTCGGCATGCGTAACCAACGACAACAAACGCTATGATATCTTGTTGGTTCCTGCGGGGCGTTATCACCCACCAACTATGCTACTTCACCCGACGTGCACGATTAAACTAGGCCTCCACCAAACTCCAACCTTCCCTATCCCCGGGTTTCCTTCTCCTACCTCCACTCCAACACCTTGTATTTCTAGCAGCCGCAGCTACGACCTTCGGTCGCCAGCCACAACTGACGGAGGGTGTCGGGTTTTCACTTTGGGATGGGGGGCTGCAAACTTACAACGCGCCATCGCCAAGGATGGCATAAACCTCCCCCAAACGGGGGTGGACCCCACAAGCGGGCACCGCTCCCGTGATCAGGTGGACGCTTCGGGGGGGGTCCGCTGCGAAGGTGGAGTGGCCCTTATGCCGTCCACCTGGGCGAGAGTGGCCCCCCCCCCTTCTCGGCGAAAGTGGGAGGTCCAACCACTGCCTGGAGGGCACAAGCCCCCCTCACGCTCGGTGAAAGCTCTACCAGGCGCCCCCAAGGCCAACGCGCTGGGAACCCTACGCCTGGTCCCAGGTGAGGGATCCCGCCTTTGATCCAGGGGGCCCGGATCTTGTTATGTTTTCCTCGGACTGGGCACTTCACCCCAGCTGTGCCTGAACAGAAACGATGGCGGACATGCAGCGAGAAGCGAGCACGAGAGGGGGCGGGCAGGAAGCCGAAGAGGAAGAGGAAGACAGACGTGGGAACCTGCATGGCTGGAGTTTACTATCGCTGTGGACAAAATGCGATTCAACCCTCAAATGAGGTTCTTAATCTCCTCACAGCCGGTGGTTGCATCCACTTGGCTCTTTCGTTTCACCCGCCCCGCAGGCCCGCCCGGCCGGGGGCGGCAATCGGAGACCCTTCGCGACGTCAGAAATCGAGAGTCAGACGGAGGAGGGTCGACACCGTGGAGTTCCCAGCTCTCCCTCCTCCTCCTCCTGCCTCCTCCCGCCCCCTGCCTCCTCCCCCTCCCCCTCCGCCTGCGCGGGCGGCGGGTCCGTCAACTCGCCCGCGCCCCCTCGGAGCTTCTGGGGAGCGTTTCCCCCCTGGGGTTTTACCAGGAGTGCCCCTGGCCCAAGCTGCCCCCAAGATTTTTCGGGGAGGCCCCTTCGGCCTCCAACGCACCCCATCACGAGGCCCAGAGGGCCCCAGGGGCTCCACAGTGGAGCGAAAAGCTGGCAGTACAGCCGGCCCGGACCGTATGGATCCGCGATAAGGATGCAAGGGCCTTGGCCGCCCACTTCGAAGCTTTTCGAGCGGGGGGCGGCCAACGAAAGTGGCCAAGGATGGACCGAGGAGGCAAGGATGCAACAGGTACCCTCGGGAAGGTCGCCCATCCTTCGTATGCGGGTTGAGTGTGCGTTGGGCCAAGGGCACCTTTAGCAACCCCCGACTCCCCGCCCCCGCCCCGAAGCGAAACCAACGCCTCAGAATCTGCGGAGACGCCGCGGCGCGACGACAGGCCTGCCGCAGCACCAGCGCGAGGCCGACGAACAGCACGGCGGCGGCCAGCTGTGGGCGCGGCCGCCCGCGGCCGTCCGCCGCCGCCCGTCGTCGTCATCGCCGTCGCCGTTGTCGTCGTCGGCGGCGCCGCCCGCCGCCGCCGCCCGCTGCCGCCGTCCTCGGCGTCGCCGTCGCCGTCGTCAGCGTCGCCGTCGCCGTCGTCAGCGGCTCAAGCGTTGTCGGCGTGGTCGTTCTCGCGGTCGGTGCCGTCGTCGTCGCCGCTGCCGCCGCCGTCACGTCCCGCAAACAGGAGGAAGATTCCCAAGATAGTCGAACATCACCTGGGACGATGATCTGACTGCGCCTGACTAATTGTTGTTGGATCTTCGTCTGACTAGTTTTGATCCTTCAACTCGCCTGTATCGGCAGTGGACAAGCCTCCCTTTAGTACACCTCTCCTTAGTGAAAACAACCTGGGACCGAACCCGCCGGCCCTGGACCCGCCGCAAAAATGACGGCCGCGACGCCCTCTCGCGAACCTAAAACGGCCAATCCGTTAATCGACGTGTCAGGGTAGGAGGCCTATCCACGTCCGACCGTAGGAGGACCTGCTCGACCTGACTCGCGAGGCGCGATGGCCTCCTTGCCCTCGAAGGTGCCGACGACGAGGGCGGCGACGGCAAGGGCGACGACGGCGAGGGCGCGCGGCACCCTCTTCGGGGATGGACAGACCTCCCTTTAGTAAAACGTGGTTTAGTGAAAACGACCTGAGGCCCAAACCTGGCGGGCGCAAGCCGGGAAAATGACGGCCGCGGCGCCTTCTGGAGAACCGAAAACGGACAATTCACTTATCGACGTGTCAGAGTAGGAGGTCTGCCCACCCCCAACCTGTAGCGCCGCCCCCCGTCGGGAGGAGGGCGAGCGCTCCGGCCCGGACCGCAGCGCCCGCAGCGCGGCCACCTCCCGCCGCGCCCCTCGCGGGCGCTCTGGAGACGAGGGCTCCCAACTTCGCGCTCCGCGGTGCGCGAGGTGCGAACAACTTCGCGCTCGCGCCGCCTCCCAGGGGAGAAGGGGAGGATGAGGAGGAATCGGAGCCGAACCGCGAAGCAGGAAGCGCGAATAAATTCGCGCCCTCGAGGGCGCCCTTGTGGAGATCTGGGGGTCGACCGCCGTCGTCGGGACGGGGGCAGTGCTGCCATGGCGGGCGCCGCCGCCGAAGTCGCCGTGGTGCGACGAGGGCCGCCTCCTCTGCTTCCCCCTCCTCCTCCTCCTCCTAATTACGCCTCCTGCCCCTCCTCCCCCTCCTCCTCCCCTGCCTTGTCATTGGCGTGCGTCGGATGCTGGGTCAGCTCCTCCTCTTCCTCCGGCTCCTCCACTCAGAAATAGCAATCTACCGTCACCCCTTGGGGGCGCAAGGCTGTGACGCGTGCTGCTGGACCGCCATCTTGCTTCCGCCGTGCCGTCGTCTGCTTCTAGCTCGCATCCCTCCAGTCCTGTCTCCCCGATGCTGTCTACCCGGGTGGCCCAGCCTACCCAGAAGAAACACCTGGGGTGATCCCTCAACTTTTGGGTGGAGCATGTCCTCCTACAGGCAGATTCGGGAAGGAACATGAAAAATAGTCAAACAATGCTGAAACATAGTCAAACCTAGTCGAAACATCGTCCACATACTATTCGGGCTGGGTGAAAGGGGGGATAGCAAAGGGGGGGGTGAGAATTAGCTCACGTAGCTGATTTTCCCGGCGCCTCCCGGCGCCAGAGGCGGCCATGTATCGACGAATGGGCCCCTCGGTGGGGCCGAAACCAGCTACATGCATCAAACTTCGTAACCCCCCCTTTCCCTATTTCCTTCCTTTCGTCCAGCCCGAACTGTTTTTGGAATACCCCTCCTGTAGAGGGACATGCCCGACTTAGCTCAAGCTCCTGGGCGCTCTCCGCTGCCCCAAGAAGCTTCGGCAGGGACGCCGCTGGGCGGCCAGGGGGGCCGCATAGCCCAGGCGTCCAGGGATTGCCCCCCAGGGGGGCCCCGAAGGGAGCCTCGAGGGCCCAAGACGACAGAGCACATGACCCCAAGACTTAGGTCGGGCCTGTCCCCCTACAAGGGGGTTTGGGGCGAAACATAGTCAGAAATATTTAAATGCTCCGAAACGGTTCTAAAAAAAATCGTCCCCAGACTATGTTTGAAAATCTCTCCTGTAGAGGGACAGGCCCGACTTAACCCAAGACTCCAGACGCCCCCGAAACGGCAAGACATTGAGGCACCACTGCGTGTGTCGCGTGCTTGGCTGGCGCGTGTTGTGCCCTAGCGACTGCCCACGATCGCTTCAGGACGGCTCCCCGGGTCCCCGAGGTTGGCCAAGAAGGTCCCAAGGATACACCCAAAGGCCACACATCGCCCAATCAAGACCACAAGCTGGCCGCAATATGCCCAGAAAAGATGAACCCCTAAGATAATCCCCACCTCGCCATCGCTCGGACGTCCATTCCCCATTTCTCGTTTTTGTGCGTGCATGTTTTGCAAGGTGGCCCAAGATGCTCGCCAGCCGAGAAAAATGCACACGTCCGAGCGATGCCAAGCCACTCCCCGGCTTAACGAGGCAGAGTCGTGCCAAGAGCTCTGGCCACAGGCTCACCGCATTTCTAGTCCGCGCGCGTGGGCTGCCCCTGGGGGTCCCTGGGCGAAACATGACCCAGGAAAGTCCCAACAAGCTTCTTGATGCTCCTCACCCAGCTCTTCTCGCCCTCTTCGATGCTCCTCTTCGCCTCGTCTCGACCTGCTCGCCTTCCTCTCGTCCTTCTCGTTTCGCCTCTCGCTTTCTCGCTCTCCTTGCCCTCCTCGTCAAGGATGCCGGAACTCCCGGGGGCAGCTTTCAGGGCCGTCCAGAGCGCTCCAGGAGCTACCCGAGGGACCCCAAGGGAGCTCCGAGACGGCCCAAGAGTCGGGACCAATAGGCGGCGGGCTCCAAGATGGCCCAAAGAAATGGGTGGCAGGCCCCAAGATGGCCAAGAGGCCTCAAGATAGCCCCAAGATGGTCCAAGAGAAAACTATGAGAGCCTTGGGAGGCTCGACAGAACTTGTTTTCCATGTTTTTTTCCAATGCCCAAGACGGCCCAAGAGGCGCCCAAGATCGCCTCAAGAAACTTTCGGGACGATAACCAAGGGAGCTTCCAGAGGTCCCCAAGAGAAACATCCGAACTGCTAATTGGAGCTCTTTTCCCCGAAGATGACCCTCGAGACCGCCAGCACGTTCCCAAGGGGCCTCCCCACAAGAGGGCCTCAAGAGGCTCCCAAGAGGTCAGAACCATAGATGCCACCAGGTTCTTGAAAGATTTAGGCGTTCCCGCCTTTTCGTCGTCCAAGCGCTCCCAGACTGCCCATGAGATCCCCGGGATCGCCCCTAAGAAGGCCCCAGAGGCCCCCAAAGAAGGCCTCAAGACGGCCCAAGAGGGCCCCAAAACGGCCTCAAGACGGGGCCTAGATGGGGAATCCGAGCGAAGATCTCGAGCCCTCGGCCACGAGGGCCCCCAATGAGGCTTCACGAGGCACCCACAAGGCCCCGAAGAGACCTCAAGAGGAACCTAAGAGGCCCCAAGCGGCCTCCGGGAGGCCCCCAAGAAGCTCCTCACGAGGCCCCAAACCTGCTCCTAAAAAGCACCAGAGAGGGCTCCGAGGAGACCCGCAGTAGCATCCCCGAGAACTCTGACACACAATCCAGGCACAGTGGCGGGATGGGCGCAAGGCCATTATATACATATATATATATATATATGTATATATAAATACATATATATGTACGTACGTATATATGTATGTATATATAAATATGTACATATGCATGTATGTATGTATGTATGTATGTATGCATGTATGGATGCATGTATGGATGTATGCATGCATGCATGCATGCATGCATGCATGTATGTGTGTGGACGTATGTCCGTATGTATATATGTATGCATGCATGCATGCATGCATGTATGTATATATGCATGTATGTATGTATATGGGTATATACAAATATGTGTTTGTATAGATATATGTATATGTAGATGTGCATGCATATGAATATGTGTATGCAAATGTATATGTATATGTATGTGTATGTGTATATGTATGTACATATGTATATAAGCATGTATGTATATGTCTGTCTGTCTGTCTGTCTGTCTGTCTGTCTGTCTGTATATATGTATGTATGTATGCATGTATGTGTGAATGTATGTATGTATGTACGTATGTGTGTGCACGTACACGTTTGTATACGTGTGTACACGTATGTATATGTTAATTTGTATGCATACATATACGTGTATGTATTCATACATGGCATGATTACGCATGTTACGTCGGCACTTGTCTATTCTGCATCTCAATCTCTGCAGGTCGCTCTCACTCTCCCATCCTCTCTCTCTCTCTCTCTCTTTCCATCTCTCACTTTCTCTCTCTCTCTCTCTCTCTCTTTCTCCCTCTCTCTCCGTGCTGCCCCCCTCCCCCCTCTGTCCCCCCCCCCTACATCGATCGGGGGGGCACGGCGTGCGCCCGCCTGCAGCCAGGGCGCGCCCTTCTCGTCGAGGCCGAACTCGCTCTGAAGAGGGCCCTCGCCGCGCGGGCGTGCGCGCGGCGGGACAAGAGGGAGGGGGCGAGAGGGAGGGGGGGGGGAGAAGCGTGTGTGTGGGGGGGGGGAAGCGAGGAAAGGGAGGAGGGAGGAGTAAGGAGGACGAGGAGGGAGGGGAGACTGGGGAGGAGGGGGGAGAGAAGGAGGGAGGGAGGGGAAGGGGGAAGAGGAAGGAGGCAGGAGAAGGGAGGAGGAGAGGAGAGGGAGAGGAGAAGAGAGGAGTGCAGGCATGGCGAGGCGGCGGAGGAGAGGATAATGACGGGGAGAAGGACGAGAGACTGGCGCAGGGCGTGTACGAAAGGAACGAGAGGGAACGAGGGGGGAAGGGCATGGAGGAGGGGTGAGCCCTGTCCAGACAGGAGCGGGTTCGGGGGCGGGCTGGGATGCCAACCGAGGCGAGGAGTCGTGAGGACCTCCTGGTCCCCGGGCTGCGGCACCTCTCTGCAACCTCCTCGGGGAGGGAGGGGCGGGCGGAGGAGGGCGAACCCGAGGCGGGAGGCGGGTAGGAGGGGCGCAGTGACGCGTTTTTTGTTTGCTTGTTTGTTTCTCCTCTTCCCCCCCCCCGAGGGATACAACGTACATCCGGCTCAGACACCTCGAGCCTTCTCCTCACGGGCGGCCACTCGCCGCCGCAAGGCCTCGAGGCGAAGGCAGGGGTTGATGGAGGGGGTAAGGGGTGGGGATCGACGCGCGAGAAGGGAGGGACGAGGAGCAGCAGCGGCAGCGGCGCTCAGCAACCAGAAGGGGGGCAGCAGCAGAAGACGGATTTCCCCTCGACGTCAAGACCGACCTGGACAGGGTGCAAGTCTGAAGAAAACAACTACGGCTTTCAGGGGGTGCGCGCGGGGGCCAAGCCAACTCCGGCCGCGCAGACCGCTGCTACCGCAACGCATCCAACGATCGGGGGATTCCAGCGGGCCCGCAGCAG
This sequence comes from Prorocentrum cordatum, assembly GCA_963575745.1. Classification (NCBI taxonomy): domain Eukaryota; class Dinophyceae; order Prorocentrales; family Prorocentraceae; genus Prorocentrum; species Prorocentrum cordatum. Next base: position 161,178 of record CAUYUJ010021004.1, on the reverse strand, counting down.
AGGCCGCTCCGGAGAAGAGCCAATCTGACGCGTTGCCGAGGACGGGGGGATGACAGCATGATCATGTAGCGATTCAGCTCACAGAAACCCGTTTTCCCTGCGCCTCCCGGCGCCGAAGGCGCAAATGTATCAAGGACGGCGCCTGGCGACGGGGCCGAAATCGGCTGCATGCAGCAGACGTCGTGCCCCCCCCCTCCCTTTTCCCTGCCTCCCCCATCCGTCCGTCCCGAACCTAGAGGTGGTGAACAGTCGAAGAGTGGCCGCAGATAGCGCCGATGCAGAGCACGAGCACGGCCCCGCGGAGGTACCCAAAATGAAGATCGCTCCAGGCTGGAAGAGCCCAGACACTAGAAGCACGGGCGTGCCTCTCCGAGCCGATCGCTTGCTCTCGACCCTCGCACCCGCTGTGGCAGGTGGGGCTTCAGAAGGACAACCTGTCTGCACGGCCCCTGGAGAAAAGAACTATCAGCCTCGCACTCGATTCGAGCCCCACCTTGGGATACACCCCCTCTCTACGTATCCTTAGGTCGGGCCTGTCCCCCTACAGGGGGATTTAGGGCGAAAGCTAATAAATACTCTACACATACTCCAAAATTGCAAAAAAAAAAAAATGTCCCCATACTATTTTTCCCCAAACAGCGTGCTGAACGGGGTGCTGTTGTGATAGAAGCTAACTCCGGCCGAGGGAAGTCGGAGCAGAGACAACTTCACAAAAATTTGATGGTCCGGGCCGTTTCGCTTGAGACATCCTCACAACTCTTGTTTCTGAGTTGGCCGGGATTTGCCGTTTCGCCTGAGACATCCTCGAAAAGTTGCGCTCCGGGACGCCGCGCGAGATGTGGTCCGGGCCGTTTCGCTTGAGAAGTCCTCGAAACTCTGAGTCCCGAGGTGCCGTGCGAGAGGTGGTCCGGGCCGTTTCGCCTGAGACATCCTCGAAACTCTGAGCTCTGAGATGCCCTGCGCGAGGTGGTCCGGCCCGTTTCGCCTGAGACATCCTCGAAACTCTGACCTCGGAAATGCCGCGCGAGAGATGGTCAGGCCCGTTTCGCTTGAGACATCCTCGAACTTCTGAGCTCTGAGATGCACTGCGCGAGGTGGTCCGGCCCATCTCGCCTGCCTTGCAATTCTGAGCTCTGAGATGCCGTGCGCAAGGTGGTTCGGCCTGTTTCGCACAAGACATTCTCGCAATTCTGAGCTCCCAGATGCCGCGTAAGAGGTGGTCCAGCCTGGGGGCCCAGAAGACCACCTGTTACATATCCTCCCTGGCGCCCTGGGAGCCCGCCTGAGACATCCTCGAACTTCTGATCTCTGAGATGCCCTGCGCGAGGTAGTCTGGCCCGTCTCGCCTGAGACATCCTCGCAACTCTGAGCTCTGAGATGCCGTGCGCAAGGTGGTCCGGCCTGAATTCGCACAGGACATTCTCGCAACTCTGGGCTCCGAGATGCCGCGCAAGAGGTGGTCCAGCCTGGGGGCCCAGAAGACCACATGTTACATATCCTCCCTGGGACCCTGGGAGCCCCAGGAGGCCCCAGAGAGCTCTAGGAGGCCGCAGGACGCCCAGGACAGGCCTCAGGGGTCCGCAGGAGATTCCCAGGAGGCTCCCAGGAGGCCCCAGGAGGCCCCCTATCAGAACGTGTCAAGTGAATACACATCTGGTGTCGATTCGTTCATTTTTCCTGCTCTTGTGGCCCCCCCTCCATTTTGAAAGGCCCAAGCGGCCATATGTTAGATATCCCTCCTGGGAGCCCCAAGAGGCTTCAGGAAACCCCAGGTGGAGTTCAGGAGGCCACAGGAGGCCCAGGAGGAAGCCCCAGGAGGTCCCCAGGAGGCCCCAAGAGGCACCAGGAGGCCCCCGCAACTCGGAGCTCTGAGACGCCGCGCTCGAGGTAGTCCAGCCCGTTTCGCCTGAGACTTCCTCGCAGCGCGTTTCGCCCGAGACACCGGCCCGTTTCGCCTGAGACATCCTCGCAACTCTGGGCTCCGAGATGCCCTGCGCAAGGTGGTCCGGCCCATCTCGCCTGAGACATCCTCGCAACTCTGAGCTCTGAGATGCCGTGCGCAAGGTGGTCCGGCCTGGGGGCCCAGAAGACCACATGTTACATATCCTCCCTGGGACCCTGGGAGCCCCAGGAGGCCCCAGAGAGCTTCAGGAGGTCGCAGGACGCCCAGGACAGGCCCCAGGGGTCCGCAGGAGATTCCCAGGAGGCTCCCAAGAGGCCCCAGGAGGCCCCCTCTCAGAACGTGTCCAGTCAATACACATCCGGTGTCGATTCGTTGATTTTTCCTGCTCTTGTGGCCCCCCCTCCATTTTGAAAGGCCCAAGCGGCCACATGTTAGATATCCCATCCTGGGAGCCCCAAGAGGCTTCAGGAAGCCCCAGGTGGGGTCCAGCCCCAGGAGGTCACCAGGAGGCCCCAAGAGGCACCAGGAGGCCCCCGCAACTCGGAGCTCTGAGACGCCGCGCTCGAGGTGGTCCGGCCCGTTTCGCCTGAGACTTCCTCGCAGCACGTTTCGCCCGAGACATCGTCGCAACTCTGGGGTCCGAAATGCCGCGCGCGAGGTGGTCCAGCCCGTCACGCTGGAGACATCCTCGCAACTCTGGGCTCCGAGATGCCCTGCGCGAGGTGGTCCGGCCCATCTCGCCTGAGACATCCTCGCAACTCTGAGCTCTGAGATGCCGTGCGCAAGGTGGTCCGGCCCGTTTCGCACAAGACATTCTCGCAACTCTGAGCTCTAAGATGCTGCGCAAGAGGTGGTCCAGCCTGGGGGCCCAGAAGACCACATGTGGCTCCCAGGAGGCCCCAGAGAGCTTCAGGAGGCCGCAGGACCCCCAGAACAGGCCCCAGGGGTCGCCAGGAGAGGCCCCCTCTCAGAACGTGTCAAGTTAATACACATCTGGTGTCGATTCGTTGATTTTTCCTGCTCTTGTGCTCCCCCCCATTGTGGGGGGCCCCGACGGCCACATGTTGGATATCCCCCCTGGGAGCCCCAAGAGGCTTCAGGAAGCCCCAGGTGGGGTCTAGGAGGCAACAGGAGGCCCAGGAGGAAGCTCCAGGAGGTCACCAGGAGGTCCCAGGAAGCCCCAGGAGGCCCCCGCAACTCGGAGCTCTGAGACGCCGCGCTCGAGGTGGTCCGGCCCGTTTCGCCTGAGACTTCCTCGCAGCACGTTTCGCCCGAGACATCGTCGCAACTCTGGGGTCCGAAATGCCGCGCGCGAGGTGGTCCAGCCCGTTACGCTGGAGACATCCTCGCAACTCTGGGCTCCGAGATGCCGTTCGGGATGAAGAGGAGGTGGAGGAGGAGGAGGAGGAGGAGGAGGAGGAGGAGGAGGAGGAGCAGGAGGAGGAGGAGCAGGAGGAGGAGGAGGAGGTGGAGGAGTAGGCATGTTTTAACATGCCATGCCAGCCCGCACTGGACGGGCGCGCAATCGACCTTGGAAACCGCAGTGGGTCTAAAAACCCTGTTTGGGGATACTGCACTCCGGCTATACTTTTGACTATTTTTGAATATTCCCCCTGTAGAGGGACAGGCCCGACTTAAGCGTATCCCCGACAGTGGTGAGCTGGCCCGCGGGCGGTTCACGGTGCACCCACAGCTGAAGCTGAAGCTGCAGCTAAAGTGCACAGAAAAATGAGAAGGGCCCAATCCGCATGTCTGGTGGACAGCACATCGTCGAG
>CAUYUJ010021004.1:122500-147500 GCA_963575745.1 Prorocentrum cordatum | reverse complement strand
AGGCCCCCAAGAGGCCCCCAGGAGGCCCCCAAGACACCCCCAAGAGTCCCCAAGAGACCCCCCAGAGGCACCAAAGATGCTCCAAGAGGCCTCGGCGAGAATGCCAAATCATTGTTTTTACTAAGGTTTTAGCCACATGTTGGCCTCTTGGGGGGGCACTGATTGAGATGACTCCAAGAGCGCCTGGGAGAGCCTAAAATGACCTCCAAGATGGCTCAAGATATCCCAATCTGTCTCATCACGCCTTCCTCTGTGTGCTGCCCACTTCCCTGATCGAGGCAATTCCTCTGGGCATCGTTTCTGGATGGGCTGGTGGGGATTCGCGAAGCGTCAACAGTTTGGGCCACATCGAGCCGAATCGCCGATACATCACCCATACATGGCCGATGCATCGCCGACGCGGCGCGATCCTTCGACCCCATCTATGGTGAGATCGATCAAAGGGATCGATAGTGAGGTCGATCTTGAGATCGATCCTGAGATCGGAAGTGAGGTCGACTGTCGACGTTGAGATCGAGAATGAGATCACTAGTGAGGCCGATCGAATGAGATCGATCGAATGAGATCGATAATGATGTCACGTCGGCGTCCCGTCGATGTCCCGCAATGAGATCGATAGTGAGATCGATAGTCAGACACATAGTGAGATCGATAAAGTGATATCGAAACTTACATATATAGTGATGTCCCGTCGGTGCCCCGTCGGTGTCCCGCAGTGAGGTCGATAGTTATATCGATCGTGATATCGATAGTGAGACCGATAGTGATATCGATTGTGAGATCGATCCTGCGACCGATTGTTGGATCGATCGTAAGATCACTGGTGAGAGCATTTGTGAGATCGATCGTGAGATCGGTAGTGAGATCGCTAGTGAGATCGATTGAGAGAGACGTTGGTTCCCCCCCCTCGAATCTCCTTATGACTCGAAGGGAGGTCGCATATATGAAGATCGGTCACCGTGCCGCTGGGCACGGAGTGGGCATGTCCTTAGGTCCGTTGCCTAATCCCCTTGAGCCTCAGCTGTCCTGAGGAGTTTCTCGGGGGCCCGGACCCCAAATTCCCGAATCTTCTTGAGCTTGCCGCCTTCAAGCTGCCCCCCCGAGGCCCCTAGAGGCCCCCAGGAAGCCACAAGATGCCACCCAGAGGCCCCCAAGAGGCTCCCGAGAAGCACCCAACCTGCTCCCAAGAGATTTTGCCCGCATCCTGTCTTCGTATGCACCCCTCCTCCTCCTCTTTCTCCTGCTCCTCTTTCTCCGCCTCCCTCGTGCCCATTCCTGGGCACGCTGCGTCCTACAACCACCGGAGCTGGGCCCGCTATCGGGCCCGTGAAAAAATATGCGTTCTCGGGGGCGTCTAAGAGGGGGGCGTCCAAACGGGGGGAGCGCAGATCTTGGACAGCGGCACGTGCGCGGCCCAAGGGGGGCCAGGGACGTAGTGAAATAAGAAGAGGCGCCATGAACTCTGGGGAGATCTCATGGCCCTGGGCATGACATCTACCCTCGGGGGCGCGCAAACATGGATTCGCGTCCAATGGATTTGGCGCGCGGCCGTCAAATCCATGGATGGGGGGAGGTGCCCTCCCCCAAATGCGGTCGGTGCCGCCTCGTTCGGCGGCAGAAAGCCACGATTCCCTTTGGAAACGGGACCCGACGCTAATCCACGCCTCCCTGATCCATGTTTGCGATCGCCTGACACGCCCTCCTAGTCATCACCCCCCTCTTGGCCGCCCCCGACGTTCGGGCAACTCCTTGCTCCGCTGTCCTCTCGGGTTCGCCGGAGAGGGGGCCTAGGAGGAGCGGGATCCACGAACCATGGCCCGAGGCACGTTCGCGGCCGAGGCGAGCGAATGGGGAGCAGGGGTCGTGTTGAGAGACGGAGAGAAGCATATCAGTGAGAATGCGACAGACAATACGAATCATATTAAAGATAACAGCGCTAGTAATGCGAATAACAATGATATTAATAAGAAAAAGAACACGAACCATACAAACAACAACAGTAATACGAATATGAACAATACGAAGAAGAGAGGGCCACGACATCTGGGAGTCGTCCCCGTTTCCGTCATGATATCTTCCCTCCCCCTCCTCATCCTCCTCCTTACCTCCCTCCCCCTCCTGATCCCCCTCCCCCTCCTCCTCCCCCTCCTCCTTCACCTCCTTCTCTTATGACGACGCCAGGATCAGGACAACATCGGCCTTACACAAATCGAGGAACTCTGAGATCCGGCGGTTCTGGAGGATCTCTCGGGCGCGGAGGCCGCGCCAGAGCGCCCCAGAACGCTCTGGAAGCGTGTCGGCACGCTCTGAGGCGATTTCTCCCAGTCCTGGCCCCGCCCGAAGCCTCACAGGTTTCGCAGGCTTCGCAACATAAGACATGTCGTGCAAGCGCAGCACATCCTGAAGAAATCGAAGGATGCCACTCTCTGCTGCTGAAGCTGGTAGGGAGTGACTGTTCACAGGAATCCCCCCCCCCCCGCGTTGCGCCCCCTGACGCAATTCGCGTCGTCGCCCGAAGGCTCCTAGCCGCGCCAGAGGTGCTCCCCCAGACGGCTGGCGCGTGGGGGGGGGGGGGCGCGAGGATCGCGCGCGGCCCGCTGTCCTGGGCGGTAGCGGTCACACTCGCCAGACCGGCCCCCCCCATCGCGCGCCGGTCCCCCCGCGCACCTCTTCTCGCCATCGCTCGGACGTCCATTCCTCGTGCATGTTTCGGTTCAGCGCGTGTAGTTTTCGCAAGGTGACCCAGGATGCTCCTCGATGGTCCTTGCCGAGAACATGCACACGTCCAAGCGATGTCTAGTCTGAGGCATTTGGGCGCGGGAGAAATGGGTAGGATTCCTAACAACAAATGTTGTCCAAAACCAACAACGGTCGCTGTTGGGAAGGCGGCCTGCTGCCTCAAATCGACAAGGCCCGCGGCGACACCGACAACGAATCCTGTTCAAAAGGAACGGGACATTCTGCCAGTCTTTGTACCGTTCTTGCCGTACCCATCTCAATCATCCCGAAAACAACTTCTACTGATTCGCCACCGTGCCGCCATGCAATGAGGACACCCTCAGCCCCGCAGAGTCCTCAATGTTGGCTGCTGTTACTGCTCGTTCAAGGCCTCGAGGCCCATATTTCTCGCATTCCTGGGCGCCCCCCGTCGCCCTCCACTCGGAGGTCGCCCAGATTGGACCGACGCGGACGGGGTCGGCGCCGCCTTGCAGGTGCGTCGGCGACGTCGGGATGAAGGAGATCCGGCTCGGGATCGCGCCGCATCGCCGATGCATCGGCGTGGCGGCGCGACTGTCCGGCCGATCCTCGAGGGATGGACAACGCTGACCGTGACCGAGACAGCACGCGGAAACGCTGGTGCCGATCTCGGTCATCGCCCATCCTGGCCATCGCCTAATTGCGGATCATCCTCGCGCATCGGCGACAGCCGGGAAACTCAGCACGAGGGAGACGGGGGTCCTGGAGGCAGGTTGGGCGTCGGGTAAAGTGGGGGCGACGAATGAGGGGAGAAGAGAAGTGCCCTAAGAGCCCCCTTTCGGGCCCCATACGTGCCCTGCACGGACCCTCGATGAGCCCCCTCTTCTGCAGCCCTCCCCCCGTTGCGCGGCGCCCAAGCAGGCCGCCCTGGAGAGGCTCCGGTGCTCTCGGCCCCCGGGGCCGTCCAAACGCGGCTCGGGACGAGAAGCTGGTCCCGGGGGGAGGCTGCGGGGTCTACGGCCGTCGCGCGCGCTGCCAGGAGGACCGCCGAGTCAGGAACGAGGGGGCTTTTCTTAGGGGGACGAGTAACGGCATCAGCCTAAACACTCGGAGGTCCGCGCGGATTTCTCAGATCGGGCGCCGCCCCTGGCGCGCTCCGCGCGCCAGGGAGGGAGGTCCAGCGCCGATCCGAGAAATCCGCGCGGACCTCCCAGTTGTTATGCTCATGTCCTTGTTCGTCCCCCTATTTCTGGCCAAGGTGAGCCTCGGTCACGAAGAGGTCCCCTGACCTGGACCCATGGAACGGCCCGAGAACCCGGAGCCCCTCCTGAGCCGGAAGCAGCCCTTACTTCTGCGCCTTGACTGTAGAGCTAGGTCGGGCATGCCCGACTACAGGCAGATATAGGAGGAAGAAATGCTCAAACATAGTATCAAAAATAATTGAAAAATCGTCCCCAGACTATTCTTTGATCATCTTGGAATCTTTCTCCTGTAGAGGGACAGGCCCGACTTACCTGTAGAGCCCGTTCCCTGTTCCCCTCAAGGCAACTTTCCAAAGGGGTCCCGACCGCTTTCCTCTCCGAGAGGCCGGCTTGTCCAAGCGACGCGTTCCGACGGCTGCCAGGGCCCCCCGGATGCCAAAACTAGCGAAATGCCTTCCGTCGCGTTTTTGTCCGCGACATCGGCTGCACGGAAGGGCGACTCCAAGCAAGAATGACCTTGGGTGCGTGGCTTGCCGGCCGTTGCATACTTGAGCAGGGGCCGACCGTCCTGGCAAACCTATAAGCTTGCCACGACATGTTCTTAGAACCCGGACATGCTCTAATAACACAAACAGTGCTCTTATAACAGAAGCCCGATGTGTGCAAGCAAGACGGTCTCCGCCGGGCATGCTCTATCAACACTGCGTGCAGGCCACAAAAAGATCTTCGAACTTTCCTTGGTGGGCCTACAGCACTTTGTGGGCCCCGGAAACGGCGGGGCCGTTTTTTCACCGTTTCCAAAACATGTCTCTTGAAAATGGAAGCGGCAAAAAAAACGGCGACCAGAAACGGCAAAACAACGGCTCCAGGATTGGAACGGGAGCCAGAACCGGTCAAACAACGGCGACGGAACCGGTAAAAAAACGGCGTCGGAACCAGACAAAAAACGGCAAAACGGAACCGGTAAAAAAAACGGCCCTGTCGTTTCCAGGGCCCACTAAGCTACAGCATAGGCAAGCCAGGACGCTTCGCCGCTGCTCGGCACACGAGGCAGCAGCGGCAGCAGCCCTGAAGAACAAGCTCGGCTGTGGCCCCCTGGCGCCGCACACAGGCCGCGCACCGGAGGCCACTCGGACGCAGGGGGGTCACTCGAGTGTCGAGCCCTAGCTCGGAGGAGGAGGGGGAGGAGGAGGAGGAGGAGGAGGAGGAGGAGGAGGAGGAGGAGGAGGAGGACAAGTTAGGTGCGCTCGCGTCAACATCTGACATCCTACCCCTCCCCCCCATCCCTTACCATAGCGCTGATTTTCTCTATCCGCGGACGCGTGTCGTAGCGGACCTGTGGCTCCGCGCGCGTGTGCGTAGTGGGTGGTGGTGCGCGTGCGTGCGTGCGTGTGTGCGTGGTTGTGGTTGTTGAGGTGGTGGTGTGTATGTGTGTGTGTGTGCGTGTGTGCGCGTGTGCTGTGGTGTGACGTGGTGTGGCGTCTTGGTGGTTTGGTGGTGGGCCAGGTGCGTACGTGCGTGATGGCGGTGGTGGTGGTGGCGGTGGTGGTGTGTGTGTGTGCGTGTGTATATGTGTGTGTGTGTGTGTGTGTGCGTGCGTGCGTGCGTGCGTGCGTGCGTGCGTGCGTGCGTGCGTCCGTGTGTGTCTGTGTGTGCGCGCGTGTGATGTGGTATGACGCGGTGTAGCGTGGTGGTGGTGGGTGGGGTAGTGCGGTGGTGGTTGCGGTGCGCGGTGGTGATGCGCGTGCGTGCGTGCGTGCGTTGGTGGGTGGAAGTGGCGGTGGGTGTGCGTGCGGCGGGGCGGGGCGTGGTGCGGCGCGGTGGTGGCGGGCGGATGGGCGCGCGAGACAGAGGCCCGCGCTGGGGCGAGAACGCCATCCTGAACGACGGAGGTAAAACACCGATCCGAGAATGAGGCCCACGCTGCAGCGGGAGCACGATTCGGAACGATTCGGGAGCAGAAATGAGGCCGGCGCCTCAGCGAGAGCAGCATTTTGAAAAAACGCAAGCGAAAACCCAACTCCAGGGAATCCTGTGTAAAAAACCGTATGCGGGGGGGGGTCTAATACTTTCAGGCCGCCTTCGGGGGAAGAGGGAGAGTAGTATTCATATTGAGTAATTGTGGTGGAGGAGGAGGAGGAGGGGGAGGAGGAAGGGGAGGAGGAGGAGGAGGAGGAGGAGGAGGAGGAGGAGGAGGAGGAGGGAGGGAGGGATAGGAGGAGGAGGAGGAGGAGGAAGAGGAGGAGGGAGGAGGAGGAGGAGGAGGAAGAGGAGGAGGAGGAGGAGGGGGAGGAGGAGGAGGGGGAGGAGAGGAGGAGGAGGAGGAGGAGAGGAGGGGGGGGAGGAGGAGGAGGGGAGGAGGAGGAGGGAGGCGGAGGAGGAGGAGGAGGAGAAGGAGGAGGAGGAGGGGGAGGAGGAGGAGGAGGAGGGGGAGGAGGAGCAGGAGCTCTCATGGAACACTTCCTGCCTGTCTCTGGCGGCTGGCCGGGAGGACCGAGGCACCCCCGGAGCGCCCCCGGCGAGGCGCGGCTGCTCGAGCGCATCCCCAGGCAGGAGCACCTCCAGCATGAGGGGCAACGATAGGGGGGGATAGGCATACAGTGCCTCCTCCTCCTCCTCCTCCTCCTCCTCCTCCTCCTCTTCCTCGTCCTCCACCTCCTCCTCCTCTTCCTCTCCTTCTCCTCCTCCTTCTCCTCCTCCTCCCCCTCCTCCACCTCTTCCTCCCCCTCCTCGACCCCAGCCATTCTCCACCCAGGGGCCCCTGCGCGGGCGTCAGGGTGTTCGAAGTGGCGCCATCCACCGTCGCTGGTCTGAAATGCACTCATGAGGGGGGTCAGAATACAAGGAGCAACCTTAGGTCGGGCATTTCCTCCTACGTACAGTGCGGGAGCGGCCGCAAGAAATCCTCGCAAGAAACCCAACCCTGAGAACCCGTGCGCGAGGTGCCCCTGGGGGGAAACCTAGAACACCCTGGACGCAGCAGCTCCTTCCACGGCTGCGGGAAGTCGCCGCGCAGTGCGAGGAGCGAAGAACACCAGGATACCCTGACGAAAAAACATACGGTTTCTTGATGCGCGCCCCCACTGTAGGAGGGGGAAACATCGACCTGGAATGGGCGATACATCGCCGATGGATCGGCGATAGGCCCCCGATAGCGAATCCGCACCTTCCCGGGCAGGTTGGGGCTATGGGGCCCCTATCGGCGATCAATGGGCGATTGGGGGTCGATGCATCCACCCCTATGCCAGTCCCCCTTATCGTTGCTCTTGACAAGAGCAGACAGCAGCGTTCCAGAAGTGCTGCCGCGCACTGCGGCTCGTGGCCGGCGACGGGAGCTCTGGGTCCTCGAGCGTCGTCGCCAGGATGCGAGAGGCGGGAGCGTCCAGAGGGGGCGTCCAAGAGGGGGGCACAACTCATGGCCAGCGGCACGTGCGCGGCCCAAGGGGGGGGGCCAGAGACGTCATGAAATAAGAAGAGGCGCCATGAACTCTGGGGAGATATCACGGCCCCGGCCATGATATCCACCCCGGGGGGGCCGCAGACATGGATTTGCAACCCCAGAATAATCAAACAACTCTATAATATGACATTCCAAATAGGCAAAACAACTCAAAACATCGTCCCCTGATAATTGTTTGACAATTTTTGAATTTTCCTCCTGTAGAGGGACACGCCCAACTTAAACGTAATGAAATAAGGAGAGGCGCCACGAAATCTGGGGAGACATCATGACCCCGGCCATGATCTCCCCCACCCCGCCCTGGTCATCACCCCCTGCTTGGCCGCCCCCGAGATGGGCGAGAGCGCGCGGCGGCTGCAGTGGCCGGGGCGAGGCGCCAGAAGCGCGGGCGCGTCTCCTCGTGGACGGACACGGTCCTCCGCGCGCGCGGGGGAAAGGCGGTGTGCAGCAGAAGTGGCAATCGTCAGGCGGAGGAAGGACCAATAACAATAATAACCATGATAGAAAAAGGAGGCAGCATAATACTAAACAGAAGATGAATACGGATAAGACAAGGCGAATAAACAGATGAATCAAAGTAATGGTGCAGCCAATAAGGGACACAATAACAATGTGAATGCTCACAACAGGAAAACCACTAATACGAAGAAAACAAATAATAATGCCAAAGAGAATACTAATAATAACAATGAGGAGAAGAAGAAACACACGAATAACAAAAAAACGCAATTCGCCATCGTGCCACGAGTCACCAAAATGCCAGTCCTCGGGCCCCTTCGAGCTCTCTGCGCCGAATGCCGTGACATGTCTCTGGGACAGCCCCAGGCCCCCAACTCACGGGCGCTCTTGGGGCTCGTCGCGCAGCTTCTGCAAGAAGGCCGCGGAAACGTGATTTGGAATCCACACGTCCAGCTTGGCCAATCACGGTCCCGAAGAGTGTCCGGGCGCGCGCCTGGGAGGCTCTCCAGCCAGACCCTGCGGGCCGGCCCTCATCCCACCAGCCCTTCAGGGCGTGAGAGGTTTAGAGCGTTTCCACTCCTAACCCCCCCTTCTTCCCTTTCGGGGAGGGGCTGTACACCCCCCCCAGCCCCCTCCCCCTGGACCTGGACGGGGCGTTTCGCGAGGGGGTGGAGCGTCCAAGATTGGCCTCCTGGGGGTGAACGCAAACTTTCAACCTCCCCCTTCTTTGATCGATCACCTCTAAGAAGGACCCAAGATGGTCCCCGAGGTTCCCAAGAGCGCCCCAAGAGGCGCCCAGGAGGCCCCAAAAGTCCCCCAAGATGCCCCCCCCAAGATGCTCCCCCGGGACCGCCAAGAGGCCCCCAAGATGCTCCAACAGGACTACAAGAAACTCTCAAAAGACATCCGAAAAGACTACGAGACATATCCAAGAGGTCTCTGGCCTTCCTGTTCGCCCTCCTCCTTTGCCTCTTCCTCCTCCGCCTCCTCCTCCCTCCTCCTCCCTTCTCCCTCATCCATCCTCCCCCTTCCTCTTCCTCGTCCTCGTCCTCGCCCTCGCCCTCGCCCTCCTTCTTCTGCTTCTCCTCCTCCTCCTCCTCCACATCCTCCTCCCCTGATTCCTCCTCTATCCTTCCCCATCTTGGGGCACTACGGACTCCCAACCTTTATTCCACTGCGTGCTCCCCCACAGGCCTGATCAGGGCAGCTCGCCTGGGCATCGGTTCTGAATGGGCTGGTGGGGCTACGCGCAGCGTCTGCAGAGAAACCACAACTCGTTCCCCGAACCGTGCTTGCACTTTGGGGGTGGCTCTGGTTGTGCTTGATCAGATCAATTGGTGGGATGCAAATTGGGGGAAACTCCAGGGGGGGAGGAGGCGCAACCGAGGTACAAATTGTACCTACGCCCCACGGAGAAGGTACAATTTGTACCGACGCCACGCAGACAAGGTACAAATTGTACTTTTGACGACGTCCGCGACATGTGCGAGGATGTTAACGGGGGGGAGAAGGTACAATGTGTACTCTTAACCCGCAGAGAAGGTACAAATTGTACCCCCACAAAACGGTATCGGATACTCATCCCCCCATGTCCTGATCCCCCCATCGCGGCAAAACTTCGTCCGGTGGCCGCGCGGCCGTGGGCGCTTTGTGGACGCTTTGTGGGCGCTTGGCGGGTGCGGCGAGGTGTCGCCCGGAGGGCGGCCGCGGGCGCCTCGTGGGCGCACTGTGCGCGGGCGGGGGTGCGGCGAGGCGTCGCCGCGTGGGCGGCCGTGGGCGCCCCGTGGGTGGTGCCCCGTGCGCTGGGCGGGGTGCGGCGAGGCGTCGCCTGGGAGGCGGCCGGGGGCGCCTCGCGGGCGCCACGCGGCCCACGCCACACAACCTGCGCAAGACAGCCAGCACCGCGTCGCTGGCACCGCACAGCTCACGCCACCCAGATGGCCCCGCGCAGCCTGTACCGCACGGCTTGCACCGCGTAGCTTGCATCACATAGATTGGACCATCCAGATCGCACCACACAGCACACATCCGCAGTGCAATCACTCAACGTTTGGGGTCCACGCTGGTCGCCGGCCCAACAGGCCAGAGGCGTGCTAAAATCTCCAGTAACTGGTAATCAATGTTTGTAGCTCGCGCGCGCGGGGCGGCCCCTGGGGGTCCGCGGCCGAAAAATACAAGCAGGTTTTCGGCAGGTCCCCGGCAAGGTCCCATCAGAGATGGTTTTGCTCCTGAGCGCCGCCCTCAGGGCCGCCCATGAGCCCGAAAAGCGGCCCAGAGACCCTCAAGAGGCCCTCCAAATGGTCCTAGCGGCCTCCGAGACACGGCAAGATCGTTCCATGACGCCCAAGATGGCTCCCAGACAGCCCAAGAGGCCTCCGAGAGCAATCCCCAGATGGCCCCAAAATGCAACCTCAATCGATTCCCGTTCGGTTTTTGATGGATTTGGGCTTTCTCGCCTTTTCGGCTTCCCGACGCTCCAAGACAGCCCACGAAGCCCTCGAAATCGCCCCAAGACGGCCCAAAGGCCCCCAGGGGTCCCAGAACGGCCCAAGAGGGTTCTACGACGCCTCCTAGACTGCCCAAGATAGCCCCAAGGCGGCCACAAGAGGTGACCCAGAAGGGAAACCTTAACAAACATTCCGATCTCTCGGCCCCAAGAGGCACCCAGGAGGCCCCCAAGAGACCCCCAAGAGGCCCCAAGCGAACTCCAAGGAGCTCCCAAAAGCCTCAGCGGCCCCCAGAAGCCCCAAGAGGGCCGAGGAGGCTCAGAAAGACCCCCAAGAGGCCCCCAGAAGCCCCAAGAGGGTCGAAAGAGGCTCACATGATGCCCCTACCCTTCTCCTCGTCCGCATTATCATCCCTCTCTTCTACCTCCTCCTCCTGTTCCTCCTCCTGTTCCTCCTCCTCCTTGCCGTCGTCGTCCTCCACCTCCTCCTCCCTTTTCCATCCTCGCTTTTCCCTTTTCCCTCCTCCTCCTCCTCCTCCTCCTCCTCCTCCTCCTCCTCCTCCTCCTCCTCCTCCTCCTCCTCCTCATCAGACTCAGAACCCATGGAACCCGCCACAATTTCAACACTGTTTAGCACATCTCCGACTTGGAAGCTCGTGCCCATTTGACCTGGGATCCTGGGGAGGCTCTCTGCGAAACCGACGCCGTGTTGAGTATAGGCCAGCTGCGCACCACACGCTGGTGGCACTGGCCTGGCTGGCGACCCTTGGGGCAAACAACCCCGCTCGGGGCCAGCACCCTCGGCGCAAGGCTCAAACACATTACTGGTTATGTTCCCATCCCCCCCACCCAAGCCGTCAGAACCGCTCCTTCGCCTCTGCCTTTGTCCTGGCCCCTGTGGCGCGTGCGAGAGGGCATTTTCACCGCAGTGCGAACGGGCAAAGAGGCATGATTATAAGTCTGAACGCTGCTGCTGAAGGCACTGCTGAATAATTTTGGGTCCACACGGCCGCTCGCAATCAGTTGTGCCAGGCGTCTGCTGCTACTCATCTGGTCTACCTGCCGTCGCCGGGCAGCCTCGAGGTCTCGCGTTCCAAGGGCCCCCGCGGAACCGCTCCCTGAAGTTTTTTTCCCGCCCTCGAGCTCGATCGTCTTGCGAATGAGCGGGGTCCGCATTGCCGTCAGAGAGTGGTTCAGGTCGAACTTGGTGATGATCGTAGCCTTCTGTTCTTGCCCGTCCTGCTTCTTCTGAAGCTTCACGCGAAAATACCGGACAAGATCGCGCACGTCTCCCACGGTCATCTTCTCGAAGCGGTCTGCGAATAGCTGTTTCATCTCTTCCGAGATCTCGGTCATCTCGCAGTCCTGTGGTGTAGGATCCTCCATCTTCGATTCCTGTACTCGCAAGCGGCCATGAACACTGTCGCATGGGGTGGGCATCTGCCCTGCCAAATCCACGGTGTCGCCTTTGCTTGCCGACGCTCGAATCTCTTTTAGGTTGCTCTTCGTATTCCTTGCCACCCGCGACCATTGCCGCCGCGAAGCCCGAGCTCGCGTCGGTGCCGTAGCGCGCGTGCAGGCACGAGGCCAAGTCCGCCAGCTCCCTGGCGTTTGTCAGCGCGAACCTGGCCATCGCGTTGGTGAGCTGGCCTCCTTCGGCTCTGCCCTTGCCCTTTCCTTTGCCCTTCGGAGCCTCTGTCTTGGTTGCCTTGTCGCGGTCGGGGTCGACTGGCCCCTCGGCGTTGCCCTTCTAGGCCTTGAGCCACGTCGGCGTAGCGGCAGCTGGTCTGGACGCGCACGCACTGCCCCCAACTGTAAGGTGCAAGCTTCCAGGGGAGAGAGCCTGTTAAATGGCTGCAGACATCGTCTACTGTCGACCGCGAGTGAGAGATTGCAGGGGCGCGCAAGGCTTTCCACATCCGATCTGGGCCTAAGGGTCGCCGGGCCTCGGGCCTCACAGCGTCCTCTCTGCAAAGAGCGAAGCAGGTGGCAAGCGACGCCCTTCTGATCAGAGGAAATCTGCTTATCGTGGATACTAGAAGTTACCTGGCGAGAGCACGTGGATGAAACTGCGCATGTCATGTGAATCTCTAAGATGGCATGGCAGGCGCCGACGGGTGGCGCACTCACAATTACAAGGGGCTCCATCCGTAATCATCCAGCATGCGCATCGCTCGAGGTCTTCCTCGGGCCCTCGCCCCCCAGAGAAAGGGGGCGGCCTCGAAACGGGGGGGGGAGTTTGGGCCGAGAAGACCTTGACGCGCAAAACTGCGACATCTATTCAATGAAATTCGTCGGCGGGGTCTTCATTCCTGAGCAGGTTGAAATTGTCAGCGAGCACTTCAAAGGCCCCATTATCCGAATTTTCGGTCGCGCATTTTAAATCGGCACAGAACGGGTGGGCCCAGGGCGATGCATATTGGGCGGGTCGTCCGTCAATTATTATGGGGGGGGGGGGGGCGCGATCCACCTCCATTCCCCCGAGGGGAGAGGCCGGGACCTGAGTGGTAGCAGTCGCCGAGCGGCAATCTCAAGCCAACAAAACGCAAACAGTCACCGCCGAAGAACTCGGTGGCCAGTCATGCCGATGGGGGGCGCACCATCCCAGTCCACAGCTTGTCCTCGCCTGGCGACTCGGCAACGCCACGCTAGCTGTTGATCGAGCTTCTCGCAATCTTTTGCCGCAGTCACACAGCTCTCGCGCCCGCTCAGGAGCGCGTCGACAACAAAACCGAGGAGCAGGCATCTCTTGAACTGGCGCGGCAGAGACATTACATTGTCCAGATGGCGCCGCGGGGATGGACAGAGGCGCGGGCCGCCTGGGCCCTTCCTTCAATCTCGTGGGCCGGCGTGCTCCGCCTGCCCAAATGGGGGCACGCATAGCGAACGGAGTCGAGAACTCTACCTTCGAAGCCGCGCTGGTGGGGGCCCTTCAGAAGTTGTTCGAATCTTGCGCTGCCCGCCCCCTGAGAGTGAAACAGATGCTCCTGATGGCCCGGTATTCGTTTGTAACCGCGCTGCTCTCGCTGCTCATCGAGGGCATCCTCCGACAATTGGATCCCATCATAGGCCCGCTGAAAGTTAAACCTGGGGGGGGGGGGGGGGGGGTTAAGATGAACTTCAAAATGTCATTTGCAAACTTGCTTAAACTCAAATCAGCTCGACAAGGCCCCCATTCAGCCGTCGGGGCTTTTCCCGCGGGGTCGTTTCGCCAATGCCAATAGCTCCGCTTTAAGACGGGTGGCTTAAAGACTTTTACAAAGTTAGCTACCATAAACGGGCCCCCCATCATGCCCCGAACCGCGGGCTGCACGATGAGTGGGCGGTCAGAGGAATCCAAAAACATGACTCCTTGACGATGGCGCTGGCGGCAGAGGACTCGATCCCCCTCGCGGGCCCTAAGTCCACGGCAGCGCCCGTGCCATCCCAGCCCGAGCTGGCAAACGCGTTCGTTGAACCTTTCAAGCATAACATGTGAGTCTAATGGGTAGCTCGCAGCCGCCAGCTACTTTCCAGCACAAAGAGGATAACATGTTCTCGGCGTCGGCTTTTGCAGATGCCGCGATCATTTAGAGTCGGTGCAGCCTTGAACTTACATGCGAGGAAGCCTTTGCCACAAGCTGAAAGCTCGCGCACCATGCGGCGGCCCTTAGGCCCAAGAGGTGCATTTCTATAATTCGCGGTCCCATCGCTCGCGTGCCAATATAGTGGAGCGAGGTTCTGCCGGCGAATTTTCCACGGCCCTAGCTGGAGCAGAAACCAGAACGCATCGCAGCGAGGCATCTTCTCAGGAGATCCGACACCTCTCCCCATCTTGACCTTGCGGTTTTGAAGGCAACAATAAAAAAACACATGCGCCGAAGCTCTAGCGGGGGCGCCCCTTGCGGGGACCTGTTTTCGTCGAGGGGCTCGCCCGATATATGTCTAATGTGCCGGAAGTCGCCTTCGGCGCCCTCCTGGACTTCAGCAGTTCGGTCGAAATAGAAGACCTGAGTATCGCGATCAGAGCTCCAATCCTGACAGTTAAACTCAGTAGCGCCCATCCCCCTCACAGCCCTCCAGACTCAATGCCTCCACCTATTCCTCTGAGGTCGGCAGGGCTGTTCAAGCAAGGCGGCCGCCCCGGCGCTTCGGTTCGCACCGACAGCGCGCGGCGGCGCGCGCAGCTCGCGCGGCTTCGGCCGGGCGACCCCCCCCCCGCGCTGGCGGCGTCGAAGAGCGACTTGTCTGTATTCGTATGTTGCCGCCTTCGTCTGTATTCGCGCTGTATTCGTCTGTCGCCGTCATGGGCTTGCACGGCGGTGATCAAGCCCCGCTGGGGCGTTTCAAAAATTTCGCCAGGCGGTTCGCTATCTTTTAGACGCAAATGATTAGCTCTCGAGAGCTCGTCCTTACCAATTGTTAGGTACTGCTCCCGACCGACCCCCGTCCGTGCCGCCTCCATTATCTTGTTGCGCTGCCACGCTTCCTCAAGCTGCGCCGCGTGCGCCGGCTCGGTCGAATGCTTCGAGTAGCGGAGGCGCGCTGGAGCGGCGGGTGGTCCTTCGGGGGATGCCCCCGAAAAGCTTGCAGGCGTGCTCCTCGCCGGGTCAAAACTCCAGTCGATGAAATTGCGCGTCGCATTTGACGCGGGATAAACAGATTGTCGATGCGACTCGAACTCTTGGGCGCCCCCCAAAAAACGTGGACCCCAGTGTCCCAGAGGGCATTGCAGGCTAGCCTCAGTCACCGAGCCAACAACTTCCGAACGCAATTTCCCGCCCCCCCCGCTGACCCCATGCCCGCCGCCCCATCCTCAGCATCTTGCCATTGCTTTTGCTCGTTTGCATAACGGCCAATGCCGTTATCTAAATCTACATATATAATTGGCGTAGCGCCGGCGGGCAAGGCCTAAAACAATGAGTTGAGCAATGCGGTCATACTGCGCACAACTCCAAAGTACTGTCCGTTCTCTCTCTCTCTCTCTCTCTCTCTCTCTCTCTCTCTCTCTCTCGCTTTGTCAGGCTGCGGCGGAAAATGCATCGAAATGGGAGTCGCATCTAGATTTCCTCTTCTGACGCGGGCCCCAAGACATCTGCCCGAAGCCCCCTTCGGAGGAGACCGCGTCTGTTTCGCATGCGATCTTTCCTGGCCAGGTCAGAACATGATCGAGACTCCACCGCTACGATTACTAACAGGCGATTCGCGCGCCCCCCACGGGGCTTCAATCACTGTTCTGCCCTGCGCTCTACGAGACAAGAGAGGTTCTGCTACTGCCGAGTATGTTTTCTGCTGTGTCCCTGCTAGCATCACAAAGTCAAATTTTCCGCATCCCTCTGCAATCTCGGAGAATCAGTCCCCGCCTGCCGACCGCGGGCTGAACCCCAAAATGCGGATACGGTCAGTGGCGCTCATGAAGTTCCCGATGTAGTCCTGCCAGCTGACCACCTCACTCCATGGCGGCGCGCATCAAAGTGTGGCCACTTCACGCGGGCTGCGTGGAACGTGTGAAAGCCTCGCTCTCTCAATCTCTCGATCCCCGAGGCTTTTCACCTCCTCCTCCTCCTCCTTTTCCTACTCTTCCTCCTCCTCCTCCTCCCTCTTCCCTTCTCCTCGACCTCACTATCCTCCCTCTCCTTGGTATCATCATCCTCCCTCTCCTCCTCCTCATCCTGCTCCTGCTCGGTTTCCCGATCCCGCTCCTGCTGCTGCTCCTCCTCTCACCCTGCTCCTCCCCTCCTTCGCCAAACTCCCAAACACATTCCCATAACGGCGGGGGGTGCATCCGCAACCGTGCCTTGTGCAGTTTTGAGGCGTGGAAAAATGCCAAAGACTGCCTGGTTGGGTTTCTCGATTTTCTGAGGGCCCGGTCGCAAGGTGCTGCGCGCACCGCCCCCTCTTCCCCGAGGCCGTCATCCATCGCAGGTTGCGAGAGACTCGTGCTCTTGAGGCCCCGATGCCTCTAATACTCTAATACGGCCATTGATCGCTCCAAGACGGGCCACATGGGCCTCAAGACGGCCCAAAATGGCTTCAAGACGGCCCACGAAGCCGTCGGGGCGTTCTGAGAGAGCCCCAGTAGCCTTCCCAAGAGGGCCTCGAGAGGCGCATATCATTGATCTTTCATTGGATGTTCAATGTTTCTCGGGTTCCCGCCTTTACGAGATTCCGACGTCTCAAGACGACCCAAGGACACCTGGACTGCCGCACGACGACAAGAAGACCCGAAGACGGCTCCAATACGGCCCCAAAGGCGCCCTTGCCATGAATGCCCACAAGGGCCTCCAGACGGCCCAAAGAAAAGCCCTAGAGGCTGAACACGAACCTGTAATTTGAGCCTTCCGCACCAAGAGGGCCCAGAAGGCCTCAAGAGGGCCAATAGAGGCCCCTCATGGGCCCCCTAGAGGGCACCAGGGCGAAAAAACAATGTTGCCCTTAGCTGTTTCATTGTTTTGGGGATTCTTACCTTTTCGAGCTTCCGACGCTCCAAGACGGCCCAGGCCCGAAAGGCCCCCAAGATTCCCCCGAGACGGCTGCTCAAGAGGCACCCAAGTGAGTTCCAAGACGGCCCACGAGGGATCCAAGAGGCGCTCACGACTGCCCAAGAGGGCACCAATAATGCCACACGAAGGGCTCAAGAGTGGGAACACGACCCCATGATTTCAGCTTGCCCCAAGAGGCCCCCAGCACGCCCCCTTTCTCTCTCCAGTAGTTGCCACCCAGAATGCTGCGCTGGCACACGGTGGCGGAAATGCCGGAAGGAGCTAGGTGCAGTCTAATAATTTGACCAGATTTTATCACAACGTTTGGCCAAATAGGAGGCGGCGGCGGTGGTTCACCGTAGGCGTTTTGGATCCGCCACCCCCTGTGCTTGCCACAAGATTCCTGGATGCGTTAGGGAACAAAGTTGTGCCCATAGAAAATGCCCAATGGCCTTCGGCGCGACCCGCTGGCCACCTGGAAAGAACGGGGCCGATCCCACTACCAATAAAACGTCTCAAGTATTGCCGAGATGACCTCCAATGCGGCCCAATACGGTCCCTGATGGCCACCAAGGTGGCTCCAGGTGTCTCCAAAATGGCCCCAAAGAGGCTCCGAGGATGGCCACAGGATTGTCCAAGATGCTCGGTTTGGGGTCTCTTGTGCAATCGTGGTGGCCCTCGTGGTCGGACCGAGATGCCACCACGATTGAAGAACACATGTCTTTTGTTGGCACGTTTCTCTTTGTGAGCGTCGAAGACGTCTCAACAGGCCACAAGGCGGTCCGTCCATCGGCCCAAATGGACCCCGACCAAGACCAAGACGGCCGAAACGGGTCCGAAGACGGCCCAAGAGAGCCCAAACGTGGTCCTGAATGGTCCCATGAGGGCTCCCAAACGGCCTCGTCACACGGCCCAAGACGCCCCCCAAGACGACCCAGGAGAGCCTCTAGATGGCCAAACAGGGCTAAAAGAGGCTCCCATGAAGGCGCAGAGGCCAGAAAAGAACCCCAAGGCCCAATGGACCCCAGCCCAATGCTCCTCTAACGATTTCCCAAACAGCTGTGGGAACACGCAGTCCACTAGCGTACGCTCTGGGAGCCTTCTGGAATGCTCTGGGACGATTTATCACGGTCCGAGCCCCGCCCGACTAGTTCAAGACACGTGCGTTTCCAGAAGGGAGGGGCCCGCGGCGATTCGCCGTGCGAGGTGCGGCCGGGGAGCGCACGCAGGATCAAAAAAGGAGGGGGGGTTCATAGGCGAGCATTCTTATGCGGAAGGCAGTTCATACTCGGAGGGGGGTGGGTTAGGGAGCAAGTTTTGAGACGTCTTCGTAATTGAATGCTATTCAAACCGATTCGGAGGCAACTGGGCCAAGTTAACCCAGATTAAGGTTGGGACTCAGCCAAACTAGGCGGGATGAATCATAAGCAAACGGCATTACTCTGAATACCACCAGCCCTCTGGGCGTAGGTGGTTTAGGGAGTTTCCTCTTCCAACCCCCTTTCTTCCCTTTCGGGGAGGGGTTTACCCCTCCCCCTACCCCCTCCCCTGGACCTGGACGGGAGGTTTCGCTGGTAGTTGGAGCGTCCAAGATGGCCCAAGATGGCTCCAAGAGCGCCTCGGCGAGCCCAAGATGAGCTCCAAGATTGCTCAAGCTAGCCTCAGATGCCTCAAGATGGCTCCGAAAATGCTCCAATAGGCCCGAAGACCGCCCCAAGACGGCTCCAAGAGGCCAACTAGCTTTCCCAGGAGGCCTCCAAGAGGCCCAAATCCTTCACAAACCTGAGGAAAATCAATGTTTTGTGTTTTCTCGCCTTTTCGCTTCCGATGGCCACTCGAGGTCTCAAGATGGCTCCAAGATGGTCCAAGAGGGCCCCAAGAGGGGCCCAAGATGGCCCCAAGACGGCCCCAAGAGCGCCCAAGAGCGCCCCAAGAGCGCTCCAAGAGGGGCCCAAGAGGCGATTTTAGGCGCTCTAGAGGGGCAGGGCGAATCCGGACCCTCCCTTTCTTTGATCGATCTCCTCCAAGATGGCCCCAAGAGCGCCCCCAAGGCCCCCAAGAGCGCCCCAAGAGGGCCCCAAGAGGCGCCCAAGAGGCCCCAAAGAGGCCCCCAAGAGGCCCCCAAGAGGCTCCCGAGAGACCCCCAATAGGCCTCAAGAGGCTCCCCGAGGCACCCAAGACGCTTCAACAGGCCTCCGGGACCGCCAAGACGCTCCCAAAACGCCCTAAGAGGCCTTCAGGACGCTCCCAAGAGACATCCGAAGAGACTCCGAGAGGCATCCAAGAAGCCTCTGGCCATTTTGCTCGCCCTTTTCCTCTTCCTCCTCCTCCTCCTGCTCCTCCTCCTCTTCATCCGCCTATTCTTCCTCCTCCCTCCTCCCTCCTCCTGCTCCCCCTCCTCCTCCTTCAGTTCCTCCTCTTCCTCCTCCTCCTCATCCTTCTCCGATTCTTTCTCCATCCTCGCCGTCTTCGGTAAGACGGGTTCCCCGGCCCGGTGTTACTCTGTATGCTCCCTCACTTCCCTGATCACCTCCATCGCCTGGACATCGTTTCTGGATGGGCTGGTGGGGATATCTTTTTGGTTCGCGGCTCCAAGGAGACGTCCAGGGAGCGGGCTGGCTGGTGGGGGTATTTTTTTACAGCCGCAGGCGGAAGCGCCAGCGGCGGAAGGTCGCGAACGGGCCGCGGACGCGACTAAATTACCTAACGCGCGCAGGGCCGCGGATCAGGCGGCTCACGACAGCGTCCAGGGAGGCGAAGACGATGCAATCCAGGTGCCATGACAGCCCCGGAACGGGCATGCAGGTGCGTCCAACAGGCCTGAGGTAGGCACCGAGACCACCTAGCGCAGCCAAAATGGCGCGAGAACGTTCCAACGTCCAAAGGCGGACAAGGGAACGACCGAGGACGCCAGCCCCAGCCTGTCGGGTAGCACAGAGGTCGGGGTGGTAAGTCCAACGAGGATCCCGACGGCGGCAGCGAGCCGCGGCGTCAGCGACATCAAGGTGTATCCATGATCCGAGAAGACTACCACACCAAGACGTAACGGCCCAGACCCAACGGGTGGAAGGGCACCGGATGCACGCTCCCGCCGAAACGCGGCTGGTGGGGATACGCGAAGCGTCTAGAATTCAGCAGACTTTCGACAACGGATGTGCCAGCGCCGAGGCTGAATGAAACCTCTCAGGAGTTACGTCCTAAACACTTGGAGGGGGGTGGGTTAGGGAAGAGGGAGGAGAACCGAGGGAGGCGACACAACACGAGAAGGAACAGAGGCCCAACATACTGGCTGCCTGTTGAACTGCCCGTCGAACTCGCTGATGTTCTGGGCCCAGGAGGCGTACCTTGGCAATGAAAGCCTCCTTCTCTTCCTCCCCCGCCACATCTCCCGGGCAGCCCCGCAAGGTGGCAACATGCTGGGATACCTTTCGATACCATATCAATGATGGAGTTGCTGCCGCCCGAGTGCCTAAACCCAGCTGTCCTTCCAACAATTCGAGGCCACGCCCTCGTCCTCGTCCTTGTGCTCGTGGAAATCCTCCTCGTCCTCGTCCTCCTCCTCCTCCTCCTCGTCTTCGTCCTTGTCCTCGTCGTCGTCGTCCTCCTCGTCCTCGTCCTCGTCCTTGTCCGCCTCTCCCTCCCCCTCACCCCTTTAAGTCGAGCAACGGCCGCACGGGCACCAGCAGGGGCCTAAAGCAGGTGCCGTGGCATGACAGGGGGAACTGCTCGACCAGCATGTGTGAAGAGAAGCCGCACACAATGTGGAAGTGAACATCAGCAAGGGCGACCGCGAGGAGGAGGAGGAGGAGGATCATGCGGAGGGGAGGATCATGAGGATGGGGGGAGGAGGACGAGGAGGAGGAGGAATTGGAGGAGGAGGAGGAGGGATTGGAGGAGGAAGAGCTGGTGGTCAAGGACTGTGCAACCGCGGAAGGAGGCGCCGTGAAGGTAGCGCTCCCCTGGGCGCCGTGGCGGGCCGGGCCAAGCGTCGCTGGTCCGAGGATCTTGACAGCAACTGCCTAGCTACGGAGTCCGCAGGAGACGACTCGGGCAAAGGTACAAATTAGCAGTGGAGGCCAGTCCACAAAAAACCTTCCACAAGAATTATGTAGTTCCCATTCTACTTAAGATCCCAGAAATAATTTCGAGCACCCGGAAAAATGTCAAAAGAGTGTCGAAGCAATGTCGAAACAGTGTCGGGCGAGTGCCTCCCAGGGCCCGACACGTCAAAACCATTGAGTTTCGGTACTTTTCTGGGCGCTCGAAATTCTTCCTGGTGATCAAGGCTAAAGCAGGTTGGAGCATCATAACACAAGAAACCCAACCCTGAGACCCCAGGGCGTCCACGGATTTTTGGTGTTGGCACGGCACGCTTTCCACAGCAGAACCCTCGACACCCAAGAATCCCAGGGCACCCTGGAGGCGAGCAGGGCGTGTCTTGGCATGGGCCCCCACTGTACCGAGGACTTGGTGAGCGTGGAGGGGACGAGGCCGCAACTGGAGTCTGAGCGCGACCTCTGCACCGACGCGGGCACCGCCGAGTCCGACGCCTCGGGCAAAATTGCTGAGGCCCTCATGGGCCCCGCGACCGAAGAACAGAGGGTGCACATGCTGATGCAAAAGCTGCGCCTGGACAGACTGGACGGTGAGGGCAAGACGAACGCTGTCGGCGCGCTGCTGAGGGTGGTCTGGGTTTTGGATGGCTCGCCGAAGTCCGCTGTGAAGGGTGCAGTCGAAATCGTCAAGGACGGACTCGTGTAAGGGCGACGCGCTCAAGCAAGAGATCCGCGAAGCGGGCTCCTGAGCGGGCCCGCCTTCGATACAATCAATCGGTTGATGGACTTCGGTCGTAGACTGTCGGCGTCGCCACGCTTGGGCTCGGCTCGGGGAGTCGGGGGGCTCGACCCCGAAACCCGTGAGGGCCGAAGGTTTGAGCCGTGCCGTCGCGTGCCCCTCGGCTGGAGCCTTGCCCAACAGGGCCACGCGCGCTCCTCTCGGGTCGGGCGAAAGGGGGGGATAGGAAAGGGGGGGGGGAGAATCAGCTCACGTAGCTGACTTCCCTGGCGCCTCCCGGCGCCGGAGGCGCCCATGTATCGAGGAATGGGCCCGGCGGTGAGGCCGAAACCAGCTGCATGCAGCTAACTTCGTACCCCCCCCTTTCCCAGTCCCCCCCTTGCGTCCGGCCCGATCCCCGAACCCTGCGCGGAGCGCTGCGAGGCGCCCGCGGGGCGCGGCGGTCCTGGACCGCTGCGTGCCTGCAGCCTTCAGCCTCGCCGTCTTTAGGAACAAAAAAATCGAATGAAACAACGGCGTAGACATAAGCCTTTGGCGCCCCGCGAGGACTTCTTGGATCCGCGCTGGGCCCCCCTCCCCGGCGCGCGGAGCGCGCCAGCGGCGGCGGCGCCTCCGAGGGGGCGCGCGGCGCGCATCCAAAAGAAATCCGCGCGGAGCGCCAACAGTTTACGAAGAAATCCGCGCGGAGCGCCAACAGTTTATGTTTATGGTTTTTCTGCTTCGGCTCCTCCTCCTCCTCCTCCTCCTCCTCCTCCCCCTCCTTCTCCTCCTCCCCCTCCTCCTCCTCCTCCCATTCCTTCCCTCCCTCCCTCCCTCCCTGCCTCCCTCCCCCGTCTGCCATCCCGAGCCCTCCTCGGCGCCACCTCGGACGGGCGCCAGGGCCTCGCGAGGCCGCGCCACTTCGGCGCCCCATCCACGCCGCCCCCCACGCGTGCCGCGCCCCGCTCTCCCCGCCCTCCTTGCCCCTCTTGATGATTCTCAAAGCGTGCGTTGCAGCTAACTCGCATCAGAAGGATTCAAAGGAACGCTTTGCTTTTCGGCGTTCCGACATTGGGCGGATGGGGGAGGGAGGAGGGGAGTCTGGTTCCGGACCTCTGCTTGTTCGACTGTTTGCAACAGTGCTTCCTCTGGGGGAGACTTCACCCGCTCGAAACAGGCGCCAATATTTACTCCATGGAGGGGGTGAGGGGGGGTGCGAGGGCCCGAGATCGGCAAAACAATCAGAAAACGATCACCAAGAGCCTTGGAGGCCCATATGAACGTTCTGTTTCGAACAAGGTTGGCCAGCGGAAGTCGCTAAGGATGAGCCGAAGGAGCAAGGATGCAAGGGTACCCTTGGGAGGGTTGACCGACCTTACCATGCGAAATGACTCAGTAATGCCATCGTGCGCCTGTCCGCCGAAGCCGCTCCGATACGACGCGGGATGCGTAATGAATGTCGAAGGGTGTTGGGTGCCATCGGCGGGGCTGAACCAGGGCAAACACACACACACATACACTTACACTTACACCTACACTTACACTTGCACTTACACTTGCACTTACACTTACACTTACACTTTAGGTCGGGTGTGTCCCCCTACAGGCGGATTTGTGAGAACAACTAATGCATAGCCACAACATACTCCCCAATGGTCCATGCATAATCGAAACATCGTCCCCCGACGGTTTTTGTTTAAACCATGTTTGGACACTCCTCTTGTAGAGGGACGTGCCCGACCTACACTTACTCTTACACACACTTTGCCAACACGCGTCCTGAGGACCACCGAGCCCCTCCCACCCCTCTGTGCGCCATGGAGCCCCCTCTGGCGCGCTGGGCGCTCGCGTCGCTGTGCCGCCGAGCGGCGGACCCGAGCTGCATGGGCGCGGCTGCGGGCCACGCGGCCTCTGCTGCGCGGGGGCGCAGCCCTCCGGCATCGTGGCCGCCGCCCCACGATGCGAGGTGCGGCATTGACTGAAGGTGCCCAGGGACACTCAGATCGGCAGAGCAAACTCCCACCGTTCCAAAGACTTTCCATATCTCTTGGACGTTCGGTCTTCCCCTGCATTTCCCATCTGTTCCGTACGTTCTTCGGAATCGGCGATTCATTTGTGTCCGTGCCTTTTGGAAGGAGCCCTGGGACACACAAATAAATACACACAAAAAAATAAATCGACGATTATTTGTGTCTGTGTGTGTTTTCCCCTCCTGCCTTTTCCCCTCCTGATAGGCCTCGGCCCTCCGCAAGGATGCGCGCGTTGCCGCAGGCACCGACCCAGCTGGCCTCTGGCGCTGGACGACCCGATGATCGGCGCTCTCCTCGCGAGGGCGATCATGGACGTGAAGGTGTTTGAAGGGGCCCCAGGACACACAAATAAATACACACAAATAAAAAGACTCCCAATGTTTTCCCATCTTTTCTGTGTTTTTTGTCTTCCCCCCCACTTCCCATATTTTCCTATATTTTCCTGAGAATCGGAGATTAATTGTATCTGTGTGTTTTTCCCCCTCCTGAGTGTTGACGGCGCGCAGAGGGGGGGTAGGGGGAGGGGGGAAGGCTTCTTGTAAGGGAGCTGCTCAGGCGCCGGCCTGACATCAAAAGAGACGGCCCGCGCCTCCTAAGAAGCAGGGGCGCTTCTAAGAAGCCTTCCCCCCCTCCCCCCTGCCCCACTCTGCGCGCAGCCGAGGAGCTCCGCCAACTGCGCCTGTGGCTCCCGGCGGTCCTGCCGAGCGAGTTCCAGAACTTCCCGGGTGCCGTTCTCCGGGGCACGCCGCGATCGGGCCGAGCGCACTGCCCCCCTCAGCCCTCGCGCTGAGGCCCCTTCCACGCGCCCCTGGTGCTGTACAGTTCTTCCTCGATGTGCTGCACGTTCGTCTGCTCGGCCCTCTTCCACTCTGGAGGGTCACGCCGATCTCCTCCTCCTCCTCCTCCTCCTCCTCCTCCTTCACCTCCTGCTCCTCCTCCTCCTCCTGCTCCTGCTCCTCCTCCTCCTTCTCCTCCTCCTTCTCCTCCTCCTCCTCCTGCCCCTGGTCCAGGGCCATGTGGCAACGTTCTATGCGGCCTCGGGCCGTCGAAGGCAGCGACGAGGGCCGCATAGCGCGGCGGTCTGGTACTGCTGGCAGTGCGCGGTGCCGGGCGTGCGTGCGGCGCGCCGCCGGGCTCGCCGCGCGGTGTTGCTTGTTGTGCACGCAAGTCGTGGCCGCATCGGCAGAGACACGTCGGTCGCAAGGAACAGGAGGAGGAGGAGGAGGAGAAAGAGAAGGAGGAGGAGGAGGCGGAGGAGGAGGATGAGGAGGAGAAGGATGAGGACGAGGAGGAGGAGGAGGAGGAGGAGAGGAGGATGAGGAGCAGGAGGAGGATGAGGAGGCGGAGGAGGAGGAGGACGAGAAGGAGAAGGAGGAGGAGGTCGATGCGTGGAGCAGGACAGCGTTGGAGGTGGTCTGGGCCTCCGCCCGCCCCACTGAAGCGGAGGGACGGAGGGGAACTCCCGCGAGCCT
>CAUYUJ010021004.1:110000-120000 GCA_963575745.1 Prorocentrum cordatum | reverse complement strand
CCCAGGCCCGGCAGAGGCCCCTGCCCCGTGCTCACCCAGTGACCTCCCTGACAGCTGTGGGAGCACGCAGTCCACCAGCGTGGCCGCGAAGTCAGGACCGGGACAAAATCCTCCAACCCTGTCGGCGTGTGGCAGAGCTGTTCCGTTGCCGTCGCCGTCGCTGCCGCCGTCGCGTCGCCGCCGCCGTCACGTCCCCTCCTTCCCCTGCGTCCGTCGCCGCTTCCCCCCTTTTCCTCGTGCCATTGTCATCAAGCGCGCCAGCCAGAGCGAAACACACCAGCCCATCCACAGCGAAATCGAGCAACGCTGCCATTGAGTCGAAGGGAAGCCCCTTCCCTGTGATGCCTTCCCCGCGGAGGGAGGGGGCGGAGGAGGAGGAGGAGGAAGAGGATGAGGAGGAGAAGCAGGAGGAGGGGGAGAAGCAGAAGGATGAGGAGGAGGAGGAGGGGGAGAAGCAGAAGGAGGAGGAGGAGGAGGAGGAGGAGGAAGACGGAGGAGGAGGAGGAGGAGGAGGAGGAGGAGGAGGAGGAGGAGGAGGAGGAGGAGGAGGAGTGGTCCCCGGGGGTGGTCCCGGGTCAGAATACCAAACCCTCCTGGGGCGTGTCGGGAGCGCACACGGCCCCCTAGCTGTCCCCCCGCTGGCCCACCGGCTCGCCCATGGCCCGCCCCCTCCCGCCCATTTTCGTCGAGGGCCGATGTTTCCAGGCTCGGCGGCACCAGCCACAAGGCCTTGGCATCAAGTCGTGGATTTTGGATGAAAAACAAGAAATACTCAAGAAATCACCCTAAATGGTCAAAACATCGTCCCCAGACTATTCTGTACTTTTTTGTGTGACTATTTTTGAATATTCCTCCTGTAGAGGAACGTGCCCGACTTAAGCCTTGGCAATCGGACAAGGGCAAGTCGGGAATCTCTGGCTCGCGGAGTCCTGGCTTGCGACGTCCTGGGCCTTGTCAAGTCCTGGCTTGCGATGTCCTGGTTTCTGGGGCCGCAGTCCCTCTCCCAAGACGAAGCCAGGTCCCGGATAACATCGGACAGGGACGCATCGGGAATCTCTGAGGTCCAGCGCCGCGGCCCTCCCAGAGCGCTCCAGCACGCGCGGAAAGCGAGCTGCGGAAGGATGTATCCTGGTGCTGGGCCCGCCCGACAACGGCAGGACGAGGGTAGGAAACAGGAAGGGCGCCGAGGGGGGAGATGGGGGGGCGCAGGCCTGCTCAGCTTAGATCGACCCAAACAGCGTCTCTCGTTCTCGTTCTGCTGTCATGTTCCCTCGTCTCGTCTCCGATCCGCCTTAGGCTGCAAAACGAGCTCGAAACGACAACGGCCCACGAGATCGCCCAAACACCGTGCAGATCGACCCCTGCTTCTCCGGAGACAGAGCAGAACTTCTCGGAAGCCCTCTGGCCCTCCGAGAAGCCCCCTGTGGCTTCGGAGGCGACCCACGGCTCTCGAAGACGGCGGGGCTTCTCGGAGACCCTCTGGCCGTCCGAGAAGTCCTCTCTGTGGCCTCGGAGGCGGCACGAGAACAACACGAGGAGCCTGAGCCGGAGCAGCACGCAGCAGGGAGGAGGATGAATCATACTGCTGGGCGGCGCAAGGGTCTCCGTGGGCCTCAGAAACGGCAGGGCCGTTTTTGTTGCTGTTTCTTGGCGGCGCGCACAAGGGGCTGCGTATTAGAAGGCGTAGCCCTTACATCCATAGAGAAGGCCCGCGCCTTCTAAGAAGCATGGGTGCTTCTAAGAGCCTTCTCTCCTCCCCCTACCCCCCTCTGCGCGTGGCCGATGCTAGGCGGAGCAGGAGCCTTATTTGGACATGGAGGCGGCACGACCGTTTTTTCACCGCTTCCGAACAAATCTCTTGACAATGGGAGCGGCAAAACAACGGCAGCGGCCGGAGACGGCAAAAGGACGGCTCCGGGATTTGAATTGGAGCCAGATCAAGGGGAACAACGGCGACGGAACCGGTAACAAAAACGGCGTCGGAACCAACAACAAAACGGCAAACCGGAACCGGTAACAAAAACGGCCATGTCGTTTCCAGGGCCCGCTAAGGCAGGAGCAGACGAGAACAAACAACAATGGGGCACCACTGGTTCGATCGGCACTGCGTGACTTCTTGAGCAGGGCATGGAGCACTGAACAGGTAACACATTCAATAGGTCCATAGCTGCTTAACCTCCTCACCATCAGCCGCCACCCCCCTCTCCAAGGGCTCCCAGCTTCGCGCTTCGCGCTGCGCGAAGCGCGAAGTGCGAATAACTTCGCGCTCTCGCGCCGCCTCCCAGGGCAGAAAAGGAGAATGAGGAGGAATCGGAGCTGAACCGCGAAGCGCGAATAACTTCGCGCCCTCGAGGGCGCCCTTGCTCTCATGCCTACGCCAAGAAAACAACTGATGATGCAGACCCGTGAAGTGGGGGTACATGCCAAGTATCACACAACAACTGCTCATGCCCGCCAGGTGCAGGGCGCCCTGTGCATCGCTGGCCGCGGCCGCGGGCGAAGGGCCATGTCCTCCTCGTCGTCGAAGACGACGAGGTAGAGGTTGCCACTCGGCTGGCAGAAGCAGCCAGCGCAAGCGGCGAGGGTGACCACCAAGATGCCCTCCCCCACACCTCCCCGTCCATGTCACTCCCGCCGCACCCTCTCCCCTCTCAGTCCCTCTGATCCCCTCCATCCCCCTTCCATCCTCCATCCCTCCATCCCCATCTGACCCCCTCCCCCTCCCCCCCCTGCGAGGCAAGGATTTATCCAGATTCACCGGCTTCGGAACCGGCGTCCTGGTGCCCCAGCGGGCGGTGGATGTGGATATAGTTTGGCCCCCGCGGGGGGCCCGAATAGATCCACCGCCCGTGGAGGTCCGCGGAGATCGATCCCCCAGGCGGCGTTTCTGGATACATCCCCGCTTCGGACCCCCTCCTCCCACAGTCGGCCCATGTGATGAGGATGCGCGGGAAGGATGCAGGGGCCGTGGAGAGCCAAGCTGACGTTGTTCGAACGAGGTTGGGCAGTGAAAATCGCCGAGGATGGGCCGAAGGGGCAAGGATGAAAAAAGTTTCCCTTGGGAAGGCTGCCCATCCTTACCATGCGGGTTGACTGTGCCGTCCCCCCCCTTCGCGCTGTCCGAGGTCACCGAAGCCCCACCCCACAAGACCCCCAGGACAGGGCTGGAACTAAACGTTGTTGTTCGTTGTGTTGTTCGTTTCGCTCTACCTGTTTTCCTGTACCTCCCTGCCAAAACGCAACACAAACAACAGCCGAAGTCCAGCAAAACAGCGTTCAGGTCTATCAATGCCTCCAGGAGTACAACAAAACAGCGTTTTAGGTCCACAAACAACAGCCGAAGTACAGCAAAACAGCCCCAGGAGTCCTCCAGAGGCCTCCTCCCGAGAGGCCCCAAAAAGGTGCCGAGGGCGCACAACAAAACATCGATGCTGCAGCCTCCGTCCTCCTGTCCCCCTTGGCTCCTCCTGCGGCGAGTGCGGGGCCAGAGAAGTCGGGCAAGACAAAAGCGGAGGTGGGGTGTGAAGGCGATGCAGTAGGGGCTCGACGACAAGAACCCTTTCAGAAGAGACCCAACCTTGGAACCCCAGGACGTCCATTAACTTTTGGTGTGGGAATGCCACGGCTCCCATCGCAAAACCATCGAAACCCAAGAAACCCTGGGCACCCTGGAGGCGAGCAAGGTGCTTCGTGCTTCTTGGCATGGGCTTCTACAGGGGGCCCAGAAAAGGGCACCTCTCCGACAGCCCTTGCTGCCCCCCCCCCCAATTCAGCGCACCCCCCCCTGCGCGACGCCCACAGAGGTGCACAGCGGGAGCGCGGGCCCGCGAGGCCCCCCAGGTGTCGGGAGCGGCCAAGAGGGGGGTGTCCAAGAGGGGGGCGTGCAAATCATGACTGGCGGCATGTGCGGCCCAGCGGGGGGGCCAGGGACGTAATGAAATAAGAAGAGGCGCCATGAAATCTGGGGAGAAATCATGGCCCCCGCCATGAATCCCCCCCCCCTGGTCATCACCCCCCTCTTTGCCGCCCCCGACCTGCTCGACGCCCACAGGAGGTGCACAACTAGGGAGTCCACAAAGGACGTACGCGGCCAGCTATGCACATGAACACGGCCCCTCGATCCGCGAGACCGGCCGCGTGATACGAACATTTGCGCAATGTGAACTCGCGAAACCAGCGTGGATTCATGTACATGTACGTCCTTTTGCCGCTCCTGAAACACGTGCGCCCTGCCCGCCCACTGTGGCAGGAGGCGCCCGGGGGCGGGGGGCACTGGGAAGAGAGCAGGAAGCAGGGGGAGAAACAGGAAGGAGGAGGCGGAGGAGGAGGAGCGAGGAGGAGCGAGGAGGAGCGTGGATTCATGTACATGTACGTCCTTTGTCCTCCGCTCCTGAGACAACGGGAGCGCGGGCCCACGAGGCCCCCCCGGTGGCCCCGCGAGCAATGGCGGCAGCCTCCCGGGGGGGCCGACGCCGAGATATATCTCGCTCGCTCGTGCGTCGAAGCGCGCCGGGCCGCCCGCGCCCTCCTGCCCCAGGCCAAGAGTGAAGGGGCCCTGGGACACGCGAAGAAGTAGGACACAGAGAGCAGGAATCCACCATTTCCCATATTTTCCCGTCTGCTCTGGGTTCTCGTCTTCCCCCCCCCACGTCCCCTCTGGGAAATCGACGATTCATTGCGTCGTCTGTGCTTTTTTTTCCCTCCGGAAAAGGGGTCCACGCCCATCGGCCGCGTTGCCGTTCCCGCGCCCGCGCGGCCCGCGCGCGGAGTCCCTCCGCCGAGTCTTCGGGAGCGGGGCCGCAAAGCGCGCGAGCGCGCTCCGTTCGCTCATGGATTGCGCGGACACGCGCTCCGATCCCACGATCGAGTTGTGCCCACAGTGGGCTCTCGTGTTGTGGGGGGACGGGTGGGAACAGGCGGTGTCCTCTGACTCGCTCGACCTGGCGAACCGGACATCGCACGTCTTCTTCTTCTTCTTCTCCTCCTCCTCCTCCTCCTTCTTCTTCTCCTCCTCCTAACTGGACATCGTCGTCCTCCTCCTCCTCCTCCTTCTCCTCCTCCTCCTCCTCCTCCTCCTTCTGTGGCACCTCATGGGAGCCTCCCATGTCATCTTGCTGGCTCTTGCGAATCGACGCTGGACGACGCCAATCGCCAAATCGACGCGAATCGACGCAAAATCGGCGCTTCCCCATCGACTTGCAGACGGCAACCCACGCCAATGCACTCTGGAGACGAAGCTGCGAGGACAGAGAAGGCTCCATGATCTGCTACCGAAATGCGACCGCAGTCGATATATATATATATATATATATATGAATACTAGAAGCATCGTGCGCGCTTCGCGCACGCTCAGGTTCTAGCCCAGGCTGGGGGCGCGCTAGAAGATCTTGGACAGCGCTATCAAGCACAGGCGCGTGACATAGTCGTGCCTCCTGAGGGCCTCTTGGGAACCTCTTGGGTCTTCGTGGGGGCATCTGAAGGGCTTCTGGGGGGTTCTCCGTGCTTCCTCAATTGGCTGTTGGAGGCACCTCTTGGGTGCTTCTCGGGGGGGCATCTTGGGGCTTCTTGGGGTCCCTTAGGGGCATCGTCAGGATTCTCCGGGCAGTCGGAAAGTGATGTTCTGCAGTCTGAAGCAGTCAATTGGCCGTCTTGGCTGCGTGGAGGCCCGGCTTGAGGCCACATTGGGGCAATCCGGACGCCTCCCGAGGCCTCCTTGAAGCAATTTTGATGCATCGAGAACCCTGTTCGGCTATCTTGGGGCCCGGTGTACGTCTCCTGTGAGCCTTTTGGGGCCTGGTGGGGGGCTTTGGGGGGCCTCGTCGGACGACTTGGGGACTCTTGGGGCCTCCTGTGGGTCTCTTAGGGCGGAAAGCTCTGCTGTTGGGTTCGCGTTCTCCTTCTTGGGGCTCTCTTGGAGCCCTCTTGGGGCCCTCTCGGGCCGTCTTGGGCGCCTCGGGCACCGTCTTGGGGTGCTCGTGGGCCGTCTTGGGGCCCTCTTGGAGGCCTCTTCGGCTATCTTGGAGCGGCCGTGGGGGCCACTTGGGCCGTCTTGGAGCGTCGGGATGCCAAAAGGCTGGGAATTCTAAAATCCATCAAAAGCCGATGGAAAGACAATACTCCTTGGAACCTCTTCGGCCTTCTGGGGAGCTTCTTGAGGGCCTCTTGGGTCCCATTTGGGGGCCTCTGGGGCTTCCTGAGAGCCTCTCGGGGTGGAAGGCTCGGATGTTCGGTTCGTCTTACCCCTCTTTGCCCCCCCTTGGTGCCGTATTGGTGCCCTCTCGGGCTGTCTTGGGCCCTGTTGGAGGCCTCTTGGGCTACCTTGGATTGGTCTTGGAGGCCTTTTGGGCCGTCTTGGAGCGTCAGGACGCCAAAAGGCTGAAAACTCGAACATCAATCAAACACCTATGGCAAGACATGGATGTTTGCCTCTTGGGGCCTTCGTGGGAGGCCTCTTGGATACTCTTCGGCCCCCTGGGGGGCTTCTTTGGGCCTCTTGGAGCCTGTTAGGGGCTTCTCGGAGCCTCCTGAGAGCCTCTCGGGGTGGAAGACTCGGATTTTCGGATCGTGTCAACCCTCTTGGCTCCATCTTCGGGCCGTCTTAGGGCCCTGTCGGGCCGCCTTGGGCGCCTCTGGCGCCGTCTTGGGACCCCCGTGGGCTGTCTTGTGACCGTCTTCGAGGCCTCTGGAGATGCCTTGGAGCGGAAATTAAGGCCTCTTGGGCCGTCGCGGAGCGTCAGGAAACTCAAAAGGCGAGAACTCGAAAATCGATAAAAAAAGGAAAACAAATTAGTTGTGCCTCCTGGGGCTCTTTGGGAGCCATCTTGGAGACCTCTTGGGGCGTCTTGGAGGCCTCTTGGGCAGTCAGGGACCAATTCTGGGGTGATCTCGGGCGGTCATTGGTCGTTTTCGTTGTCTGGCGACTTTGCAAGGCCTCCAGCGCCACGGCAGGGCCCCCCGGTGCGAGGGCCCCGTCCCGGGCCCCGCCTCGTGCCCGCGGCAGGGCGTCCCTGGGCCGTCTCGGCGCCCTCGTGGGGGCCTGTTGGGGCGACATTGGGTGTCTTAAATCAATTAAAAACCTAAGGACAATCAACGATTTGGGCGTCCTTTTGGGCCGCGTTGGAAGCCTTGTGGGCCGTCTGGAGGCCATCTTGAGCGTGTTCGAACGATATATCCTCGTTTCGGGGCCTCTTGGGGGCCTCTTGCGGCCCTTTTCGTCTGTGGTGGGGCTTTCTTGAGCCGTCTGGGGGCGGCCCAGGGCTGTCTCGGAGCCCTTTTGGAAGCCTGTTTGGAAGATTTCTGGGCGTCCTGGACTGTCCTCCTTCAACGTCGGCGGCACTGGCCGTAAGACTTCCTGGGAACATGATTTGTTGGGGTGTCGTTGGGCGCCTCCGGAGGCTTCGGGGCCTGACGCGTTTCCGAGCGTGGCGGCAGGTAGCGCTGCTTGGGACTGTCGTTTTTTTTTTATCCTGGCAAGCGTTTATAAACATTGTTTGGGGAGAGGGCGGCAACACGAGAATCATGTTCCCGGGAAGCTTTCCAGGAACACGATTTGTTCGGCTCTCTTAAGAGGGGGGCTCTGGGGGCTTATCGAGGGTCCCTTTTGGCCTTGTCGGCAAGCCTATTGGAAACATGGTTGGGGCGGTGGGCGGAAGCCCAAGGAATCATGTTCCCGGAAAGCTCTGGGAAATACGATTTACCGAGGTCTCTTGGGGGCCCGCAGGGGGCTTCCCTGGTGGGCCCTTGGGGGCTTATTGGGGTGGGGCTTCTGGGGATACCTTTTGGGAGCCTCACGGGGCTTCTTGGGAGCATCTTGATGGCCTCCGGGGGCGTCCCAGGGGCCTCTCGGACCGGAGACCTTGAAATGTCGCGCTCTTCGGGCCCTCTTGGGTCGCTCTTGGGGCTCTCTTGAGGCGCTCTCGAGGCCCTCTTGAATTATCTGGGGAGCCTCCTGGGCCGTCTCTGGTCGTTCCTTGGGAGCCTCTTCGGCTGTCTTGGAGCGATCTGAAGGGCCTCTGACGCCGTTCGGGACTGTGGGAAGGCGTAACATGCGAGAGCGCAGAAATGCGGGGCCCTTTGAAGGAGCCTCTGGAGGCGCTCTTGGGGCGTTTTGGCGGCGTCGTCGGCCGTCCTGAGGCCATCTTTGGCGTGTCTGGGGCCTCTTGGGGCTGTCTTGGTAATCTTTAGGGCCCTCTTGGCGTGTCGTGGCATGTTTGGGAGCGGGCCCGGGCAGTCCTGGGAGCCCTGGGGGCTGTTGAATGCTAGGTGGTGTCTTGGAGGCGTTGAGTGCAGGGTGGCGCGTGCTACGCGGAAGGCGGGCGAGCGGCCGGGCGGGCGGGTGGCGGGCGGGCGGGTCGGGATTTGAATGAATTCCTTAAGGGTGCTCTCTTGCAGCGGGAGCTGATTGAGTACAGGGTGTTGCCTTGAAGATGGGGGCTGTTGACTACAGGGTGTTGTCTTGGAGACTGCAGCTGTTGAGTACAGAGTGGCGCGTGATACGCGGACGGCGGGCGGGCGGCGGGTGCCCTAGGTGGTGAGTGGTTGGTTTGGATCTCGTGGTTGGCATGTCGGGGACGTCGTGAAGGCAGTTTCGCAGCTTCTCGGTAGCCATTTTGAGACCGTTGTGGGACCTCCTCGGGGCTGTTTTGTGGCCTCTTGAGGCCTTGTTTGGGTCTCCTGGGTGCCTCTCGGGGGCCTCCTGGTGCCTCTGGGGGGCTCCTTGGGGCCTCCTGGGGCACTCTTGAAGCGGGAGAGGTCGAATTTTGGAGTCGTGGTCCCTCTCTTGGGCGCATCTTGGGGCCGTCTTGGGGTTCTCTGGGGCGCCTCTGGGGCCGTCTGGGGGCCCTCTTGGGCCGTCTTGGGGCGTTCTTGGGGGCCTATGGAGCCGACCTGGAACGTCGGACAGTCGAAAAGGCTGGAAGGCCAAAATCTCTCCAAAACCTTTGTAACATTGACGATTTTGGTCTCTTGAAGCGATCGGGAGAGGCGTCTTGAAGCGTCGTGGAGTGCCTTGGGGGGGGTTCTCGGGCCGTCTTGGGCGTCCAGGAGCGGTCTTTTGGCGACTCGGGGCCCGCTTGGGCCGTCTGGGGGGCCTCTGGAGGCCCCCCTGGACTATTTTGGACCTCCCCGGCCGCCCGGTCCTCCCATAGGGGGGTCGGGGCAGCTGTTTGTGGGCCCCGGGCCTGCCCCCCAGAGATACACATATGTATATATATATATATATACATTCGTATATATATATATATATTATTCGCGCGCTCGTGGCGCCCCATGGGGGTCCCTGGACGAGAAGTCCTCCGGCCGGTCCCCCGGAGAAAGGGTCTCACGATGCCAGCATTCCCGCGGGCGTCTTTTCCCGGGCCCCTCAGCATCGCCCCCGGAGCGCCTGAAGGGGCACCAAGGCAGCTCCAGGAGGGCCCAGGAGTCGGGACCCACAGGGGGCAGGCCCCCGCCGTCCAACTGCTTGGGCGCCCGGCATGGGCACGGGCAGCAGTACACGTCGGTCGGAAGAAGTGGGTAAGAGCATGAAATAGGAAGGCATGTGAAGTTGATTGGGTCGAGGCCCCCCCAGAGAATAACAAAACGCAGCAAAATCGTGCCGATTCTTGAAGTAGGAAGGCGCTTGAAGTAGATTGGGATCTGGGGATCCAACAATACCTACTCTCAACGACCCCCCCAAACCAGAAGACACGGATTTGACCCGAATTTCGGGTTGGGGAGGGTACGGGGACCATGTGTTTTCTCGATGTTCCCCGATCCCCCCCTAGTGGAAGTGGAGGGCAAAGTGAAGCCTTCGGGTTGGGTTGGGGTGGTTTGGTGGGTGGTGAACAGGGGGTAGGCCTCCGCCCTCCAAGGCGCCCGGCATGGGCACGGGCAGCAACAGTGTACGATGCCCAACGGCAAACGTTGTCCGACAACGGCAGCGGCCGCTGCCGGGCAGCCGGCCTTCCTCCTGCCTCGAGGGGGCCGCCGCCGCGGCGACGCCGACAAGAAGCATGCTCAC
>CAUYUJ010021004.1:50000-105000 GCA_963575745.1 Prorocentrum cordatum | reverse complement strand
CCCCCATCCGACAACACGCACCCATAGCCTCCTCCGACCGCCCCCTTTATGGGTATGGGATGGGCGTGTTGTTCGTTCGTCACAGATCTTCATCCTGAATCGTTTTCTGACAGTCCCGGGGCCAATGGAGGTCCCCGAGAGCCCGAAAACGGTGAAACACCACAGGTCGGCGGCGAGCGAAGACGGGAAGCGAGAAGGAGAAGGCCTTCTCAGACAACGGCGGGGCGTCTCAGAAAAAGGCCTTCCGGCCTTCTGGCACATGTTCGTGTCTTCGGGGCAGGCGTCGAACACTTCCGACCCTTCCGAGAAGGGCCGCCCCTTCTCAATTCCCCCCCGGGGCTGGCCGCCAAACAAAACCCGCTTCACTCATGACCCGTTTCCCCCACGTCGGCCTGTCCCCTCCCTCCTCCCTCCTCCGCCGCTACGTGGGCCTCCTTCTTCCTTTCTCCTCCTGCTCCTCCTCCTCCAACCTTCCTCCTCCTCCTGCTCCTTCTCCTCCTCCTCCTCCTCCCTCCTCCTCCTCCCTCCTCCCTCATCCCTCCTCCCTCCTTTTCGTTTCGATTCGTCCTTCGGCCTGAAGTCTACCTAGGACCAGACGGGCACTTCGCTGTGGGTGCTCATCATGCATGTGCCAAACGCACAGCCAGTCTACGCAGTACTGTCGTGCATTCCGCGAATGCTGCTGCCTCTGCCGAGAAAGAGTCTGTCCAGGTCTCGAGAAATGTGCCTCCCATGGCAAACTTGTGCAAATCGCCATTTCCGAAAACTACTCCTACGATCCATGCAGAAGCCGCGCAATCTCTGCCTCGCGCCCCGCCATCTGTATGAACAATCATATTACAATCGTAGAATGCTCTGCTCGGGCGTGGCCAATCGAACTCTAAAGACCATGTCTGCCGGGCGTCCATGGTGTAATTGACGAGGTGGTCCGCGATGACATTGTAGTTACGTCGTCGCCATTTCACTGGATCCCGCCACCGTTCTGGGGGCAACCATCCAGACGTCACCAAAGTCGCCAAATTGTCACACGTACGGTCGATTAGATGCCGGGCCCCTGGGTTGAGGCAAGAGGCGTGGCCACAGACAGTGCGTTGTAGTGGTTGGCAGTCCACCACAAATAGCACCTGCATCAGCGCATCCCCCCAAGAACAATCCATATCTCGTCCGTCTTCAGCATGTGATTGCGGAAGTTCGTCCAGGACGTGTCCTTGGAGTCGTCGTCGCTTGCTCGGTTGGTCTGGTATTTCCACTGGTCGGTTTTCCGACGGTGGCAGTGGCACCCCCCACTGCGTGCAGACCGTATTTGCGAAGACATCGAAGTTGGCCATCCACTCCCGCTCATGGCCGAATTGGTCCCAGAATGATCTCCAGCCCAAGCCGTTAACCAGCACGAAAACATCCTCCCAATCATTGGGCCCCCCAGGTGTCGCATGCATCAGGCCTAGGTCACGACGACTGCGCCATGGAATCTGCCGGGTCCCTGACCACCACTGTCGGCTGCGGAAGCGCCGCGTGTTCCGGAGGTGATTGACGTTCGCTGGATGCTTTTGGTGTTCTTCTCTCCATGCCTGCCGAAATACTTCGTGTAGAATTCGGTGGTGCAAAAGCTTGTAATTGAATCGTGCCGCCCATGCTTCGACGGTCCTCGGAGTACGTTGATTGTAATCCATGTTGCTCTCACCAGGTCGTCGACGGAGCCGGAGGATTCTGCGAAGAAACTTGAATTCCCAACATTTTGCCACAAGTAATGTTCTGGCCGTGAGGTGCCAAGAATTGGACCCGTACGCGACCGAGGCGGAAGGTCCAGAACACCTCCTCCCTCCTCCCTCCTCCCTCCTCCCTCCTCCCTCCTCCCTCCTCCTCCTCATCGTCCTTCCTCCCTCCTCCCTCCTCCCTCCTCCCTCCTCCCTCCTCCCTCCTCCCTCCTCCAAGTGGGAGATCGCCAAGTGTGAGAAGTGCCACCCGAATCAGCTGGCGACTAAGCCAGCCACAGACCAACGTACAGCCTCCCCGCCGTGGAGACGCTCCAGCTCGCGCCGCCCAGCGGCCCACAGCAGCAACGCGGAGGAGGAGGAGACCATGAATATCATGCCGTGCTCGCCAGAGGAGGCCCGCGCCCACAGGCGTTGGCAGGAGCCCCCAGAGAGTCCGCAGGAGATTGGCGAGTACAGGAAGGCCCTGGGCTCCACATTAGAGGGGCTAGAGCGTCAGATCAAATGCTCCAAGGAGCTCAAGATGGACGCATCGCAAGTGTAGGCTCTACGACACGAGTATGCAGTGGTATTGTACCAGCCCATGTACTCGCGCACAGCCTCCGCCCGCACTGCCAAGCAGCTCAGCTTTGTCAATCGAGCGAAGCGCAGGCTGACGCAGGCCACGCAGGTGCAAGTAGAGGCACAGATCTATCTTGACTCATGTGTTGCACAGGCGCATGCACTACATGACGAAGTGGCACACGCTGAAGACCTTCTCGAACATGTCGACGACCTAGAGGACAGTGAGAAGCAGGACAAGGAGCGCAAGCAGGCCGAGGCGCGCACC
Organism: Prorocentrum cordatum; assembly: GCA_963575745.1. Lineage (NCBI taxonomy): Eukaryota > Dinophyceae > Prorocentrales > Prorocentraceae > Prorocentrum > Prorocentrum cordatum. Next base: position 102,459 of record CAUYUJ010021004.1, on the reverse strand, counting down.
CAATATGTCGCACACTCGTAAGCCTCGCGCAGCAGACTACATGGACGAAGACGAAGAGGAAGACTCCGACAGAGCTCCCCGTGCACCAGCAGGAGGAGCATCGAGGTCGCGCACGAAGTGGCCAGCTACCGCACGCTCCCCGAGCACACCAGCGGGCACACGCTCTCCAAGTACGCCTACCACTCGGATTCCGCCTGGAGCTACACCGTGCTCGGGCTCAGCGGATTCGAAGAAGGAATTCTCCACCCCCGGCCTGCTAGCGAGCATGCAGCACTCGCAGCAGGCCCTCATGGCGCAGCTCCTGGAGTTCAAGACAGCCATGAGTACCATACAGAAGCAGCTCACTGACGTTAGCATCAACAGCAAGTCCGATCGAGAAGAACTCCAGCGACAGATATGGGCACTACAAGTGCAAGCATCCACGGCATCGCCCACCCCCACGCCAAGAAAGGACAAGGACAAGTCGGTCCCTCCCGACACACGCACAGAAGGACGTCGACGGCTGGAGGGCGCCTTCGCCCTGGGAGCCGAGGCGGGAAGACACAGATCTACATCGCTCAGGCGCCCCGCGGGTCAGGCGCCACCCAAGCAGGTCAAGATCAACGACGAGATGGCCGGGGACTCCATGCATACACGACCTGACGAACCACGTGAGATCGCAGCAGGAGAAGACGAGACGGACATGGCAGCGTTGAGCGGAGCCGGCAGCCCATCAGGCCAGCAGACAGTTTTTCGCGTAGCATCCAGGTCCGCCCACGCAGCATCAACACAAGCTGAGCGCGTTTGGCGCTTAGCAGAATATTCTGGCAGGCTCGCTCAAGTCCCCCCATCAACCTCCTCGCAGCAGCCAGCCGGTGTACAGAATCCGACTCCAGATAACACAGCGGATGGCCGCTCACCACAAGAGCAGGGTTTACCCGACACAAACACTAAGTTAACCATGCAGGCTCCCAAGAGGACCGCCAGGAGTCCAGAGGTCGCCCATCCCCGATCTCCGACCTACCCAGGTGCTCATGGAAAGAAGGTGGCCTGTTCAGCCGTCTAGGGGCCTCCTATCGTGGGCCCCCCTACTGGCGCTCTTCTTCTGCTCAGGCATTTCCAGGGCCCATCCAGTACGATCCCAACCTGAGGTTTACTCGACTGGAAAGTCTACGCGGATGCGACTGCAGGAGGATACAAACGGACAGGTGTGCGGGCCAGCTTGGGCACTGTGCATCATGGCAGTCTCTGTATTAGGTGTCACTTTGCTTGGATACCTGGCAGGTCCGCTTCCAGATTGGGAAGCAAACGATTCACTCACTCCGCTGAGGGCCGATTTGGAAGCCGCCATTTGGGCCATGGCTTGGGTCATGCAGTCACCATTCAGCTCTTTACCTTCCTGCATGCTCACGGATAACATGGACGTATACAGAGTATATCAGGGAGGATACGTCAGGGGAGCACTTAGTACTACCAAGCTGCTACTTGACAGTTTGACGCAGTGTGTACGTGCACGTGCAAGTACGCTTACCTTCCAGCATGTTGATGGTCGTGTTGCGAACCCATGGAACGAATGCGTTGACACACTCGCCAGGTTGTACGCCATGTCAGTGCTTCCTGCCTTGTTCGGGCCACAGTGGCGCACGCCTGTGGAACAGGAGCCCCATCGGAGGGCAATGTCGTGGCTTTGGCTGAGCTGTGTCTCACCTGAAGTACCTTGCGCGCTAACCCCTACGGCCGACCATACCATGCCCATCGCCAAGGAGCCCCACACGGACCTCCGACGGATCACACCCAGGCCCAACAAGGCCCCCAACAGGAAACCCAAGGGCCGCACCATTCTGTGCTGGGTGGCCATGGCCAACGTGCTCACCATGGATCCTCGAGCCCTGCACGGACCCCAACAGCCCCCAAGGCTTGCTGGCCTCAATTCCACGGGTCGTATGATGGAGCTGTCTGCTCTGTTCGCGGCCAACCCGTACATGCTTGTGGGCACCGTCGAGACACGCATGCCTAAAACTGGTGTCACAAATGTGGGAAGCGACTTGGTACTACACGCCGCAGCTCTACCGACGGGTGGAGAGGGATGCTCACTCTGGGTCAATACGGAATGGGAATATGCTCCAGGTTGCCGCATTGCAGCATCAAACTGCTGTGGCACACGCTTCGCCGCGAGTCATGATAGTTGCCATTCGCTCACCATCGCTCAGCCTATGTGTTTGCATTGGCCACGCCCGGCACTCGCGGCGCCCACATACTGAGATGCAGCAATGGTGGAAGGATCTGGAGTCTCTCTGCCGAGACCAGAGGAGAGGAGCGGAACACCTCATCACGCTCGTGGACGCCACAGGAGGTGCGCACCCTGAGGAGCAGAATTTCCCAGGAGAATGCTTCAAGCACTTTCTACACAGCACTCAACAGTGGGCCCCATCTACGTTCTTTGAGGACCCCTCTGGGCACGCGGGTACGCGGCAGGCTCCTGGGGCTCGTACGCAGGCCAATAGAAGGGACTATGTTACGCTTTCTACGACGCTTCAGGTACACTAGCAAGGGATTGACAAGGACATTGATCTTACGGTTACACAACCTGACCACATGGTGGTTACGGCCCAAGTCGAAATCCCCCCGTCAGAGTACACCCCTGAGCCCCCTAGGCCATACAAGATCCAACGCGACCCAGCGCTGTACGATGACCCTGTGGCCTCGCAGCTATTCAACCACCTGCTCTCGCAGTTCCGCCAGCCCGACTTCGGGGTGCATGCTGCCGACCATACTAAGGAATGTGACGACCACATCAGGATGGCGGTCGAAACAGCATTCCCGATACGCACTACGCCAACCAGCAAAAGACCACGGCAGAACTGGATAAGTTACGACACGCTGAAGCTGCAAGAGGAGAGGTCTCTCTTCCTCAGGCTCCAACTGAAGCTACTGCGCAGAGTCGACCAGGCAAACTTGCATGCCCTCTTTTTTGCATGGCAGGTTCTCTGTGCTGCGGCGCCGAGGTGGCGACATACCAGATGCGACTACGCCCTCTGGGCCAACGCGCGCTTTCCTGTGCTACCCTTTTTGCATCGCGAAGTTGCAGAGCTCGTGCCTGCAGCAAAGCTCATCCCACGGGAGACGGCTTCCCTACCTCGAAGGCAAGCTGCGATTCGACCGAGAAAGGGCACCAAACACAGACTGGGACCCCTCAGGCTCTTGGCTCACTACGGGTACTCCGACATAGGCGCCATCATCACGCTTCCCCCTATGGACCTCCTGAAGATGCCTTCCAACGGATCCCTGTGGCCCCTCTCTTGGGTGTATGGGACTTCCTCCAGGGAACCAAGGCGTGCCTGCTTGCACACCGGGTCCTGTTACTACATCATACCACGGCTCTCATCAGGCAGACCACTACGGACGACTCCCTAGCCCATTGTGCTAACTTAGCCAACGCAGTCTCTAGCGCTTGGTCCAAACACCAATATGACGTTGCATTCGCCAAGCTACGAGGGATGGGCATAGGTTCACAAAAAACAACTGTCAGCACGCGCACTACCAACGGTCGAATTGGAGGACGGCTCAATGGCTACCACACAGGTGGAAGCGGCGGACAGGTGGCTCAGACACTTCGCAGATGAAGAAGTGGGTATCGTGGTCCCAATCAGCGAAGCCAGAGCTCTGCAGGCCCAACTTCCCGCCCTGCCAGAGTGCCTCACACATGACATAACGCAAGAAGCCGCTTTCTTGCCCACGCTAGCCTCTTTCCAACAGGCGTGCAAGGCATCGAGAGCTTCAACAGCCAGCATTGACGGTATCCCAGGTGCTCTGCTCAGAAAGTTTGGCCCTACCATTGCCAGTCACTACTACCCCATAGTTGCCAAATCAGCCTTACGTCTGGAGGAACCCCTACAATGGAAGGGAGGGAACTACTGGAACATATCGAAACGCAAGGCAAACGCTGCCAAATGCAAGAACCACAAGGCCGCGATGATATCATCCCAGGTGGGCAAGAGCTACCGTAAGCTACTACGTGACCCCATTGGGCGGTCCCTCCCCAATGCAGCAGGAGACGCACAAGATGGAGGGATAGAGGGGAGAGGAGTTGACCTAGCAGCGCTCGCACTCAGGATGTTTCAAGAGCTGGCGCTGGCTACTTGCACCTCAGCTTGTTTCACAATGATAGATGCAGTCTCAGCCTTCTATCGTGCCATTCGGGAGTTGGTACTGCAGCTTGGCACCAGCGACCCAGAGCTTCGACACATTCTTCGCGCTGCAGGACTCCCAGAAGCAGCAGTCGAAGAGCTTAAGACTCACATAGCTACACATCCCACGTTGCTTGAGGCAGCGGGGGTATCTCAACGTGTGAGGGCATTGGTTGCGGACAGCTACCATTCCACGTGGTTTTGGTACCCAGGGGCCTCGTCGGTCGCTTTGACCCTATCGGGTGCGGTCCCTGGGCAACACCAAGGGAACGTGCTTTTCAACTACGTCATGTCCGCGTGTGTCAAGGAGGCCCACGCTGGCCTAAGGGAGCTCGAGCTCGAAATCAAGATCCCAATATGCCTCCACAGCAGCCTCACTCAGATGCTACACGAGACCCCCGACATAATGCAAGGATACCTACACATCTGTTTCTTCGGCGACGGGGTTTTGTGATGTTAGGACCTGCATTGCATCTTGTACAAGTGGCTCCGAAAGTGGTGGAACTAGTTGCAGCCAGCTTCGTGCGCAGAGGACTGAAGCTCAACTCTGCAGAAGGAAAGACGGAAGTGTTATTTTAGCTGAGGGGCAGAGGATCCCGAGCAGCAAAGCACATACTTTGGCACGACTTGCAGGGTCAATTTAACATCGACTCACCACTGTTGGGACAATTTACTCTGAAGGCTGTACGCCGATACCCACACCTAGGCACCGACCTAGACGAGCTCGCCTCCATAGGTCCCGAGCTCGCACACAGGGAAGCTTCTATACAGCAGTCTTCCCAAGGGTTGGGACGACGTATATTCGCTACCAACTATACCCTACCAAGGGTGGCGGCGCTGCATCTCACAGACACACTACTATTCTCATGATTACTGTTCAATGCAGGGACATGGCCACACCTCTCAGCAGCACAGCGCGCAGACCTGCAGCACGTGATGATCAACAAATACAAACAAATCTGCGCCTTCGTCACAGCGCGGAACACACGGAATGCGACATGCATGTGCTTGCGCGTGCACAGCGTGCCACGCTCACGACTGTACTAAGGATACACAAGCTCCGACTACGTGGGCGTCTTGTACACTACGGTACCCACACACTGCGAGGGCTTGTGGCACACCGGTACCGTACGACGCACGAGCGCACTGGAACAGCATGGTTGCATCGAGTGTTTCATGATATGGACTGGCTACGCACTGTACATGTTAAGATGCGAGACATGCCCAGCCCGAGGGACGACTTTGCCAGGTGGGAACACCACATTTTGCGCTCGCAACCAGCATGGAAGCGCACGCTGAACGCCGCCATGAGAGCTGAGGCGAAGGCCCAGGCAAGAGCTGCCCTGGCGCAGAACGCCTCAGACATTTGTTTGAGATGTTACAGACAGCAAGGGTACCCGTACCAATTACAGATCCGACTCATCCCCTCTTCCCTACACCCGCTCCGACCCCCGAGCTACTATGCACGTGGTGCACCTACCAAGCTATCACTCCCAAGGGGCTCCGACAGCACATCATACGTACACACTACAGCTCTGTGGACATAGTGTCAAGATTGATGGGGGAAGGATCCTTATGCATGTCATGCTCCACATCCTTCTCCAACAGGCGGGCGCTACGCAATCATCTTGCATATGGCGCCCCACGCTGCTGTCTCGCATATTTTTTTGCACGGCACAGTGCTCAGTGCCGACAGGGCCGAGGAGCTCAAGCAGCAAGAGGTCACCGACCTCACACGACAAAAAAGGGCAGGTCTTGGGCGCTGGAGGAGCGCCTACCCTGCCAGAGTGATTATACCGCCTGACGGCCTCTACCCCGCCGCCATGCTGGTAGCTTCTCACTACACGAACAACGAAGCTAGGGACATACTACGCACGTCTGGAGCTTGCTATGAATTTACCCAGGAGGCGCTATCCAAATATCAGACCCTACTGGCGGATTCGGAGGACACTACACAGCCCACAATATCCCAATATGCCGACAGATATTGGAGATACCGACCCCAGAATTTCAAGGGATGGGATAAGGAAGAAGTGCCATGTCGCATCCACCACACTACCAGATTCATTATCAACCTATTCTCTGGGCAGCGCCGGCAAGGAGACATCCAGACGTGGATGGAAGGACACTGCACAACTACACACTATGAAGTTGTACTGTTCAGTGTGGACATAGCCATCAGCGCAGAGTTGGGTGACCTCACCAGGCAGACCACCATCGACACGTGGGCCGAACATATCCTGGCCAGGAGAGTGTGGAATACGGGGGGGCCCACCATGCGAGACATGGAGCGCAGCCAGATGGCTGGATGGGCCCCCCCCCCGCTCAGAACGCATGCTTGGATGTGGGGACTGCCCGACGTGACGGATCGACAGTCCCAGCAGCTTGACGTGAGCAGCAGTCTTCTGTGGAGCACGGTTCATTCAATTGCTTGCCATGTGAAGGCTGGCACGAGCGCATGGATGGAACATCCAGAGCCTGCATGGTGGAGGTCTCAGGCACCATCGAGCTTCTACTGGGAACCCCTGGAGGCCATTCAGTCCAGTCCTGTTTGCTACACTGCCAACTTTGACCAATGTGTACACCACGATTGTGGCCCAGAGACCATCGGCAAGGCCCCCACCAGGCTCCTAGGGTTTCGCATGCCCATGCTCGCCGCCAACTTACTTAGTGCAGGATCCAATGGCCGTTGCAATCACCCCAGAGCATCCCATCTCTCACTGCAGGGAAAGGACGAGCAAGGGAGGTTTCGTACGAGTCGTAAGAAAACCTACCCGACAAACATGTGCAAGCATATTGCAGCAGCCGTTGCCGACAAGATCCAATCACAGTTTGCCTCGCCCACTAAGTGTGATGTGAATGCCGAGGACACCGACACATCCCTGGTCGAGGATCTCTGGACTTTCTATTGCAAGGAGATAGGAGGTGAATTCGAAGTTGCACCCGAATTCGCCCGTCAGGTGCCACAGCCACAGCGTCAGCGGGTGGATCCAGAAATGCACAGGTTTCAGTCTGAACGGGTGCAGTGTGAAGATGCTCCGACACCACCTCCCGACCCAGCACCTACTCCTGCTCATGAGCCCTCTCCTCCCCTTTTTCCCGGGGACCTGAGCTCTGAGCTAGATGTTGAGGTTTTCTTGGGGCCTCTGCCCGTTCCCTCTTCTTCCCCCCCCCCGCCGCCCCCCCGCAGGGCAGCGCAGATCGAGCGCATTGCTGAGAATCGACTCGAGGCGCGCCGCCGCAGGGAGGCCGGAGCGGAGGCAGCGGCACAGCGGCGGGCCCCGTGGGGAGGCAAGGGCCTCTCCTTCGCCTCGCACTTCGAGGCCCGCCCGTGCCCCCCCCCCCACCTTTTCTCTTGCAGCCGGCCTCCCAATGAGGTCCGGCCCAGAGGACGGAGCACGGCGCCCGCGCCCATGCCTGCGTCCCACCACACCTCCCTCCTCCCTCCTCCCTCCTCCCTCCCCCCTCCTCCCTCCCTCCCTCCCTCCCTCCCTCCTCCGTCCTCCCTCCTCCCTCCTCCCTCGTCCCTCGTCCCTCGTCCCTCCTCCCTCCTCCCTCCCCCGTCCTCCGTCCTCCGTCCTCCCTCCTCCGTCCTCCGTCCTCCGTCCTCCGTCCTCCGTCCTCCGTCCCCCTCCTCCCTCCTCCCTCCTCCCTCCTTCCTCCGCCCTCCACCCTCCTCCTTTTGCTCTCCTCCCTCCGCCCTCCTCCCTCCCGCCTCCCTCCTTCGCCGCTCCCTGGGGCCTGCTCGTTCTCGCTGGGTTTGTAGTCGAAGCAGAACTTCCCCTGCGGCGGCCCCCACCCCCCGCAAGGGAGGGCGAAGCGGAGGGCGGGAGAGGCGAGGGTAACAAAATAAATAAAATAAATGTTTGGCGCTCCGAGCGGATTTCTTGGATCGGCGCTGGACCCCCTCGCCTGGCGCGCGGCGCGCGCCATGGGCGGCACCGGAGGCGCCGCCGGGGGGGCCCGAGCGCCAAACGTATATGTTCATGGTCTGTTTTCTCGTCTTCATTGAAAAAAGATGCGGGCCTGAGGACGAGTGGGGAGGCCAGCCTCCGGTCAAGAGAGCCCGCCCTCTGAGTGGCCGTGCTGCCGCCGCCTCTGCCTGGGCGCGGCGCGTCCACCGAAGAAACCCGCCCCTGAGGGTGAGGGCGTCTTCGCCGGGGAGGCCGGCAGAGGGGGGAGGGGGGGAAGAGGGCGGGTGCCGCCCGCAGACGGCTGTGGGAGGCAAGAGGGGGGGTGGGAAGAGGAGGAGGAGGGGGAGGAGGAGGAGGAGGAGGAGAAAGAGGAGGAGGAGGAGGAGGAGGCGGTGGATGAGAGAAGGGAGGGAGGGGAGGACGAGGGGAGAGTGGGCACAGGGAGGCGGGAGGCCAGGCGGGAGGAGGGCGGGGTGAGGAGGGGGATCGGGGGGTGGGGGAGAACAGGAGGAGGGGGGAGACGAGGAGGTGCGATGCGGAAGGATGACTGAGGAAGGACAGAGAACGAAGGAGTGATGCGACGAGTAGCGTCGCCGCCCTGATGGGCTGAACAACCCCGTTCTGGGCGGTGAATCAATAAGTCGCTCCTGTGGGGGAGAAGTTCGTCAGCCGGTTCTGGTCGGGGAGTATCGGTGGCAATGTTGGGAGGCCTGGAAATGGGCACCAACACCAAGACAGAGGGCTGCCTCCACATGGGGGAGGTGATCCTAGATTTCGGTGTTGGTGGTAATACTTCGGCCACCTTGGAAGCCAGAATAGTACCACCATCACCGAGATCGGGATCTTCTTCCCTCGGTGGAGGAACACCGGCGATCTTGGCGTTGGTGTCAACCTCTAGGCCTGCGAAATGTTGAGGGAACGTTAGGGGGGACCATCTCAGGGGCGGGAAGATCGGGCTCGAATCGGTGGTACATCGCCGATCGGCCCTCGAGAGCGAAACTCCACGGCTCTGGGCGGGGTGGGCCATCGGGCCCCCGTCGGCGATCAGAGGGCCACTTGGGGTCGATGCGTCCCCCCTCCCGAGCCTGTCCCCCCCTGACGCTGCTCTCTCCGTGGGCACAGGAAGGGTGTGAGTGCCGGAGGCCACAAGGGGCGTGGTGGTGCTGGCAACCGGCGTGTCTTTCGACCACAGATGGTGTTGGCGCTTGGCGCCCGTCGCGGAAGCTGCGGCCCGCGCGGGCCCAGCTCTTTCAAGCGCCTACCTACGAACCCCCGCGCGGACCTCCCAACGTATATGCTCAAGTCGCACAGGGACGGTCAACACATATTTATGACTCGTCTGTTTTCGGTTGGGTTGGGGTGGTTCGGTGGGCTGTGAGGAAAATCGAGGGCGGCCAAGAGGGGGTCGTCCAGAAGGGGGGGGGGCGCAATTCATGGCTGGCGGCACGTGCGCGGCCCGGGGGGGGGGGGGCCGGGGACGTATTGACAACAGAAGGGGCGCCATGGCCCCCGTCATGGTGTTCACCCCCCCTAGTCATCAGCCCCTTCCTGGCCGCCCCCGAGAAGAGGGAGGCGGAGGGAAGCAACATTAGGTCGGGCATGTCCTCCCACAGGCGGATTGTGTAAGGAAGATGAAAAATAGCAATCAAGTATGCAAAATAACCAAAATGTTGTCAAAACATCGTCCCCAGGCTATGTTTGACTATCTCTGACTATGCCTTCTGAAGAGGGGGATGCACGACTTACAAGTGGAGACAGCAAACACTTCTGGCTTCATGCCTGTGTCGCAGAACAAAATCGAAACAGTGTCGAACGAATATCGCCTCCCAGGGCCCGACACGCGAACACTCTCCAGTTTCGGTACTTTCTTAGTGCTCGAAATTCTTTCTGGTGGTCAAGGCTAGCAAGTTGGAACATCATAAGCTTACGCGCGCATGTCCGTACAATCGACCCCGTTTCCTTCTGCCCCGCACCTGACTTTGGGCTGACCTCTGGACCCAAATACGTCTCCCTATGGCTGGACTCGCTTCGCTCTTTGCCCCACTGAAGAGAAACCGGCTGGGTGTGACTGGCTCAGGGGCGGGCAGCTTAGCCCGTGGTGGAGGCCTCTTGGGCCATCTGGGTGGCTTCAATTGTCTGCCTGGGCCGTCTTGGCAGTTCCAGACGCCGACGCATCGTTTTTTCGAGGGATCGTGGCCTCGGGAGCACGGAAACATACATCTTGATGAAGGATCGTTGCCTTGGAGCAGGGGGACTGGCTGCCCCTGTCTGCGACTAGGGGGGGTGGGAGGGAGCATCGACGTGGCATCGGCCATGCATCGCCGACAGATCGCCCACAGAGCCTCCAGAGGGGAACCCCCACGTTCCTCGACGGTGTGTGTGTGTGCGTGCGTGCGTGCGTGCGTGCGTGCGTGTGCGTGTGCGCGTGCGCGTGCGCGTGCGCGTGCGCGTGCGCGTGCGCGTGCGCGCGCGTGTGTGTGTGTGTGTGTGTGTGTGTGTGTGTGTGTGTGTGTGTGTGTGTGGGTGTGTGCGTGTGGGCATGCCCCAATCGGCGAGAAACGGCAGATTTGAGGGTCGATGCTCCCCCCTTGGCACAGGTCCCCACCTGGACGACGAGAAGAAATCTGTCTTACGCGAGGTGGCATAACGGCCTTACGTCGCGGCTTACGCGGGCCGCTGAACACGGGTCCTGGACCCCAGTGCCTCCCGCAAGGACCAGCTCTTCATCCTGAACACTATTTGACGTTTGTGCTGTTTATTCCCAACCATCCTGTGGTGTTGGGTCCTCGTTTTGAAGAGACAGCGCCCCGCATCTCCTCTCCTCTTCGCTCCTCTCCTCTCCGCTCATCTCCTCTCCTCTCCCCTCCCCTCCCCTCCCCTCCCCTCCCCTCCTCTCCTCTCCTCTCCTCTCCTCTCCTCTCCTCTCCTCGCCTCTCCTCTCCTCTCCTCTCCTCTCCTCTCCTTCCTCCTCCCCCCCTCCTTGCCTCTGTCCTCTGCATCCCATGTCGGCACACCCCTCACACGTTTCGTGGCCCCATAGGGAGCTCCACCGAAGTCCCTAATGGCGAGAGGGGCCCACAAGGTGAGCGCGTCAGCTGCATGCTGCAACACATCGCTCCCAGAGCTTGCTGGACTCCTGGAACATCTGGGCCAACGGGCCAGGGATCGAACACTGGCCAGAGGGTATTTGGGGCAGTCTGTTGCCCTGGGACGGGAACCCGAAACCAATCAAAAGCATCGAGGACCCGTTCCCCTGAAGACCCCTCTTCCCACATGGTAGACGCTTCTCTTACGAGTAGGAGGAGGGGGAGGAGGAGGAGGAGGGGGAGGAGGAGGAGGAGGAGGAGGAGGAGGAGGAGGAGGAGAAGAGGAGGACCCCCCCCTCTTACCAGTGAACCACTGCCCGAAGCCGCGCTTCAGGTCGACAACAGGGGCGCCCTGCGCCGCCTCGCCCGCCCGTCCCCTCCACGAAGTGGACGAAGGCGGGGGCGTTGGGCAGCTGGTCCCACCTCGGGCACCTCCTCCCTCCTCCTCCCTCCCTCCTCCTCCCCTCCTCCTCCTCCTCCTCCTCCTCCTCCTCCTCCTCCCTCCCTCCCCTCCTCCCTCCTCCTCCTCCTCCCTCCCTCCCTCCTCCCTCCTCCCTCCCTCCCTCCCTCCCTCCTCCCCCCCTCCCCCCCTGTCTTCCTCCTCCTCCTCCTCCTCAACCCTCCTCCCTCCTCCCTCCTCCTCCCTCCTCCTCCATCCTTGTTCCTTATCGATACCTTTTTCTCCCTGTCGCACCCGAAGCTAGTTTTTAGGGCGGGCTGAGCGTTTCGCCTGAGATTTCTTCACCATGTATAATTCTGACGCTTAAAGGTGCCAAGGGTTTCACAGATGGAGGGCGGGTCGCTTTCAAACTGTGGCTCGCCTTAGCGCCGCGCACAAACGTTTCACGGATTGAGGGCGTGTCGTTTTCGAAATGTGGCTCTCGCCTTAGCGCCGCGCACATTCCCCTTACAAAAAAATGCAAGAACTTCACGGATTGAGGGCGGCTTCTTTGCAACATGTGGCTCTCGCTTTAGCGCCACGCCCATTCCTTTTGCACATTCGCAAAGGGTTTTACGGATTCAGGGCGGTTCGTTTTTCAAATGTGGTGCTCGCCCCAGCGCCGCGCACATTCGTTGTAAACATTTGCAAGTGCTTCACGAATTCAGGGCGGTTCGTTTTCGAAATGTGAGCCTCGCCCCAGCGCCGCGCACATTCGTTTTAACACATGCAAACAGTTTGACGGATTCCCATGGTCAACGTACCAGAAATGGTGTTTTGGAAGGATTCAGGATTATGCGGGCGCAACAGTTTTGTTGAATCGCAGTGTTGGTGTCCCAAAACTGGCGTTCTGGCACGATTCCAGATCGTCAAGACGCAGCAGTCAGGTTGATACGTGGCGTTGACATCCCGAGAGCAACGTTTTGGCACGCTTCAGGATCTTCTCGCAACGAAGAAAAACGCGTGTTGGGCTGGATGCCCCCTGCGAGACGTTCTCGCAAAAGTCCGCGCCTTGGATTCGGAACGGGGTGGGCCACGCCGGAACCCACCAACCAGTGGAAGGCCGTCCGTTAGGTCAGAAGACGCAGGGCCGACGCGCACTGGACATTTTAGCCTTCGGGCTGTTCGTTACCACGTAACCGACACATCACATTTCACCCCAATTCTCCCGCGACGAGCAATCAAGAGTTCTCTTTCGAGACGTTCTCGCAACAGTAGAATATCGCACGTCGAACTGGAGCTCCCGTTCAAGACAACCTCGCAAAAACCCCGCGCCTTGGATGCGGAATCGAAGCGGGCCAGGCCAGAGCCCGCGAACAAGGGGAAAACCGTCCGTTGGGTCGGAAACGCAGGGCCGAAACGCCTTGCACGCAGGACGACAGTTTCTCCTCGCGAGGTGAAAATGGCGATGATGAGTTCGAGAGACAACGTCGGCACCGCCGAACGCCCGGCGACGGGAGGGGCTGATTGCAGCACCCAGGAAGAGAGAGATGCATTCATGTTGAGCGGGGCTGGCGCGCGCGGAGTTGATGGCAGTGAGAGACAGCGCAGGACCCATCCTGGAAAGTTGTTAACCGACCCCCCCTCCCCGCAGAATCCTCACACGTGCGGGTCGTCGGGTTCGCGGATCCGATTTCTTCAAGTTCCCCGTTTGAATTTAAGTGTACAAACTAGAAACACGGTAAACATCGAATCCACCGTAAAAACATTAGGCCGGCCCCGAAAGAAGAACAACGCAATCGGTTCCGCGCGGACAAACATCGGATCCACCGACACACAAACCGACTTCAAAGTTGGATGCGCGCGAACTGACTTGGATCCGACGGCGGTTATCTCATACGTGTCTGCTCAAAACTTCAAACCATCGTTCCGGGCCGAAGAAGAACAAACTTTCGTCCTGGGGATCTTCGATCCAAATTGAAATATCATCCCGCTAGGGCTCGATCGCCTTCGTCGTCATCGTCGCGTCATCTTCGTCGTGGTCGTCAGCGTCGTTAACCGCGTCGGTTGCCGACGGCGACGTCGGCTGCGTCTGCGTCGTCGTGATCGTCGTCGTATCCCACTGAGGCTGGATCTAGCTCTAATCCGCCACGGTTCCCCCTGGCACGCTGAGGCGTGGAAGAATGCCAAGGTCTGTGTGGTAGCATTTTTTGACTCGAGCAAGGGACCGCCCCACCCTCTACCAGCAGGCTCTTGCGTGCAGCGCCCCTCCTTTCCGAGGCCACTTCCCTCGTGCCAGCTTGAGGATTGTGCACTTCTAGCATGGCAGCAAATGCCTGAACCCCCATTCCACGCGTGCCCACTCGAGGATGGTGCACTTTCCGCATGACAGCTAATTATTCCTGGACCCGCCTTCCAAGTTTACCCACCTCAGGATGGTGCACTTCCGACATGGCAGCTAATGCCTGATCCCGCATTCCATACTTACCCGCTCGAGGATTGTGCACGTCTCGCCTGGCTGCTGGCTCCTAGACCCCTCATCCCACGCGCACCCGCTCGAGGATCGTGCACTTCCCGCATTCGCAGGCGCTGCTCCCAAGCGTTCCAGGGCCTCCCAAGACACGATTCCTTGTTGAGAACTCTGGATAAAAGTGCCGAGCTTCCGCCACGGTCGGTGCAGGCAGCCAGGGACACCAGGACGGCCCAAGACGCCTCGAAGACGGCCCAAAATCGTTTCAAGGCGGCCGAGTATTGATTCAACACTGACCTATCTGCCGCCAAGGGGGCCCGAAATGGCCACAAGATGCCCTCCAAAAGGATCTCAATAAGCCTAAACTATTGACGTCCAGTGGTTATGAAATAATTTGACTCATTTCGCCATTTCGGCCTGCCGTAGATCAAGACGGCCCAAGAAGACCCCACGATGGCCCAAGAGGCATCCAAGATGGTTCAACGACAGCCCAATAGGGCTTTCCGTGAGACCCAAGACGGCCTTAGAAGGCCCTTCGACAGCCCAAGACGGCGCCAAGACGGCCCCACAACGGCCCTCAGACACTCACCATACTGCCAAGAGGGCCACAAAATGGCGCAAGAGAGCCTCAAGCCGGCGTAGCAGAACCCCAATACGGTCCAAGAAGGCCTCAAGGAGACCCCCAATATTGCTTCACAGGAGGCCAAGACAGCCCCAAGGCGGCCCACACGAGAATATGAGTCTTCCTCCTCCTCATCATCATCATCATCATCGGCAGCATCCTCGTCATCCTCATCACCCTCGTCATCATGTTCATCATCATCACCATCATCATCATCATCATCATCATCAGCATCAGCATCAGCATCAGCATCACCATCATCATCATCATCATCATCATATTCATCATCATCATCATCATCATCATCATCATAATCATCAGCAACACCATCATCATCATCATCATCATCATCATCATCATCGTCATCGTCATCATCATCACCACCGCCATCAACATCAGCATCAGCATCAGCAGCATCATCATCGCCACCACCAACATCATCATCAGCAGCGTCCTCATCGTCATCATCATCATCATCACCATCATTGGCATCGTTATCATCGTCATCATCAACGTCGTTGCTTTCATCGCCATCACCCTCATCATCATCATCATCATCATCATCATCATCATCATTACCATCAATACCATGATCAGCATGATCATCACCACCACCACAACTACCTCTACCATGATCCGAATCATCACCATCATCATCATGGCCATCACTAGTATCATCATCAACGCCATCAACATCATCACCAACATCGTCATTACCAGACTCGTCACCACAATCAACGTCATCACCGTCACCGTCGTTGCCGTCGCCGTCATCACCATCATCATCATCATCACCATCATCATCGTCACCAACCCCATCAATCTCATCATCCCCTTCATCCTCATCACGGCCCACCCAAGACTGGACAAACCAAATCCCACACAAGACGGGTTTCCGTGCCCCTTCGAACCGTCGCCACAGTGAATATTGGGCTGGCGCAGGCAGCTGGATAGAATTCTCATGGGGCTGACTCCAGCTCAAATAGAATCTTGCGAGACCTCGGCCCAGCTCTGCCACCATCCTGCTCAGGCTCCATCCACCTCGAACAACACCCTGCTGGAGGATGGTCCAGGTCTCTCTCAATATGATGAAGGCTCGGTCCACCTCTGATGGGAGTCTACTGGGGTTCGACCCAACTCTGACAGAATCCCAGAAGGGCTCGATCCAGATCTACAAGTATTATGCGAGGGCTGGATCCAGGTCCGAATATAATCCTACCTATACGACCAACCTGCGGGTGATAAGGAGGTGAGGGGGGAGGGGGAACCAACGTCTCACTCAATCGATCTCGCTATCGATCTCACATTCGATCTCATTATCGATATCACTATCGATCTCGATATCGATATCACTATCGATCTCACAATCGATCTCACAATCGATCTCACATTCGGCCTCACATTCGGTCTCACTGTCGATCTCACAATCGATCTCACAATCGATCTCACAGTCGATCTCGCATTCGGTCTCACATTCGGTCTCACTATCGATCTCACTATCGACGCCATCATCATCATCATCATCATCATCATGAACATCATCATCATCATCATCATCGTCGTCATGATCATCATCACCATCATCACCATCATCACAATCATTACCATCATTACCATCATCACCATCATCATCTCACAATCGATCTGACTATCGATCTCACAATCGATCTCACTATCGATCTCACAATCGATCTCACATTCGGTCTCACTATCGATATCACAATCGCTCTCACAATCGACGTCATCATCATCATCAACAACACCATCATCATCATCATCATCATCATCATCATCATCATCACGATCATCTTCATCATCATCATCATCATCATCATCATCATCATCATCATCATCATCGCCATCATCGCCATCATCACCATCATCATCATCACCATCACCATCATCATCATCATCATCATCATCATCATCAGAATCATCAGAATCATCAGAATCATCCACATCATCATCGGGACACCGACGGGACACCGACGGGACACCAGCGGGACACCGGCGGGACACCGCGCGCCACCGACCGCCCGGAAGGGAAACATTTGGTCCGGCCGCGCCTCAGCCACAGGAGAATCGACGGGACACCAGCGGGACACCGGCGGGACACCGCGCGCCACCGGCATCCCGGAAGGGAAACATTTGGTCCGGCCGCGCCTCAGCCACAGGAGACTTTCTCTCGCCCGCCCACGCAGCTTCGCCTCGCCCGCACGCACGGCACGCACGAACACGAAACCGAAATCGATTTCCCGGTAGGGGGGCTCTCCGTTCCACTTCGATCTCACCCCCTCACCTCCGACGAATGACCGCTCCAGCTCCAGCAGAATCGCATCACGGATGGATCCAGGTCTAATAGACCCTATGCAGGCTCGGTCCAGTGTCGAATGACAAATAGCTGTAAAGTCGGATCCAGCTCTATTAACATCCTACAAGGGATCTGTCTATCTGAGTGGGCATTATGGGAGGGCTCGATGCAGTTTTAACAGAATCCAGCACTGGATGGATCCAACTGCGATAGAACCCTGCTGAGGCTCGGCCCAGTTTAATCGCAACCTACTAGGGCTCAATCGTCGTCGGCGTCATCGTATGCATCCTCGCCACCGTCGTCTTCGTCGGAATCGTCCTTGTCGGCGACGACGGCGTCACTGTCGTCATCGTCTTCGTCGTCGTCGTGGTCATCGACGTCGCCGTCGTCGTCGAAGTAGTCGTCGTCGTCGTCGTCGTCGTCGTCGTTGTCGTCGTCCGTCGTGATCGTTGTCGTCGTCTTCGTCGCCGTCGTCGTCATCGTCGTCGTCGTCGCAATCGTTGACGTCCTCGTCATCGTCGTCGGCGTCGTCGGCGTCGTGGTCGGCATCGGCTTCGTCGCTGTCGTAGTCGTGGTCATCGTTGTGGTCGTCGTCGTCGTTCTGGTCGTCGTCATCGTCGTCGTCGTGGTCGTGGTCGTCGGCGTCGGCATCGTCGTCGTCGTCGTCGTCCGTTTTCGTGGTCGACGTCGTCGTCGGCGCCGTCGTGATCGCCATCGTCGTCGCCGTCGTTGTTGTGGTCGCCGTCGTCATCGCCGTCGGAGTCGTAATCGTCATCGTCGTTGTTGTTGTCGTCGTCGAAGTAGCCGTCGTCGTTGTCGTCCTCGTCGTCGTCCGCCATCGTTGTCGGCATCGTGCTCGCCGTCGTCGTGGTCGTCGTCGTGGTCGTCGTAGTCGTCGTCGTGGTCGTCGTCGTCGTCGTCGTCGTGGTCGTCGTCGTCGTCGAGGTCATGGTCGTCGTCGTCGTCGTCGGCATCGTTGTCGTCGTCGGCGTCGTCCATTTTCGTCGTCGTCGTCGCCGTCGTGATCGTCGTCGTCGTCGTCGCCGTCGCCGTCGTCGTCGTCGTCGCCACCGTCGTTGTCGCCGTCGTGACCGTCGTCGTCGTGGTCGTTGTCGTCGTCGAAGTAGTCGTCGTCGTCGTCGTCGTCGTCATCGTCGTCGTCGTCTTCGTGCGTCGTCGTCGTCATCGTTGTGGTCGTCGTCGTCATCGTTCTGGTCGTCGTCGTCGCCGTCGTAGTCGTGGTCGTCGTCGTCGGCGTCGGCATCGTCGTCGTCGTCGTCTGTTTTCGTCGTCGACGTCGTCGTCGTCGCCGTCGTGGTCGTCGTCGTCGTCGCCGTCGTTGTTGTGGTCGCCGTCGTCGTCACCGTCGTCGTCGTAGTCGTCGTCGTCGTCATCGTCGTCGTCGTCGTCCTCATCTTCGTCCGTCGTCGTCGTCTTCGTCCGTCGTCGTCGTCGTCGTGGTCGTGGTCGTGGTCGTGGTCGTGGTCGTGGTCGTGGTCGTGGTCGTCGTCGTCGTCGTCGTCGTCGTCGTCGACCTCGTCGTCGTCGTCCTCGTCGTTTGCCTCCGGCGTCGTCGTCGTCGTTGCCGTCGTCGCCCGTTGGGGGGGGGCGGTGCTGGATCCCTCGATCAATTTTCCCCGGGGTGGGGGGTGATCCTGACCCCTCCGAAGGGGTTCCCAGGGCACGGGGGGGGTTCTGGACCCCTCGGAATAATTCACTGGGGTGGGGGGGAAGTTCAGGACTGCCCACTCCCTCCCCCCATGGTTTTGAAGGGGGGGGGCCCCAACCCCCGCCCAGCAGCTGCAGAAACCACTCTCTCGGGTGCTCCGGTGGGCCAGGCTTGAAAAAGTAGCCTATATGCACGTTTTGGAAAAACAACAAAAATAGCAAAAAAATCCAAACATATTCAAAAAATAACCGAAACATCGTCCCCAGACAATTTTTGAATATTCCTCCTGTGGAGGGACATCCCCGACCTCAAGCCATGCACCCGCGTCGTCTTTCTGGAGGCCAACGGCGGCCGTCTGCTGCCTCCGCCTCCTCCTCCTGCTCCTCCTTCTCCTCCTCCTCCTCCTCCTCCTCCTCCTCCGCCTCCGCCTCCTCCTCCTCCTGCTGCTCCTCCGCCTCCGTCTCCTTCTCCTTGTCCTCCTCCTCCTCCTCCTCCTCCTCCTCCTCCTCTGCCCCTCTCTTTCACCTCCCGATGCCCAGCCGAGGACCGTGGACAGCGTGCAGGGACCAGATCGTGCGTGCGAGAAGGCCGCGCAGTGGCAGCCATCTCCGTCGCTAGTCAGCGTGGTAGGACGTGGACGGCATGTCGGCTACAAGGCTGGGAGTAGTCCAGGCGAGAAGGCAGGCAGTGGGCAACGCATCAGCTACAACACTGGGAGTGGGTCATGCGAATAAGCAATCGCTGAGCCAAATATCGGCTCCAATGCAGGAAGTAGTTCGCGCGAGACAGCAGGCAACGAGCGATACACCAGCTACAACGCTGGGAGTAATCATGCGAGAAAGCAGGCAGTGGGACACAACAGCTACAACGCTGGGAGTAGCGCGTGCGGGAAGGCAGGCACTGAGCGACACATCAGCTACAACGCTGGGAGTAGCTCGTGCGACGAGGCAGAGGGTGAGCGACCTATCAGCTACAACTCTAGGGCAAGTTCATTGGCGAAGGCAGGCAGTGAGCCACATACCATCTACAATGCTGGGAGTATTTTTGCGAAGGGCGGCACTGAAGGACACATCAGCTACAAGGCCGGAAAACGTTCATGCGATGGAAAAGGCAGTGGCAGTGCTCGCGGTCATTGCGAGAATTGTGAGGACGGGCAGGGCGTGACGCCGAGCCAGACGATTCCTGTCGAAAGGCGATGACCTTGGTGGAGGTGGGCGAAGCAGAGCCAGGCCCGCTCCATGAACTCCCTACGAAGGGACCAGGGTGGAAGAGGGCGAAACTCGAGCCAACTGCTATCAGCTAGTTACAACCTGTGGAGAAGATAGCTGGAGCCAAACGTTCGCAGCTGCTGTTTCGATATGTCCATGAGGGCTACAATTCAGCAGCCTGCACCATGACGCCCAAGAAATGCCCAGGGAATCGGTGGGCATCGTCGTCTGTGCTGACACGCGCACGGCTGACGGGATCAGGCAGGCGAATGCATTCGAATTCTCCTGACCCCCTTCCTCCTCCTCCTGTTCCTCCTCCTCCTGTTCCTCCTCCTCCTCCTCCTGATCATCATCATCATCATCATCATCATCATCATCATCATCATCATCATCATCATCATCATCATCATCATCATCCCCTTTTTCTATCTCCTCTTCCTCCTCCTCCACATCTCCCCCCTATTCCCAAACCTTCCTTCTCTTCCTCCGCTTCCCCCTCTTCCTCGCCAACCAAAGCCTCACTCCCCTTCTTCCCTCTGAGCTTCCCCCTCCCCTCATCCACCTCCTCCTCCTTGGTATTGCGGAAACTTATTGATACTGATACCGCTACTCCCAGGACCACTCCTGGGGAGCGCTCTGACCAGAATTTCGAAGCGAATCGAGCGGTGGCGACGAGGGCCCCCCCCAAGAGACCCAGACAAGGGAACCCGAGGCAAGGGTAACCTACGTGTCGGTCGGACGATGTAGGTAAACACGTGAAGTAGGAAGGCAGGTTCAAGCCCTCCCAGATAACTACAACATGCAGCAAAAGCAACAGCCACTCGATTCTAAAGGTACGAAGGCGCTTGCATTAGATCGGTATCTGGGGTCCAGAAATGTTTAATCTCAACGACCGGACGGGTAGCGGAATCGGGGTACCTGCCCCTCCCTGGAAAAGTACCAAGGTTTCAGCCTGTTTGTGTATGTTCCGCGATGGCGGCGGTCACCTGCCCCGCCCCCACCCCCCCTCCCAACTAGACGAGCGCGCTCCACTACTCGCAAACTAAGTGCTCGCAAGTGGCCTGGATCCGCCGTGGGGGACCTACGATGCACTGCTCAAGAGGCATACGCATGTTTTTGTTTGACTTTTGCGAGTAGGCACTTTCCGGGTAGTGGAACGCGTTCGGCGACCCAAGGTTCGGGGACCTTCTGACCCGGGTCAATCCAGACCCGGGTCAGCAGGAAACCAAAAACTGCAATGCAGGAAAAAAACTGCAACGCAGGTCCTCGCAAACCCGGGTCAGCCAATACGCGCGGCCGCCTCGCGGCCACGAGCGGCTCCCTGACCCGGGTCAGCCAGAGGGGGCCTTCGCAGAATCCTGCAGGATCCGGCGCCGTGGCTGACCCCCGTTTGCACTGACCCCCGTCTCGAGGCTCCCGTGACGTCACGTTCCATTCCGGCAGCGTCTGGGAATGCCTAGGGATGACCTGGGCCAGGCAGGAGCATCACGTCGGTGGCGACAGGCTCCTCGGAGACGGGCGCGCCTCTCCGAGGCGGCCGCCCTCTCGCACACCCCCCCCTTCTCCTCCTCCTCCTCCTCCTCCTCCTCCTCCTCCTCCGGCTCCTCCTCCTCCTCTTCCTCGTCCTCCTCCTCCTCCTCCTCCTCCAGCTTCTCCTCCTCCTCCTCCTCCTCCTCCTCCTCCAGCTCCTCCCCCTCCTCCTCTTCCACTTTCTCCTCCTCCTCCTCCTCCTCCTCCTCCTCCTCCTCCTCCTCCGGGTCCTCCTCCTCCTCCTCCTCCTCCTCCTCCTCCAGCTCCTCCTCCTCCTCCTCCTCCTCCTCCTCCTCCTCCTCCTCCTCCTCCTCCTCCTCTCGTCCTCCTCTTCCTCCTCCTCCTCCTCCTCCTCCTCGTCCTCCTCTTCCTCCTCCTCGCAGCGGGCGGCACATGGAAGGCAGGCCCAGTCAGCCTCGGATCGGCGGGACATCGGACCGAACCCGAGCGTTCGTCGGACCGGGCTGCACCGGCACGCAGCCGAGATCGAACCTGACCGGCCTCGCCACGATTCACAACACTCAGGAACGGCCAAGAGGGGGGTGTCCAAGAGGGGGGGGTGCAAATCATGACTGGCGGCATGTGCGCGGCCCAGCGGGGGGGCCAGGGACGTAATGAAATGAGAAGAGGCGCCATGAAATCTGGGGAATATCTTGGCCCGGCCCCGCCATGATATCCCCCCCCCCCTAGTCATCACCCCCCTCTTTGCCGCCCCCGAAACACCTCCGTGCAAGCACAAGGCCGCATCGGCCCGCCGGAACATCGGTATCGAACCGGATCGGGCCCGCCAGAACAGATATCGAATCGGATCGATCGGACCGAGGACCGCCCTGGAAGGAGGGGGGGCGGGCGGGCAGCAGAGCGAGAGAAGGCGACTTGTGTGTTTGGTCGGGCATGTCCTCCTAGAGGCGGATTTTGGACGGAAAATACTCAGCAGTCACAACATATCCAAACAGAATCCAAAAATCATAGAAAAATCGTCCACATACGAACTTCTGACTATTTGGAATATTCCGCCTGAAAAGGGACGTGCCCGACTCAACTTTTGTGTGGGGATGCTGGCGGAGACGAGCCGGCACCCGAGGGCGAGACGAGAGCAGGTACGCGACAGTGGGGTGGGGAAGGGGCGCCTCGTGGGGGAGGTGAGGGGGGGGAGCGGATCTAAGGGAGGGCGTGGGGACGGGCGGGGGCGTCTTGTTCCCTGGTGGCCAGGGGGGCGGCGGCGGAGAGGAAAGGAGAGGGGAGGCAAGAAGGTGCGAAAGGTGATCTGAGCAGGGACCAGCCGTCCTGGCCTTGCTCCAGTCCTACCACGACATGTTGGCAGGACGATGGAACGCTCCAACAACAGAAGCAGTGTAGTTCTTTGAACGTCAAAACCGATGGATTAAGCCGAGACGATCTCAATTACAAGTGCTCTAAGACCCTGTCGTGCGAACCACAGAGGTTCTCAGGACGTTCTTGGGGGGACTTATAGGCAGGTCAGGACGCTTCGCCACAGCTTGAATTATGGGGACAACAGCAGGGCCAGCACGACGGGAGATCAGGAAGATGCCCGAGTAAAGGGGGAGGGAAATCTAGAGAGCAGAAAATCCACCCTCATCATAATTATCCCGACACGCGAAGCCGTTTGGTGAACGCACCCACAGGAGGAATCAAACAGGGCAGGGTTGTTTGGAAAACGCCCAGGGCCGTTTAGTCAGTATCGGGCCCTGGCGGGTTTTCCTCACTTCAATCTTCCACCCCAGATCCACTGCTGACCTCCATGGGGCCCGAAAAACGGCCCCCAGAGTCAGGAGAGGGCACAACGTCTGCCCGAACCCAGCCCCCCTTCCAGCTGGCCAGAGCCAGTCCGGGGCAAGCTGAGACCCCCAGCCAGTTCCCTGGCGAGGGGGAGCACGACTTCTCTAGGCTCTAGGGGAACAAAAAGTGGCATGAACATACAAACTCGGAGGTCCGCGCGGATGTCTCGGATCGGCGCTGGTTACCAGACTGGAACCAATCCCTATCCCTATGTTGGGCATCTCCTCATCACGATGGCGATCTTAGGGACTTCCTCGGTTTCTGAGGGTGCATCCCTAAGATTGTCATCGCCTTTGGGCGTGTCAATCTTAGGGATAGGGACAAGTTCGAGGCTGGTTAGCTGGACCCCCCTCCCTGGCGCGCGGGGCGCGCCATGGGTGGCGCCGGAGGCACCGCCGGGGGGGCCCCAGCGCCGATCCGAGAAATCCGCGCGGACCTACGAGTTGTTCTGTTAATGCCACTTTTTGTTCCCCTACACCCTGCGAAATGCTTAAGAAATCATGGGTTCAGAAATTCATAGTCTCAGAACTTGAATTTAAACCCAACATTTCTTTTCAAATCTTAGGATTTACATTGAAACATGAAGAATAATCGAGACTCTGGCCGAAAACGTAAGTTTTCTTAAGCATCGCCTAAGGTGTATTCTCGTCCATCGGGGATGCACTGACCCTGGTCTGTGCAAACCCTGGGTCGGGCAGGCTCCGCGAGGCCCTGCAAAGGGCCCTCTCGGGGTCCTCTCGGGCTCCTGCGCGCCTCAGCCCTGGGTCGGGGCAGCCCGGCTCTGCAGGATCCCGCAGGAGGCTGCGCTCTGGCTGGCCCCCGCTCGCATTGACCCCTGCCTCTACTAGGGCTCCCAACTCCGCGCTCTCGCGCTCCGCGAAGCGCGAATAACTTCGCGCTCTCGCGCCTCCCCCCCCCAAAAGGAGAAGAGGAGGACGAGGATGCGGGGGAGGAGGACCGAGGAACGCGAAGCGCGAATAACTTCGCGCCCTCGTGGGAGCCCTTGCTCTGCGAGCCCGAGTCCGAGGCCCTAATCCACCTTCTCCCCCTTGTCCTGCGCGGCGCCCGCCCCCTCCCCCCTCGTCCAAGGCCCACCTCCCTTGTCCTGCGCGGAGCGCCCCCCCCCGCGCGGGGCGGCGCCTGGGGCGTGGCGACCGAACTGATACCCTGCTCGATCCATCCCCGATCCTCGATCCTCCTCGATCCTGGCCGATCCTCCTCGATCCCCGACCTCCTCGATCCTCCTTGACCCTCGATGCTCATCGACACTCGATGCTCATCGATCCTCCTGGATCCCACTCGATCCTCGATCCTCCTCGATCCTCGTTCCTCCTCGATCCCCGATCCTCCTCGACCGTCGATCCTCCTCGATCGTCGATCCTCCTCGATCCTCGACCCCTGATCCTCCTCGATCCCCCTCGTCCTCCCCGCTCGCCGATCCTCCCCGATCCCCCTCGACCCCTCGCCGGCAAGGGCCGGGCCCCACCGCAAGCCCACCACCCCCGGCCCGCGGGTGCTCGCCGGCGCCCCCCCCGGCGGCTAGGGCGCCCCGCGTCCTCCAGCCGGCCGCGCCCGGCAGCGAGCAGCAGCAGCCAAGCAGCGGGAGCAGCAGCCCGGGCAGCCCGGGCGAGCCCCGCATCAGCGCCTCTCCGCGCCGCGGGCTTCTCCTCGACGCTCCTCCGATACTCCTCGATCCTCCACCTCCTCGATCCTGCTTCTCGATCCTCCTCCTCCTCGACCTTCCTCCTCCTCCTCCTCCTCCTCCTCGATTCCCCTCCTCCTCGCGGCTCTCCGACGGGTGCGCGGGCCGCGCGGTGACCTGGAGCAATCGTGCTGCTGAAAAAAGGAACGACAGCTAAGGTTAGGTCGGGCGTATCCCCCAAATTCCCTACCTACGCTCTGCCTAAGGGTTCTTACCCTCTTGGCTTAAAAGGCCGGGCAGTGGGAACCGTCCCGGGCGGTTCCCCCAGTATCCACCCCGCCGCGGTTCCCCCAGTTACCTGGGAGCTTCAGCTTTAGCTTTAGCTTAGTTTTACCTTCAGGCTTTAGCTTAGCTCTAGCTTTAGCTTAGCTTCAGCTTAGCTGCAGCTTAGCTTTAGCTCAGCTTTAGCTTAGTTTCAGCTGATCTTTAGCTTAGCATTATCTTAACATGAGCTTAGCTTTAGCTTAACGTTAGCTTAGCTTTACCTTAGCTTCACCTTAGCTTTACCTTAGCTTTAGCTTAGGCTGTACCTTCGCTTGACCTTAGCATGAGCTTAGCTTTAGTTTAGCTCTAGCGTAACTTTACCTTCGCATTACCTTAGCTTTAACTGTTAGCTTAGATTTAGCTTTAGTTTCGCTCTAGTTCAGATTTAGTTTAGCTGTAGTCTAGCGTTAGCTTAGATGTAGTTTTAGCTCAGCTTTAGCTTGGCTTTAGCTTTAGCTTTCGTTTAGCTTCAGCTCAACTTTACCTTAGCTTTACTGTTACTACTAATGCTGCTTCCCTGGGGGCCCAACTCCTAGGTAGGGCCGCACTGGGATAATTACAGGCAGAGCTTGGAGGACTACTGCTGAACCGTCTCTAACTATCCCAAAACAATCAAAAGTAGAAACATCGTCACCAGACTATTTGTTCACTATTCTTGAGTGCTCTTCCTGTAGAAGGGGCAGGCCCGACTTAAAGCTAAGGAGCAAGGCCCCTTGTTGGCACCAAGGGGGCGGCCCCCTGAGCAACTGTCACCGCAGGGGAGACTCAACCCCACGGCCGTGCACCAGGAGGACAAGGACAGCACGAGGCAGCGAAAAGAACGGCCAGCGGCACCTGCTCGCCGAAACTCCAAAGCCCGAATTCCAGGGCTGGCAGCGCAACCAACATCGCCGAGTAAAGTGCAGCTAAACCCCAGATCGAGCCTGCCGCGTGAGTCCATTTCACGCCAAGCCGAAGGCTAAGTGCCGGCAGCACGGAGGGCGACGGTCGGGGAGGACGGGAGTCTCCCCCGTGCCCAGACGCTTGCATCGGTCGCGGCAAGGGAATTCTCACCCCACGGCCGTGCGACTGGGGGGCGAGGGCGGCACGAGGCAGCGAAAAGGACGGCCAGCGGCGCCCGCCCAACGGAATCCCAAGGCCCGAATTCCAGGGCTGGCTGCGTAACCAGCACCGCCGAGCAGGGCACAGCAAAACCCCAGATCGAACCCGCCACGTGAGACATCTCACGCCAAGGTCGGGCCGAAGACTCCGCACGACAGGGAAACAGTCAGGCAAGAATCTCCCCCGTGCCCAGCGCGAAACGGGAGCACTAGCTCGACCCATGAGCAACGGTCACCGCAAGGAAGACGTCACCCCACGGCCGTGCACCAAGGACGAGTACATCACGAGGCAGCGAAAAGGACGGCCAGCGGCGCCCGCCCGACGGAATTCCAAGGCCCGAATTCCAGGGCTGGCAGCGTAACCAGAACCGCCGAGCAGGACACAGCAAAAACCCCAGATCGAACCCACCACGTGAGTCCTCTCACGCAAAGGTGGTCGAGGTCACAGCACGACAAGGCCACTGTCAGGGAAAAGTCACCCCCGTGCCCAGCGCGCAACTGACACTAGTTCGACCCCTGAGCAGCGGCCGACCAGGGCCCTCGCTCTACCGTGATACTGTCATCCTTGGGATGGAGACCTCGGCATATTCTTTGCCAGCAATACCGAGCACCAGCACTACTAGGATGCTCTGCACTCTGGCGAGCCAAGTTCATGGCACGCTGCCCGCTGATGGCCTTGCATCGCAAGCAGACGATGAGACGATTACCGTCGGAACACTCGAGCGCGATGCAATGGTGGCCTTTTGCCGCGAGCATCGCAGGGTCCAGCTTGCTTCGACGAGAACAGAGCCCACGTTGCGGGGGCCAGAACTTCCCACCAATACGGGAGGGGGAGGAGGAGGAGGAGGAGGAGGAGGAGGAGGAGGAGGAAAAGGAAAGGAGCAGGAGTAGGGGGACCCGGAGGAGGTAAGCCCTTCGGCTCGGGCCGCGCCGAAGGGCGGCGGGAGTGCCTATCCGGGCAACGCTTCGGGCGCGGCCTGGGCCGGGTTTTCCCCCCCGCCCCCCCCTTCATTCGGGAGCCAAGAAGGGGGTGTCCAAGAGGGGGGCGTGCAAATCATGACCGGAAGGGGGATGTCCAAGAGAGGGGGGTGTCCACGAGGGGGGTGTCCAAGAGGGGGCGTCCAAGAGGGGGGCGGGGACCAGGGGCGCAATGGAATGAGGAGAGGCGCCACGAAATCCGGGGAAATCTCATGGCCCCCGCCATGATATCTCCCCCCCCCCCCTTGTCCTCACCCCCCTCTCTGCCGCCCCCGACCTTCACGGAGAGGCGCGGTCCGAGCCGCGGGACCCGGGCCGGGCCTCCGCCCCCCCCCCGCCGCCCCCTCGGCGGTGGACGCACCTCCCTTTCGCACACCTCCCCTCAGCGACATCGGCCCGGGACCGAAGCCGACGGGCCCGGACCCGCAAAAAAATGACGGCCGCGACGCCATCTCTCGCGAACCGAAAAACCGGCCAAAGGTCTGCCCCCTCCCCCCGATCTTCACGGAGAGGCGTGGCGCCCCGAGCCGCGGCCTCCGGGAAGCCTCCCGCGCCCGCCCGCGAGGCCGTCGGGCCGAGGCTCGGGCCCCCAGCGGCCCCCGGGAGCTCACCGCGGCGCCTCGGTCCTCGCGCCCCGCGCCTCGACGCTGCCGAGGCGCCACGACGCCGTGGGCTCCTGGCAGGCCCGCCGTCCACGCAGGGCGGCTGCCGCATGGGCTCCCTGGGCGACTACACCCTGCGAAATGCTTAAGAAATCATGGGTTAAGAAATTCATGGTCTCAGAAATTGATGAATAAAACCCAGAACTTCGATCAACACATCTTGGGATTTACATTGAAAAGTTAAGAATAATCGAGACTTTGGACGAAAACTTAGGTTTTCTTAAGCATCGCCTAAGGTGTACACGTCGGTCGGAAGAAGTGGGCAGAAATATGAAGTAGGAGGGCGGCTGCAGCAGATTGGGTCCAGGTCCTCCCAGGGAATAGCAAAACACAGCAACAGCATGTCGATTCTTTCTTGCAGCAGGAAGGCGCTTGAAGTAGATTGGGATCTGGGAACCCAGAAATACCTACGTTTAACCACCGGCGTGTACAGACACCGACCCTGCCGTGCCGCAGCACGGGAGGAGACGGAAGGAGGAGGTGGCGGAGTCGGCCTCCTCAGGACTCAGGACTGCGGACGAGTTCGCGCCGCTGCGCCGACGCCCTCGAGCCCTCCCCCCCGCCGCCTGCGGGGGGGCAGGCAGCAAGCACCATGAGGCACAGGAGAGACAAGACAAGACAAGACACACTTACGATCCACTGAACTGCTACACGTGGCAAGCCAACAAAAAAAAAGGGCGCCTGGAAGTTGCAGTTGACCTATTCTGGATCTGTGTACGAGGCACAGGAGAGAGATGAGAAGGAAGAGTACGGCAACCCCTCGCGCGCGCGCTCTCGACTCTCTTGCGACTGCCGCTGCGCTCTCTTCGCCTGCCCGTGGCGTGCCCGCCTCGCCGCGGGGGGTGCCTCCTGGGGGTCGCCGCGGCGCGCCCAGGGATCTGTGGGCGCGGGCGGCCCCCGCGTGTAGCTCCAGCCAGCCTCCACGCCCCCCGAGCAGTCCCAGTTTGCCTCAACTAAAGGCAAATTAGGACACACAAATAAATACACACAAATAAAACTAGCCCCCATATTTTCCCATATTTTCTGGGTTTTTGTCTTCCCCCCCCACTGCCCATATTTTCTGGGGAATCGAGGATTCATTGTGTCTGTGTGTTTCCTCCCCTCCTGATCAACGCCCCCGAGTCGCTCCGCCCAGTCTCAACATCGCTCCGCGCTCCGCACCCCAGGGTGGAGGTGTTGAAACCGCCCCCGATCACTCGGGGGGCCTGTGGAGGCCAGCCGGGACTCGTCTGAGGTCGGGCACGTCTTCCTACAAGCGGGTTTAGGAAGAAAAATTAAGATAAGTATCACAAAAATGGAACAATCGAAAAATAGTCCCTGGGCTATGTTTTGTTTTACTATTTCCCTACCTAGGCTCTGCCTAGAAGGGTTCTTACTCTCTTGGCTTAAAAGGGCAAAAGCAAAAGCAAAGCAAAAGCAACAGCAAAGGTAACAGCAAACGCGCGGTACCCCAGTTGCGCTCCCTGGGTGCCAAGCAAAAGCAAAAGCAGGGGCAAAAGTGAAGGCAGAGCAAAAGCATGGCATAGCATAGCATAGCGTAGCATAGCATAGCGTAGCATAGCATAGCCTAGCCCAGCCCAGCCTAGCCCAGCATAGCATTGCGCAGCATAGCATAGCATAGCATAGCATAGCGTTGCTTTCCTAGAGGCTCCAACTCCTAGGTAGGGTCGCACTGGGATAATTTCGCATATTCTTGATGTAGCATGCCCGACTTAAGACTTGTCCTCGAGGCCTGTCGAGGCCAGCCAGGACTACCTGGGGGGCCTGTGGGGACTGTCTGCGCGCAACCCGCAGCCTGACTATAGCGTCCTCCTCCTCCTCCTCCTCCTCCTCCTCCTCACTCCGACAAACGAAGCCGTTTAGTAAACGCACCCACGGAAGGAATCGAACAGGGCAGGGCTGCATAGTAAACGCCCAGGGCCGTCTAGTAAACGCCAATGGTCGGGGTCAGGGTGCGCTTTCCTCCCTTGACCAGCGGCGGATGGCCTGCGGGCCGGGACGGCCGCCGCCTCGCGGCGCCATGGCGCGGCCGCGCCCGCCGCGGGCGGGGCGTGGGAGGACATCGGGTGCCTGCGGGTTCGGCGGCCGCCCGCCAGCGCCGCAGCAGTTCTCCGTCGCCGCTGCCCGTGGGCCCGTCCTGCTGCTCTCCCCCATGGCTGGTTTTCCTCCTCCCGATCGTCTCGCCCTCGCTCGGGCGTCCATTCCCCGTGCATTCTTCGACTGCGTGAGTCCATGTTGGTTTCGCAGGAAGGTCCCGCACAGCCGGACCTAGGGCAAAAAAGCACCCGTCAAGAACCTGAGACCCTCCGCCAGCCAAACTTGAACACACTCGAGGGTACCCTCCTCCAAGATGCACGACTGACACCCCACAAACACGAGGAACATGAAGGTTCCCCCCTCCGAACAGACCTCGCTCTTATACCTCGGTCCGACTGTATGTGAAGGGGCCCTGGGACACACACACACACACACACACATACGCACATGAAGACACACAAATGACAGGATCCCTCATATTTTCAAATATTTTCTGGGTTTTTGTCTTCCCCCCACTTCAGATGGTTTCCCATATGTTCTCTCGGGAATCGACGATTCCTTGTGTCTGTGTGTGTTTTTGTTCCCCTCCTGAGTATGGCCCTTGCCGCGCAAGGAGTGCACACGTCCGAGCGATGACCTGACCACCTACCAGACCACCCCAACCCAACCCGAAGACCCGAATTTCGGGTCGGGGGGGGGTAAGGGTTCCACATGTGTTTTTTCGACGTTTCCCGACCCCCCCCACACTGGAAATCGAGGGTAAATCTGAGCCTTCGGGTTGGGTTGGGATGGTTTGGTGGGTGGTGATTTCCCCAGCCCTTGGTTCGCCCGCTGGTCGACGCTTGTCTCCCCAGCCCTGGAGTGCGGAGCGTGCCTGGAGCGGCGCTGGAGGCGCCGCCGGCGGGGCGGGGGCTCCAGCGCCGACCCCCGAAAATCCGCGCAGACCTCCGATGGTCCATGCTCACGCCGGGATATTTGCTCCTCGGCGCTGGGCTTCTCCCCCTCCTCCTCCTCCTCCTCCTCCTCCTCCTCCTCCTGCTCCCTCCTCCTCCGCCTCCTCCTCCTCCTGCTCCCTCCTCCACGATTATTAGTATTGCTACTATTATTCTGGTGAATTCGATTATGATAGTTCGTTCATAGAATTATTACTGGATCCATGATGAGTATCAGTATTCCTACTAATACTGTTAGTCTTCGAATGTGTAACTAGTATTATGATTGTTACTCTTATTAGTGTTATTAGTCGTCTGCGTATTGCTATAACTATTGTGAACTGAAAATTCGTATTACTATTACTACGAATGCTGTTAATACTACTAGAACTATGATTATTGTCATCCTCCTTCTTCCTCCTCTCCCTCCTCCTCCTCCTCCTCCTCCTCCTCCTCCTCCTCCTCCAGGGTCCTTGCTCCTCGGCGCTGGGCCTCTCGCTTCTGCCCCGCGGCGTCCGACGTCAGCGGCGGCGCTCCTGCTGGAGGCTGGGCTGGACCGTGCTCGGCGGGCCCCTGGGGCGGGGCCCCAGCCAGGCCGACGAGCCCCACGGAGCCCGTGCGGCCAACACCCCAAGCGGCTACCCTGGGCTTCTCAGTAAGCGTCGGGGGGGATACCCCCCCCCGATGGGGAGGAGGAGGAAGAGGAGGAGGAGAAGGAGGAGGAGGAGGAAGAGGAGGAGGGGGAGGAGGGGAGGAGGGAGGGGAGGAGGAGGAGGAGGAGGAGGAGGAGGAGGAGGTGGGGGGAGTGGGGACGAATACACGGGGTTTCTGAATGAGCGTGGGGGGTATCCCCCCGGCGGGGGTCAACCTCGCCTCGCCGTCGCGACGCGACGGGGGTCCGAGCGCCTTCGGCGCGCGGCGGCTGCCCGCGACGGGGGTCGATGTTGGTGCTGTGGGCGGGGGGGGACGCCCCCCCCCCGACGCTTATCAAGAAGCTCGGGGTACGGTCGATGATCGTCAAAGCGCGTGGGCGAGCCAACGAATGACTGTCCCCCGAAGCCTTTCCAGGCGGCGCAGGGCGGCGCAGGCGGTGTGGTGAGGGCCCCGCACGGGCTGCGAGCTGTCGGTGTCCCTCCTCTCCTGCTCCTGCTCCCCGTGCTTCTCGGCCTCGTCATCCTTGCCCATCCACCCCCCCTCGGGCACACGCTGACATGCATCTGTGGTTCTGGCGCGTTGGGGCCAGAACCACGGATCGTGGAACATAGCCCCCCCGAGCACGAAATCAGTGCCGCCAGATGCTGTGTTGGAGCGCTTCGATGTTGCATGGAGGCGGGACCCGTCGCTAATCCACGCGCATTAATCCAGGAGGACGAGGACCTCGTCCTCCTCGTTCGTTATCATACCTATCTCCCTCCCCCTCTTCTTCGTTATCTGCCTTCCTTGTCCATTTCCGATGCGTCTCGTCCTTCCTCTCGTATCCATTAGCCGCCATGCTCGGCCAAGCACTCCCTGTATGATCCACACACACACACACGCCCTGCTCGCCCGAAACAATAAACGCTATGCTGATGTGTGCGCGCTGTGCGCCCCTGAATGTTTGCGGAACTCGTTTATGCACCTCCTGGTCAAGATCCTTCTGCTCGCCCTTCTCTCCCCCGCAGCGCCAAAATACACGTCGCCGAGCTCATGACCGATCTCCCCATCCAGCGAACGCCTGTTTCTTGCTAGCGTGCGGGCGGCCCGAAGGGCGGTTGAAGCGAGAACGGGTGGGTGTCATTGCCAGTTCTGGCAGAACGTCATGATGATGAGGAGGAGGAGGAGGAGGAGGAGGAGAAGCGGGAAGAGGAAGAGGAGGAAGTGGAGGAGGAAGAGTAGGAAGGTGTGGAACAATAGCGTTAAGGATGATGAGTATGGGCGGGGAAGAAGGAAGGCGCAAACACATCATTCGGTGGAAGCGGACGACGACCATGAGCACGACGAGAAGAAGGGATCATGTGAAGGAAGGGGAGACAGGGGAGCCGAGAGCGAGCGAACGGAGGGGCAGAGAGGCGCGGGACGCGGCGGGTGCCGGGGGGAGGGTGGGGCGTGGACGAGGACTGCAGACGGCTGGGGAGCGGACGAACCACGGAGCGTGGGGGGGGGGGGGGGCGACGGAGGAGGGCCGAGGGACGAGGGCGAGGAAGGGATGGGAGTGTGAGTTGTTTGTTTGTTCTCTTCTAGGAGTTTGCCGAACACCTCCACATCACTGGAAGATGCAAACCATACCTGATGTGCACCCGCGTTGAAGCCCTTGCCGCGCACCCTCTGGTCTAGGACTGAGCATGCCCACTCTCTCGGGCACCCCTGGCCCTGTCAATCTCCGGCGTTTCGGCGTGTGGCTGAGGCGCCGGGTGCCCCTGGCGCGACAGCTGTCTCCGAACCCTGGGCCGTGGGCTGCTGCCCTGGAGCCCCGAGGCCTGGCACCCGCTGCGCGCCCATGGCCTGCCCGGCAGCGTCCGCTGCCCCTGGCGCCACGTCTCTCCGCGCCTTGGGCCGTGGGCGGCGCCAGCCGACCACACCGACGCCTGCCGGGCCCAGCCTGGGCGTAAGTCGGGCGTGTCCCCCTACAGGGGGATTTTCGACGGAAAAGAAAAAATACCCCCCAAATAGTCAAAAAATAATCCAAAATAAGTCTGGGGACTATTGTTTTGAATATTTGTTGGCCTTTTTGGGGCATTTTGGGGGTATGTTCTATCTTTCCTCGAAAATCCCCCTGTAGGGGGACAGGCCCGACTTAAGCCTTAAGCCCGGGATCTGCAACACACGCGCTGCAGGCCTGGCCAAGGAGGCACGTGCACGCCAGCCCTGGGCACAGGGTCCGCTTGGCCAGGATCGGTGAGGTGGCCAGCTGACGTCCCCCGATGGACCGGCGTCGTGCGCTGTGTCGGGGCGAGGCTCCACGACGAAGGTCCTGGACCCCCTCCCGGGGACGGGCTTCTCAGACCCCAGTCGTGTCTTTACGGCCCTGGGGCCCGCCATGCTCCTGCTCGTGGCGCGAGGTTGTCAGGCCCTCCGGCCCAGAGCCCGAGAAGCCCCCGAGAATGCCCCCGTCCCTTCGTTTGCAGCCCCCAGTTTTGGCCCCCGGAGCGCGCCGTGGCGAAAACAACATGATCTGGTCGAAGGACCCAGCCGTATGCAGTTGTGAGCACCGCTTTGTGGGTACTGCTCTCGGTGGAGCTCCTCATGAGGCCACGAAACCTGTTAGAAATGTGCCCTAATAGGTGAGGGAGATGCGTGCGACCGAGGTCACTGGGGTCGTCGGTGGAGCTCCCTATGGGGCCACGAAGCGCTGTACTGCGTGGGGGGATGCATGCGGCCGCGGCCACTCGAGTCTTCGGTGGAGCTCCCCATTGGGCCACGAAGCAGTGCATGCGGCCGCGGCCACTGGGGCCGGTAGAGCTCCCTATGGGGCCACGAAGCAGTGTATTGGGTGCAGAAAACGCATACGGCCGCGGCCATGGGTGTCCTCCGTGGATCTTCCTAGGGGGACACGAAACGGTGTGGTGGGCGGGGGAAAACGCATGCGAACTTCCTAGGGGGACACGAAACGGTGTGGTGGGCAGGGGAAAACGCATGCGAACGTCGCCTCTGGGGCCTTCGGTGGAGTTTCCTGTCGGGCCACGAAGCGCAGTACTGTGGGGGAAACGCGCGCAGGTGTCGGCCCTGGGGCCTTCGGTGGAGCTCCCTATGGGGTCCCGAAGCGCTGTACTGGGCGGGAGAAACGCCTGCGCACGTCGCCTCTGGGGCCTTCGGTGGAACTGAACACCCTTTGGGGCCACGAAGCGCTGGACTGGTTAAAGCACACGCATGCGTACGTCGCCTCTGGGGCCTTCGGTGGAGCTCCCTGTTGAGCCACGAAGCGGCAAATTGGGTGGGGGAAACTCATGCGAACGTCGCCTCTGGGGCGTTCCCCGTGGGGCCACGGAGCGTACTGGGTAGAGGGAACGCATGCGGGCGTCGACTCTGGGGCCTTCGGTTGAGCTCTCTACGGGGCCACGAAGCAGTGCACTGGGCGGGGAAAACGCATGCGAGCGTCGTCTATGGGGCCTTCAGTGGAGCTCCCCATGGGCCAAGAAACGTTTGACGGGGTGTGCCAAATCGGATGCGGGGACGCCGTGCGGACTGTGCCACTGGTGCCTTCGGTGGAACTCCTCACGAGGCCACGAAACGTGTGAGGGGATTGCCACAAGGATGCGGGTACGCCATGCGGAATGCGCCACTGGGCCTTCGGTGTGGAGCTCTCTGAAGGGACCGGGAACATCTGAGGGGTGTGCCAAGTCGGATGCGGGTACGCCATGCGGACTGTGCCAATGGAGCCTTCGGTGCAACGCCTTATGGGGTCACGAACCGTGTGAGGGGGTGTGCCAAATCGAATACGGGTACGCAATGCGGACTCTGCCACTGGGGCCTTCGGTGGAGCTCCCTATGGAGCCACGAACCGTGTGAAGGGTGTGCCGAAATCGGATGCAGGTACGCCGTGCGGACTGTGCCGCTGGGGCCTTCAGTGGAGCTCCCTATGGGGCCACGAAACGTGTGTGAGGGGTGTGCCAAATCGGATGCGGGTACGTCATGCGGACTGTGCCACTGGGGCCTTCGGTGGAACGCCTTATGGGGCCACGAAACGTGTGATGGGTGTGCCAAATCGGATGCGGGCACGTCAAACGGACTGTGCCACTGGTGCCTTCGGTGGAGCTCCCTACGAGGCCACGAAACGCGTGAGGGATGTGCCGAAATGGAAGACTGATGCGAAGAGCAGAGCCACGTAGGGGAGGAGGACGGAAGTGGAGGCAAGGTGGGAGACGCGGGGCGCTGTCCCTTCAAAACTAGGATCCAACACCGCAGGATGTCTGGGACAAATGAAGCTGGGGGCACCGTCGGGGCGCGCTGGAGTGCGCGGGATCTGCTCCGGAGGGGCAGGGGGGGGGGGAGAAGGCATGGAGAAGGGATTGGATTCTCGTTCTCGGGGACCTTCCTGGAGCCACTCATTCCACTCGTCAATCGATGCCGAACCGAACTTGAGTCAAACTTTAGTCGAACAAGAGTCGAACACGAGTCAAAGTTATATCGAACAGATCCATCAGGTGGGCACCAGAAGGCTGTCGCCGAAGCGAGCATCTACGAGGGACGAATATAACGAGGGGGGGAGGGAGGGCGAATATAAAGAGAGAGAGAGGCTGAGATCATCGCGTCGTGGAACATATCCCGATGGCTATGTTTTGAACCCGTTTTCGGCCTCTTGTGGTGCCCCTAGGGGGCCCCGGAACCGTCAACACACTGTTCAGGATGATGCAGGGAGGGGGCTCAGACCTCCGGGGAGCCACGTCGGAAAGAAGCCACGAAGTGGGACGCCTGGGGAGAGAGGGAGAGAGAGAGGGAGAGATAGACAGAGAGAACACAAAAAGAGGAGGAGGAGGAGGAGGAGGAGGAGGAGGAAGAGAAGGAGGAGGAGGAGGAGGAGGAGCAGAGGAGGGCGGAGGAGGAGGGCCAGGGAGGGGGGGTCAGGCTCCGTGGCCCCGCCCGGCGAGCCAGGACCAGTGTGGCGGCGGCGGGGCAGCCGACCACGACGAGGCACGCGATCCGCTATGCCGCGCCGTGTATCGCGGCCAGAGCGTGCGGACCCTCAGTCTGGAGGAAGGTGGAGACACCTCCTCCTCCTCCTCCCTCTCCCTCCTCCTCCTCTCCTCCTCCTCCTCTCCTCCTCCTCCTTCTCCTCCTCCTCCTCCTCCTCCTCCTCCTCCGGCGTCCCGAAGCACACAAGCAAGTGCTCGTGTCTCGATGTGGTTCTCCCTCCTCCCTCCCCCTCTCCTCCTCCTCCTCCTCCTCCTTCTCCCTCCCTCCCTCCCTCCTCCCTCCCTCCTCCTCCTCCTCCTCCTCCTCCTCCTTCCTCCTCCGTCGTCCCGAGGCACACAAGCAAGTGCTTGCGTTTCGATGTGGTTCTCCTCCTCCTCCTCCTCCTCCTCCTCCTCCCTCCCTCCCTCCCTCCCCTCCCTGCCTCCCTCCCTCCCTCCCTCCTCCTCCTCGTCCTCCTCCTCCTCCTCCTCCTCCTCCTTGTCCTCCTCCTCCTCCTCCGTATCCTTCCGCGCATCCTCGTCGTCCTGTCACCCCTCCCCGTCCTCGGATCCGCCGACTTCCCCTGCACGAGCGGAAAAAACCAGAACAACGCTGCATCGGCGCGAGCTTCTCTTGGTCGGCGCTGGCCCCGCCGCGGCGGTTGCGCCGCCAGGTTTTCCAGCACCGACCCAGTTGCTGCGCGCGCGCGCGTCCAACAGATGCCCCCCGACCCCCGCGTGCTGGCAGACATGCGCGGCAGCGCAAATGGACCCGCTCGCCCGCTCCGGGGTCGGAGCCTGGACCTTCGATGGCAGCCGGGCTGCCCCACGACGTCCAGAACAGGACGCCCGAGGCGAGGGACGTGGCGAGGAGAGCGCCCCCCGCGGCGCATCGCGCCCGCTCCATCCCGGGGAAGCCAAGGCCGCAAGGATCGTGACATTCGCCCAGCCCCCCTGTCTGGGGGGCGAGGAGAAAAACAGAAAAAGGGAGGGGAGGAGAGAGGAAACAGGAGAAGGCGCAGGCCGCATCCCCCGGAAGGGGGGAGGGAGAGTGGAGGAGAAAAAGCTAGGTGCGCTCGCGCCATCACATGTGACGTCCTGCCCCTCTCAATCCCTTCCCATTGCGCCAATGTGTTCTCTATCCGGTGGCGCGTGCCACAGCGGGCCTGGAACCCACAAAAAGGACAACACCGTGGTATACGCAATCGGAAGAGGGGAGCTGCGTGCACTGGAGCCACCGCCACCAGCAGTGCAGCGCCACTGCGACGAGAACAACGGGGAGCAGCAGCGCCCGCCACTCGAAGCAACGCCAACGCCACAAACAGCACCACCGGAACAAGCACGGCGGGAAACAACAACACCACAAACGCAATTAGCAGCACGACGGGAACCGGCAGCGGCAAGCGATTCGCGCTGGACAGCACGCCCCAGCTGGCCAGAGGTCAAATTCAAAGGAAACGGGCTGTTCACCCGCCAATCGGGAACTTGAGCGGGGTTTACGCCGCCGTGGAACAAGTTAGCTTTACCCTGCGGATGATCTCCAGAGTGCGAGAATAACCGAGGTCAGAGCGGGAGGAACGCTTCCAACACATGTTCGGTAAATGCGGTTATCTGACAAGACAATGCCGCGAAACTGCCATCTGTTGGAACACGACTGAAAACCTTGAATTCGGAATACACGATGGCCAAGAACGGTTGTCCACCATGTCCACTGGCACATGCTCCTTCGGTATCGGCCCAGTCGCATGCAAACCGAACTGCAGTGCAAAGTCTCGTGCTTCATCATCATGCCCAACTTAGATAAACTAGCGATTTTGCAGACGATTTGACATAATATTTAGGTCCACCCTGTGTTTCTGATTTGTTCCGCTCCGCACTTCACTTATCAACCAAACCTTGTTACACAGGTGCCGTCAGGTGATGCACTTGAACTGGCAGAGGCTCCTGTGCTCCAGCGCAAAGCGTCGCGGCCCAAACCGTGCGATGTTGCGCTGGACACCGGGCGCCACGGGGCAGAGTCCACAACCTGTCCCGCAAGCGCCGACTGCTAACCCCTCGCGCTGCAGCTCCACGACAACCAACAACGCGAGAGCAACATCAATACCAGCAGCAATTCCACTAGCTCCACCAGCAACACAACTGCGAGCAACAAGACAAAGACTAGCAACACAACCCGCAACACCCGTGCCACCAGCAGTGCCACTGCGCCGAAGACCGCCAGAAACATGAGCAACACGTGTAGCAGCATCAACGCCGCCAGCAGCAGCAGTAGTCATGCGAGCAGCACAAGCGCCACAAGTAGCACCTCTGCGACAAACACGGCAACAATCAGCAACACCACGCGAAGCAGCAAGAAACGCAGAAAAGCCAGCGCACCCAAAAATACCACGTTGACCAACACAACGGGAAACAATAGTGCCGCGCGCACCAGCTCTAGCGCAACGTTCACAACCAATGCGACGAGCACCAAATCAGCATCGACGCCACCTCCAGCAGTAGCTCGAGCAGCAAAAGCGACACATATATACGAGACCTATGTTGCATCACAGCAGCAATTGGGCCCCTGACTTTCGTCTGGGGTTCGGTTTAGTGAAGTGATGAGTTTCGGGGTCCTTACGAAGGCAAAAAAACATCACTTCACTAATCTGGGGCCCCTGGGGCCTCAGTGGGCCCTGGGGCCCAAGATTAGTGAAGTGATGGTTTTCGGGCATCGGAATATAGTAGCCCTGCGGCCAGCACGTCAGCAAACAACACAACCGCGCACACCAACGCTAGCGGCACTAGCAGCACCCGCATGACGACCGCGACGGGGGTCAGGAACACGACTCGAAGCAGCATCAACGCCACCAGTAGCACCGCTGTGGCGAGCACGACAGCAAGCAGCGGCACCAAGCGCAGCAACGCCAACGCCGCCAGCAGCACCGCTGCGACGAGCACGACGGGAAGCAGCAACGCCACGCGAAGCAGCACCAGCGCCGCCAGCAGTGGCAGTGTGACCTGCACGCCAGGAAGCAGCAGCGCTACGCGCATCAGCGCAAGCGCAACGAGCAACATCACTGCGACCACCACGAACATATCGAGCAGCGATGCGCACAGAAGCACCTCCGCTACTAGAAACATCGCTGTGACCGACGCGACGGGAGAAACAACACCGCGCGAAGCAACACAAACGCTGCCGACAATTTCCCTAGAGCGAGCACGACGGCAACCAGCGGCGCCAGGCGATTCGCGCTGGACTGCGCGAGCGCCCCCACCCCCCCGCTGGCCAGACCGGCGGGGGAGCAGGCGCTCCCGTCCTCCAGCGCAGAGTCCAGCTCGTCTGCTTCTGCGCTGGACACGGGAGGCGCCCCGGAGCAGAGCTGCGCGGCCCGTCCGCGCGGGCACGAGCCCCACCCCCGACCCGGGAGCAACTGCCGCTCGGCCCCGGCTCGAAGGACGGTCGCTCCCAGAGGGAACGGTTGCGTCACTCGTGGGGAGATC
Source organism: Prorocentrum cordatum (assembly GCA_963575745.1). Taxonomy (NCBI): domain Eukaryota; class Dinophyceae; order Prorocentrales; family Prorocentraceae; genus Prorocentrum; species Prorocentrum cordatum. The sequence continues at coordinate 62,561 of CAUYUJ010021004.1, read as the reverse complement.
GAAAGGTACCGATACCGCTACTCCCTAGACCTCTCCCGGGGTGCGTTCTGACCAGGATTTCGAGGCGATTCCAGCGGTGGCGACGAGGGCCTCCGAGGAGGCGCAAAAAGGGGAAAACGGGTGAGGGCGTAGGGGATATATGGGTTCCTTTTCCTCCCCCGACCTCGGGAGTGCCGGGGCGAGCGCGGGGACGGTGCCGTGGCTTGTCGGGGATCCGCCGTCGGCGCCCGCCGCCTGCCTGCGCCCAGCCCGGCCAGCAGGTCCAGCGACTCGCACGGGCGCCCTGCCCGGCCAGGAGCGGTGCCTAGCCTGGATAGCAGTGGCCCCTAGGCTCAAGTCGGGCCTGTCCCCCTGCAGGGGGATTTTCGACGAAAAAGGGAAAATCCTGAAAAAATAGCCCAAACATGTTCAAACAATATCCACAAATAGTCCCCGGACTATTTTTGGACTATTCTTGAATATTCCCCATGTTGAGGGACAGGCCCGACTTGACCCTAGGCAGCGCAGTCCGACCGCCATCGTCAATGGGCGTCCGGCGTCGTCAATGTCCAATGCGCCGGCTGCGGGCCGCAACGCGTCGGGCGTGCAGCAAGAGCAGCACTAACGAAACAATCAAGTCCATTGTGACCGTACGACGGAAAACATCAGCATCACTCGCAACATCGCCAACCCCACCAACACTGTCTCTGCGAGTAGCGCGACAGAGATGAGCACCACTACACGCAGCGCCACCAGCGCCACCAGCAACATTGCCAATCAGACGTGTGGCCCACGCACAAGCGAAAACGACATGCTTAATGAAGGATGTCGCGGGCGCCAAGGCCACAGCAACACTTTTCATCAGAGATGTGGCCAGCGCCAAGGCGAGAACGACATGCTCATTGAAGGATGCCGGTGGCGCCAAGGCCATCGGAATATTTTCAATCAGCGGTTTGGCCCACGCACAGGCGAGAACGACACGCTTAATGAAGGATGTCGCCGGTGCATAGGCGACAACAACATTGTCAATCAAAAATGTGGTCCACGCACAGGCCAGAGCAGCATTCCGAGACAAACGTGTCGCCAGACCGCAGGTGCCACGCCCATTCCGCGCGGGCTGGGCCCAGTATTACCGAGGTCTGGGTGACGTTAGGTGTTAGGGATGTATAGTTTTCGGCTTCCTAGTAAACATTGCATTGTCGCTCCTCGCATTCAACAGCAGTGCGTGTAATGGCGTTTATTTGTGTATTATCTCTCTCTATCTCTCTAATTATGTACATACATCTGTATATATGTCTCCCTCTCTCTCTCTCTCTTCCTCCCTCCCTTTCTCTTTCTCTTTCTCTGTCTCTCTCTCTCTCTCTCTCTGTCTCTGTTTCTTCTATGACAAGGATCGGGGGGACTACCATATATTCATACAAATATACCTATATATATAAACAGGTCTGTACGTGTACATATCATGTATACTAATACATACGCGTGTTTCTCCGCCACCGTGCCGCTGTACACGAAATGGGCGTGCCCTGAGGTCCTAGTAATCCTGTAAGCCTCAGTCCTCACTTCTGGGGAGTCTTTAAGGGCCCACACACACAAAATTGACAACTCTTCTGGGGCTTGGCGCACGCCCGCTGGGGTTCCCGGCGGCTTGTCACGTGACTTGTTTGGGCCCACGATGGCCCAGAGACGAGCCAAGAGGAACCCTAGACGCCCAACAATCACACCAAGACGCCCAAGATGGTACCAAGGCGGCCCAAGAGGCGTCTGAGACGCCGCAAGAGAGCCCCAAGAGCATTCCCAAGAGGACCCCGAGAGGCCAGGAGCATTGTTCTGCCCTATGTGATCCAATGATTTGGGGTCCTCGGCTTTGAAAGCTCTTGACGCTCCAAGACGGCCCAGGACGCCCGCAGGACCGACCCAAGACGCGTTCAGGAGGCCCCAACAAGGCAAGAGGGCTCCCAAATGCCACCAGAGGCACCCAAAGAGGCCCAAAGACAACAGCAAGAAGGGCCCACGAAGGGGAACACGCACCGAAGCTCAACGACTTCCGCCCCAAGAAGTCCCTAGGAGGCCCTAAGGAGACCCCAAGAAGCCCCCAAGGCCGCAACAGCCCCCTAAAGGCCTCAAACACGCCCCAAGAGGCCGCCAGACGGCCCCAGGAGGCCTCAAAACGGCCTCCAAGATGCCTCCCACAACATCCCAACGAACATACTAAACGCCTGTGACCAACAACCCATGCACAATTGCGGATGGGCCGAATGCAATTATGTATGGATCTATGTATATGTATGTATGTATACACATATGTGTGTATATACACACACATCAATTCACATATATAGTTACGAGTGGGTCTGGGACAATTCGAGTGCAAGGCGAGGTGAGAGGACAGATCAAGTAAACAGAGACTAGATGTATATAAAGTAAACAGCACATAAAGAGAATAAAGAGACGAAAGAGAGAGAGAGAGAGAGATAACGAGAGTGAGAGATAGACACACGGAGAATGCAGACGTGGAGTGCACACGAAAAATTCCAGGAATTCCACTGGTTTGAATTTGTCTCTGGTGTTTCATATGGTGTAATTTTGGAGAGGGAGGAGAGAAGGAGGGCTGCACTCGTCTAACCACCGTGGGGACGAGGATGGTCAAACTGTTCGACGTCGTGGTATTTGTCACAACGTGGATCCCCAGAGGCGAGAGAGAGAGAGAGAGAGAGAGCCCCCCCAAACCGAACACTGCCAAACACCTCGCTCCGCTATCCTTCACGACGCGAAGATGTTAGGGGAGATCGGATGGGGATGATGGGGAGAGAAGGGAGAGGGAAGGAAGCGAGGGAGAGGAGGCGGCCACGCCGCATCTCACTACCCCTGCGGACTTGACTGCCACGGAGATTGCTGTCGCCCAGGGCTCCGTGGTCCGCGGCACACAGGAGAGCCGCTGCAGGCTCGGCGGTAACGGCGGTCGTGCCCTCGGTCCGTTGACCGCCTGCAGGGCGGCGCACAAGGGAGCCGCGCAGAGTCCAAGCGCGAATCCCATGGCCCACTCGAGGGAGTTGTTGCAGTACGACGACGATGCAAACTCGCCCCTGTACTTTGGCAAAGCGGCGCGCTTCACAACGTTGTAGATGGGATGTCCGGCGGCGAGCGAGGGTGGGGGGGAAGTGAGAAGGGGCGGGCCTTCTCAGAAGGCTCGGAAGTCCCCCAGCCTTCTGAGGAGTTGCCTAAGAACTCCCCGAAGACACAAAACACCTCCCAGAAGGCGCGAGGGCTTCTGAGAAGTCCCGCCGCCTTCTGAGAGGCCCTTCTCCTTCTCTAGGTGAACAAACAATGACATAAACATACAAACTCAGGGAGGTCCGCGCGAGTTTCTCGGCGCGCCAGGGGCGGCGCCGGAGGCGCCGCTGGGGGCTCCAGCGCCGATCCGAGAAACCTGCGCGGACCTCCGAGTTTTTCTGTTTATGTCACTGTTCATTCCCCTATTCTCCTTCTCACTTCCCCCCCTCGCTGGCCGCCGAGATACACCACCACACCCAAAGCCCACACCTCCCTGGTTGTGCTCAGGAGGCTCTCCGCGGCAGCGCAGCGGGAGCAGGAACACAGCAGGCTCACCAACACCTCGGAGGCAGGGAACAGAAGCAGCGACAGGAACCCCTGCACGAAGTGACCAAGCGAAGACAACTGCGGCGTAAAGGCCAAATTCCGTTCATCGCACTGATGCCGATTGCACTTCATGCCAAAGTCGAGGTTGGCAACGTCGCCGCACGTGTCCGGGCCGCTGCCGCTGCAGAACTGATACGTGGCGATCAGCCGCACCTTGCCGGCGCGCGCCGGAATCGGAGGAGGCCCGGCTGTCGGCGGCGAAGCCCGAGGAGGAAGCGAGAAGGGGCAGGCCTTCTCGGATGGCAGCGGGGCTTCTCAGGATCGGGTCGGGCGAAAGGGGGGATAGCAAAATGGGGGTTTGAGAATCAGCTCACGTAGCTGATTTTGCCCGGCGCCTCCCGGCGCCGGGAGCGCCCATGTATCGAGGAATGGGCCCCTCGGCGGGGCCGAAACCAGCTGCATGCAGCAAATTTCGTACCCCCCCCTTTCCCAATATCCCCCCCTTCCGCCCAGCCCGACAGGAGCCCCCGCGCCGTCGGAGGAGCCTTCCGAGCCCTCCTCCGGAGCCCCACGAGGCGTCATCCCAGGAGGCGCGACGCGCCCCGCCGCCCTCCGAGGAGGCCTGCGCCCCCCCTCTCTCGCGCCCCTCGTGGGCGCTCGCCGCCGCAGCGGAGACCACGGCGGCTCGCCAGGGCCATAGCTCCGCTCGGCGTCGGCCCCCGCGGGCCCCCTCCGGGCTCCCTCTCCCGGCCCCGGGCTCCGGAGCGGATGCGGCCGTGGCGGCGATCGGAGCGACGAGGCGCCTCCCCGGGAAGCCCCCCCAAGAAGTGGCGAACGCTCTTTTGTTGATCTGCAGGGCGGGAGCGAGCCTCTTCCGCTAAAAGCTCCGCGGGACGCGCACAGCTTTACTTTAAAGGGAAATTGGGACACACAAATAAATACACACAAATAAAAATAGAACCCATATTTTCCCATATTTTCTGGGTTTTTGTCTTCCCCCCCAATTCCCATATTTTCCCATATTTTCCTGGGAATCGAGGATTAATTGTGTCTGTGTGTGTTTTTTTCCCTCCTGATACTTGGCAGCTCGAGCAGGGGCGAGAGCAGGCGGGGCCGCACGCGGCCAGGAACGGGCGGGGCCCGGGGATCAGGCGGTGTCGAACGGGACGTGCAGGAACAGGTAAGAGATGGCGGACACACACGCCCGGGAGGCCCTCCTCCGGCCAGAGGGGCCATGGCGAGGGGCCAGCATCCCCTCGCAGGATGCCTCCTGGATAGGGCCGGGGCCGGTGCGGGGCCCAACGATCGCGCCGCAGCGCCGATGCATCGGCGGCTCCTCCCAAGACGTCCGACGTCGCTGTGTGTGTGTGTACAGGGAGGCCCCCCCAAACATCTGGGTCCGTTGGGGGAGGCCGGCTCTTGATCTCGAGCCGTGCTTTCACTGCCCCGTGCCCCAACAGCTTGGCCCCCGAGGCGGAAAATAGCCCAACACCCTTCATCGTGGGAAAGATGGCTGTCGGGTCAGAGCTCGGACCCCCCGTGGCAGATCGCGACGAGTCGGGAACCCCCTGGAATGCTCTCTCCGAGGCTCAACTGCTGGAAAACACTCCGAGGCCCGAAAGCTTCCGGGCACCCGCGACAGCGTCTGGAGACCCCCGAACCTCGAACGCCAGGGTCTACTAAGGAGGCACAGGGAGACAATAATAAATCGACACGCGTTCCAGGATTCCAAATCTTTTTACATGTGTAGTAGATTTTCGCATCCCCCTCAGTTTCCAATACTTTCTAATGTGAGCGTTTTCTTCTTCGGCGCTTCGACACTGGGCGGACGGGGGGGAGAGGGGGGTCTAGCTCCCGACTGCTGCTTAATGGGGCTGTTTGCAACAGTGCGTCCTCTGGGGGAGACTCCACCTGTACGAAGCAGGCGCCAAAAACAGCCAAGATCTACTCCATGGGGGGGGGGGGCGAGGGCCCGCGCCGACCGGCAAAACAATGAATATGAAACAACGATCACAATCTCTGTTACTGGAAGCCTGTGGTCTTCGTGCCTGTGCCCGTCCTTCCCTCCTGACATGCCCCCCCCCCTCCCTGGTCGGGGGGGGAGCGCGAAGGATCCTGGCCGAGCCGACCTCGAGCCCGGGCTCGGCACCGTGCCCCCTGCTGGCCCAGGGCCGGGAGCGCAGGGCGCTAGCGGGGACGGGCCCCGGCCGGGCTCCTGCGGGATACGCGCGCCCTCCTCCGCGCGCCGCCGAGCCGCGGGCTCGACGGGCCTCCTCCGCCTCCCCACGGGGGGCAGGGAACGGCGGCACCAGCACCACCAGAGCGAGGGAGCGAGGTGGTGGTCCCTCCCTCTCGCTCGAAGCATCCCCAGGCTCCAGCTCGTGGAGGCATCGTGGACCTCCTCGCTGGAGGTGGCCCCCGTGGTGGTGCCGGTGTCGCATCCCCCCCCTCCTAGGGCTCCAAACTTCGCGCTTCGCGCTCTGCGAAGTGCGAAGCGCGAACAACTTCGCGCTCTCGCGCCGGCCCCCCAAAGGGAGAAAAGGACGACGAGGAGGAGGGGGAGAAGGAACGAGTGCCGCGAAGCGCGAATAACTTCGCGCCCTCCTTGGAGCCCTTGCCCTCCGACCCCATGGAGGGCCTGAGCTGCATCGAGGCTCGACCAGGGCGGATCGGTGACGGCTCGCACGAGGCCCCGGTCGGCGCCACGGGCTCGTGATCGGAGTGCCTTGGGATCGCGGCCTCGGGCTCGGCCCCCGCAGCCCGAGAAGGCCGTGCGTCCCGATCCCTCCCTGTGAGAATGCCACGGGGTGTGGCCTTCCGCCATTGGCTCCGGGCAGCCTGTGCGCGGCGGCGGAGGGGCGCGGCGAACTTAGCAGCAGACGACGGCGAGCGCGCAGGCGGGAGGCCAGGGTCGGCGGGAGAAAGCAGGCGGGCGTCCAGGCGGAACAAGAGACTCTGGGTGGTGAAACTAGTCAAACTACCGATACCGCGATGGTTTGCGATCTGACCAGGATCTCGAGGCGAATCCAGCGGTGGCGACGCGGGCCTCCCAAGAGGCCCAAAATGAGGAACAGGCAAAAGCATTGAGCAGGGACCGACTGTCCTGGCATTCCTATAGACCTACCACCAAATCTTCTTTGAACCCCAAAATGTTCTGAGAACCAGAACCGTGCTCTTAGAACATAACCCCGATGTGTCAAAACACGCCAGCCCCGGCCAGAAATGCTCTGAGAAAACTTCGCGCAACTCACAACAGGTTCTCAGAACATGCCCTGGAGGGCCTAGTTTTAGGTCGGGCGTGTCCCCCATACAGGGGTATTTTCGACGAACAATAAAACATATCCCAACAAAACCCCAGAGATGCTCAAACCACACTCAAAACATAGTCCCCAGACAGCTTGTTTGACTACGTTTGGAGATTCCCCCTGTAGAGGGACAGGCCCGACTCAAAGTTCGGCAAGCCAGGACGCTTCGCCACTGCTGGAGGGCAGCGGCATGTCGGCACGACCTCGCCCTCCTCCGCAGGGAGCCGGCGCCTGCCCGCGCCCGGCTCGGAGCCCAGAGACCCGATGCTGTGATTTTTTTGTCCGCTCGCCGTCTCGGCCCGTTCTAGGGAACCAAACTCTATACACCGCATTAGGCCCAGAATTGGGAACCAAACTCTATACACCGAATTAGGCCGACGCAGAATTGAACCTCCCATGCGCAGCCTAACTGAGCTCCCCTGCCCCCATTCAGGACAACGAGTTCCATACACCGACGCTTTTCCCGACCCTGCGCTGAAATTCGCACAGGAGCGCGGATTCTGGTGTATACGGGAGCCTGGTGTATACATTCTTCGTTGTTTCCCCGGGAAGACGGAGAAACATTTATACACCACACCACCCCGACGTCGTCCCCGACCCTCGAAAACGTCCTGGGATTGAAAAGCCGCCCGCCACTGGTGATGTATATGCTCCAGTTTGCGACATTCCCCAGGACAGGTTTTTCATCCCGAGTCGTCTTTTGACGGTCCCAGGGCCCGGCGAGGGCTCCTATAGAGGAACGATAACTAATTATGCACATACACCGATTCTGGCCAGGCCCATCCTGAGCCCAGGATCGGTGGTGCATACGTTCTCCTACCTTGGCCCGGAAGGCACATGCACCGATCCTGGGTCAAGGTTGGGCCTTGCCAGGATCGATGCATGTGCATGGTTCTCTTCGCCCGACTTTTGACGGTCCCTGGGCCCGGCGAGGGCCCCTATAGAGGCCGAGAGTTGCGCAATACCTCCGTCTTGATGTTTTCAGTGCGTTGGATCTCTGGGCTCCTCTGCAGGAGAGGGCACGGGCCCGCGCCGGCTCGGAGACACCGCACATCGAGCGCCAGGGTTAGGTCGGGCATGTCCCCCTACAGGCGGATTTTGGACGAAACCTAAGAATTAGTGAAGGGGCCCTGGGACACACAAATAAATACACACAAATAAAAATATTCCCCATATTTTCCCATATCTTCTGGGTTTTTGTCTTCCCCCCCACTTCCCATAGTTTCCAACATTTTCTAGCGAATCGACGATTAATTGTGTCTGTGTTTTTGTTCCCTCCTGAATTAGTTTGAAATGATCCAACATGGCCAAACATAGTGGAGCAATCATCCCCAGACTATCTTTTTATTTTTGTTGTTATTATTTTGAACATCCCTTCTGCAGAGGGACAGGCCCGACTTACATCGAGCGCCAGGGGGGCTGCGCTTCGCAGGGCGCCCGGGGCGCCAGGAGCTGCATCAGCAGCGCCGCGAACCCGGCGAGCAGCGGCGCCGCCCCCGGGTCCGGCCGGGGCAGCGGCAGCGGGTCCACCCCCGCGCGCCGCGCCAGCGCGCCGCGCCCCGCGGCCAACCGGACGCCACAGAAGGGCCCACCGCCAGACTATAGAGGCCTCCGAGATGGAGTCCGAGTAGATGGGGTCGAAGGATTGTATCGGCGGTGCGTCGGCGGCGTCGACGTAAGGCAACTCGGGCTCCGCATCGAGCCGCACGGCGATGCATCGGCGCTGCGGCGCGATCCTCCGACCCCATCTACTCGGACCCCATCTGAGGAGGAGGAGGAGGAGAGGAGGAGGAGGAGGAGGAACAGGAGGAGGAGGAGGAGGAGGAGGAGGAGGTGGGAGGCCTAGACGGACCTGATCGCGTCCTAAAGAAAACACGGCTGTTTTTTTTTGTTGTTTTTGCTATGCGGCCCGGGGGGGGCCTCGCCGGGCCCGCGGGACCGTCAACAAACGACTTAGGATGAAAAGCTGGTCCGGGGGGAAGGGTCGGGACTTCCAGGGATACCGTCCTGAGAAAATCAGGACGTCGCACATCTGGGCTCCTACATGCGGATTGTGAAAGACAACTGAAACACGGCCAACAAAATGCTCTTTCTCCAGACTATGGTTTACTATTCTTGAGAACTCCTCCTGTAGAGGGACAGGCCCCACTTAACTGGAGGTCCAGGGAGGGCGAGGATCAGGAACGAGGGGGGAGGAAGAAGGGGGGGAGGAGGAAGGGACCCAGAGGTCCGACGTCATCCCTTGTTCCCTACAGTCGGCCCGTATCAGAAGAATGCGTGCGCGATAAGGATGCAAGGGCCTTGGACTCCCATTTCGAAGCTTCTCGAGCGGGGCGCGGCCAACGAATGTGGCCAAGGATGGACCGAGGAGGTAAGGATGCAAGGGTACCCTGGGGAAGGTTGCCCATCCTTACTATGCGGGTCGACTGTATGCGGGGTCCTGGGAAGGCTCGACCCGCCCTTGGGGACCGGCTCTTCATCCCGAGTCGTTTTTGGATGGTCCCGGGGCTGGCCGAGGGCCTCGAAAACTAAGCCGGAAACGGCGCAGCACTCCCGTGCGGATTCCCAGGGAGTGCAAAGGAGTGTCTTCCGAGCCTTCCGGGAGTCTCTTCCAAGCCTTCCGGAGCTCTCTGCCTCCGGAAGAAGCAACACATTTCCTTCCGGGAGGCCTTCCCGCTGCGGCCACGCACGCTAGGTATTCTGGGAGTGCAGGGGAGGAGAGGGAAAGAGAGGGGGAGAACGGCCGACCTCCAAACGCCGCTCAGCTCCTGGACACCCCGAATGGGTACGGACAGAAACGGCTACGATGTCCACGACCAAGTGTTGCCCAAAGCCGACAGCGGCCGCAACTGGTGGTAAGGTGACTTCCTGCTTTCACTGGATGGCGCACGCGGCGACGCCGACAGCGAGCCCTGCTCAAAATGACAAGGGCATGCTGTCGGTGTTTCCGTGTCGATCCTTTCTGTACCCAGTCGATCGTCCCGAATTGTTTGTTGTTGGGCTTCGCTCAATGGGGGGGGGAGGGGCGAGACATGGGGGGAGGGAAGGGTACCATTTTCGAGCCATGAGGAAGGCCCCCTCTGGAGCCCAAGAAAGGCCCTGTTCGGGGGCCCTGAACGGACCTTTTCCTGCAGCCCTCGCTGCCCCAATTCCCAGAGACCCGACGTCGTGATTTTTTCAATGCGCGGTCCCCAGAAGCCTCGCCCCGTTCCACAGGACCGGCTTCCAATCCCAAGCCAATGTTTGACGGTCCCGTGGCCTGGCGAAGGCCCCTAAGGAGGCCGACGAGTGAACAAAAACCGCCGTCTTCATTTTGTCAACGCGTTGGATCCATGAGCTTTTCGCCCCCCGCATTTACGACCAGGGAGCCCACAAAAAGGACGCGCGCGCCCAGCTATAAGCACACGAACGCGGCCCCTCGATGCGCGAGACGGGCCGCGCGATGCGAACATTCGGGCAATGCGTTCTCCCGAAACCAGCGCGCACTCATGTACGTGTACACCCTGCGAAATTCTGAAGAAATCATGGGTTAAGAAATTCATAGTCTCAGAAATTGAATAAAACCCAGAACTTCTATCAAAATCTTGGGATTTACATTGAAAAGTTAAGAATAATCGAGACTCTGGACGAAAACTTAGGTTTTCTTAAGCATCGCCTAAGGTGTACGTCCTTCTCTCGCTCCTGGATGACGCGGCCCCGGACGTGGGCCCTCTGGGGGGGGGCGCGGCCGGCCGGCCGCGGCGCCCTGGCCCCGAGCAGCGCGGCGGCGCACGCCGCCAGCAGCGCGGGCAGCGGGGCCCGGCCGCGCCCGGAGGCGGCGGCGCCCGCGGCCGCCGCCGCGGCGAGGGCCGCAGCGAGCGCCCCGGCGGCGCCGAGGGGGTCCTGGCGGCCACGGCTTGCACTCCCCAGCCGTGGGAGGCTACGTTCGGCGGCGAGCGGATGGGGGGGACAGGAGGAGGAGAAGGGGAAGTGATAGGGGGGGGGGGAAAGGAAAGGAGATGGTGCGCGTTTTCTTCTCCGGCGTTTCGGCATTGGGCGGAAGGGCGAGGGGAGGCGATGGGGGTCTGGCGCCAAACCTATACTGATTGATGCGAGTCGACTCTTCGGGGGGTGGGGGAAGTGGACCCCCCCTACCTCCGCCAACCCCCTCGTCCTATGGGGGGGGTCCTGGTCCTGGCGGCCATGGGTTGCACTTCTACGGTGTGGAAGGCCAAGGTTGGCGGCGAACGAGAGGGGGCATGAAAAGGAAAAAAGGCCTTATCGGGAGGCGGCGAGATCTTTGAAGGCCTCCCAGCCTTCAGAAAGTGTTTATGACTACGGGGAAGGCCCAGACAACTTCTGAGGACGCCAGGGGTTTCCCCAGCCTTCTCAAAAACTCCCGCCACATCTCACTTCCCTTTCGACATTGGGCGGGAAGCGTCCTCTGATTCGGCGATTCGACATTGGGTGGAAGGGGGAAGGGAAGGGGGGAGTCTGGCGCCGCAAGCATCCCACGATGAGTGGACCGTCAAAATCCACAGCGCGCTCGCCAAACCGCGTCGGCTAACCCGAATGCTGGCGCACTCGAGTCTCACGTGCTCCCGATTGTGTCGTGGAGAAATCAAGACGTGGAGAGTTCAGCTGCTTGCGATATCTTGGAGGCCGCGCCAGCGTTTGATGGGGGCCCCACGGTCAAACGACCCGCGAAAGCCCCCCCCCCCCCCCGAAACACCTGACACTTGATGCTCCCGGGCCCAGACAGAATCGGTCGTGGGAAAGGGGCGGCGGGTCCAAACTGCATCTCCGCCGGAAGTACGGATCCACATTGCGGTCTTCTAGTCAGTGTTGAGCAGCGTAGAATAATTTTACTCTTGCTACAACAACTACAAGTACAAGTACTATTAGTACTACTACTACTACTACTACTACTACTACTACTACTGCTACTACAACTACGACTACTACTGCTACTACTACTCTACTACTACAACTACGACTGCTACTACTACTACTACTGCTACTACTACTGCTACTACTACAACTACACAGACCATTGCTATTACGAATGCTGTTATTATTACTACTACTACTACTACTACTACTACTACCACTACGTCTACGACGTCAACTACTAGGACTACACCAACTACCAGTACCACTACTAATACTTCTACTGACGCTACTACCCATACTACTACGACGGCGACTACGACCATCACAAGTACAATACTGCTGCTACTACTACTAGTACTACTACTACTATTATTATTACGAGTATTACTCGTACAACTACTACTAGTACTTCTACTGCTCGTACCCGCTAGTCCTACCACTAATCATGATAGTACGACTACTACCACGGATACATATCCTGCTACTGCTACGACGACTACCAATTTTTCCCAGTACCACCACCACGCACACGACCACTACTACTACGACGACTACGGCAACTACTTCTACTACGTCTACAGCGGCTGCAACTTAAACGACTACTACTACTACGACGAAGACTACTGCTACTTCTACCTGTCCTACTCTTACGATTCAGGCTGCATGCTGTTCCTACTGATACCCATACATCCAACCATCAGAAATACTCCGGCTACGACTACTACTACGCTACTACTACTACTACTACTACTACTACTACTACTACTACGACTACGACTACGACTACGACTACTACTACTACTAC
>CAUYUJ010021004.1:42500-47500 GCA_963575745.1 Prorocentrum cordatum | reverse complement strand
ATCGCGCTCGCGCTCGCAGCAGCGACTGCGTGCACCGCGACATCCGCGTGCGCCGCGACGCCATCGCGCATCGCGCGATCTGCGCACGCCGCGGCGCCCGCGCGCGCCGTGGGCCGCGGCCGCTGTTTCAGCGCCCCCCGTGCACCGCAGCGCCCGCGCACGCCGCAAAACTCGCGCGCGTCTGAAGGCGGCGCCGACGGGGCCAAACTCCAGAAAATCGTCGGGGGCCCGAACGCATCAGATTCAGAATCTGAAATGATTGTGATTATTTGTTTGACTGGCAACAGGAACGCTGGGATACGTTGGGCCCGCAGCGCCTGCGCGCGCCCGCGGACGCCGCGCGGCCCGGGGGCGCGCGGGGCGGCGTCGGTCGGGGAAATTCGCGCGGGGCTGCAGCGCCAGCAGGAGGAGCAGGAGGAGCCAAATAAAGTCGCCGCGGGAATCCGCGAACGAGACTGCCGCGATTCCAATCCCTACAGCGTTGGGATTCGGACGACGCGCCTGGAACTGCACTGCACATGAGGCGCTGCGATGTTCATGCGCGAGCGTGCCTTTTGGGGATCCTCTTGGAGCTCTCGCGGCGCCGCCCTAGACCCCCCCCCCGCCCTCGGAAGGGCCTGGGGGGCCCCCGAGATGGTTTGGGCCCCGAGATGGCTCCAAGAAGGCCCCCTAAAAGAACGATGCTCGTGCTCGTTCTTGCGGATTCTTTCGAGGGCCATCTTGGAGCCCACCCCTGTCGGAGCCGTCCTGGGCCCCTCGCAAGGGTCTCGGAGGGGCCGAAGAAGGCCCCGAGAGACTGCGGGGCGGCTGTGGACTGTTGGATTGGGAAGAAAAGAAACAGCAGGAACTGCGCCGCGATGGCGCTCGATCTGGCGGCGGCGAAAACACGCCGCTTCAAGAGGTCATGTCCCGCGGCAGGGCGCCGCCGATGTCTTCGCGATCGTCGCGCCGCCCTTCGCAGACGGCGGCGGGGCTTCTCGGGGAGAAAGAGCGCGCCCCCCACTTCCCCCCCCGGCCCGCCGCCGAAGGAAGCGCGGCAGGAGAAGCGGCGGGAGGGGCTTCAGAAACGGCGCCGGGAGCAGCAGCAGGACAGGCGGCAATAGGAGCGACAGGAACAGCGGGGGCAGCAGCAGCAGGAGCAGGAGCAGCGCGAGCATCAGCCGAGGAGGCGCGGGAAGTGCAGATGGAGGCGCAGCGGGCGTCGAGCGGGAAGCACGGCGGGCAATTCCCGCCAGCCCCCACCGCGGGAGCCACGATGGCAGCCGCACTTTTCTGCAGGAGAACACCTACATACACGCAGCAATGCCGGCGCATGCCGCGGAAGCCGTCTGCGCCGCAACGCGTGTGATAATTGACGCCGCAGCTGCTCTTTCAGTGCCGCTTCCGCGCGCGCCGCGCTGCCTGCGCGCGCATCGATGTTCGCGCGTGCCTCCGCGGCCCCGACGGGGCCCGAATCCGGGAAATTACTGGGGGCCCGACTGCATCATATACAACCTTGCGATCTGGTTGTGCCCATTGGTTTTGTCTGGCCCGTGGAGCGCCCGGACATTTCGAGCCCTCAGCGAATGCGAAACGCAACTCCTGCGCGCGGAAGCGAGAGGGGAAGGGGGGCCGCAAGGGTGCGCGCGGACCCGTTGTGGCCCGCGACGCGCGCGTGCATTGTAACGACCTGGCGCGCTACGGCGCCTGCGTGCACCGCGGGGCTTGCGATGTGCGCGCCGCAATGTTTGCGTGCCCTGTCTGCCCGCGCGCGCCGCGGCTGCTGCTGCAGCGGCAGATGGGCGCGCCGGAACGCCCGTGCACGCCGCGCTGCCTGCGCGCGCCGCGCCGCGCGCCCGCGCGCGCAACAACGCCTAGGCTGCCGGGGGTCGCGCGCTTGATCGGGGCCGGGGCGTTGCCGTTAGGGGTGGGCGGCAGCGCGCGTTATCCCTTGGGTGGCTATACATGGTCTCTCGGTCGTCGCCCCATCTTGCGCCGCCCGTTCGACTGGGCTATTGCGCCCGGGGCAGCCGAGCCCTCTCGCCAACTTGGCCCGTGATCGGGCAACATGGCGCAAATGCCGCGCGGCGCGGTTCAGACAATGAGCGGCAGCGCCTTGGTGCGCGTTGCGCTCGCTCTTCAGAGGCCCAAGAGGAAATGCGCGCCGAATGAGTCGTCTGCGGAAGCCCTTGGTTTCATGATGCAGTGCTTTTTTGCCGCGCGATGTAAGCTTGTCCGATGCCGAGCCGCAGCGCGTCTGCGCGAATTCCAGACCGACCGAACTGCGCCATCGCAAACTGTTGCTGACACGCGGACAACAGTCGATCCGTTCAGCGCGCGCGCGATACTGTTGAATCGTCGCGAGAATCGATCCACTACGCTGGCGCCCACAGGGGGCCCCGTCGTAGCTGACAGGATTTCTCACCTGACACGGCCGGCATCTCGCGCGCGCCACGGGGCCGCGGCGCCTGCCCAATTCAGCGGCTTGGGCGCGATCCTGGCCGTGGAAGGGGCCCAGCCGCAACTGCGTCGCCCCAGAGGCCGAACGAAATGAGCTGACGACGCATTTCCTACGAGACCTGCCACCAACGCATTCCACGAACACATCCCGAAGGTTCCCCGGAACACGCCCAGAGCCCCCGAACGCGCCCCAAACAGTCCCCGAGCACATCCCGGAAAGCTCTCGGAAACACCCCAGAGAGTCCACGAATGCTTTCAGAATCCTTGGCGAGTCCGTTCCAACTCCTGTCGCCATTCTTGCAACATCCTTTCTGGGAGCTGCCGGAATCCTCTCAGAACAACTGTGCATGCCCCTCTCGTATCGTTTCCAGGCTCTGTGAGCATCACTCTTTAACATGTAATCGACCGAGGTCCTTCCATGGCTGAACAAAAACCACCTCCAGAAACATTGCACTTCGTCTTCCTTTGAGGAGACTGGCAGGAGTTCGCGCGACCATGCAATGGCGACAATAGTTTTGAACAGCTTCTATTACTACTACTGCCGCTGCTTCTGATGCTGCTACTACTACGACGACGACAACTACGACGACGACTACTACTACTACTACTAGTACTACTACTACTACTACTACTACTACTACTACTACTACTACTACACATCCTGCACTCGCACCCCCCGCGGGCGAACTTTCGATTGTCCCACGCGAGGTTCCGGTGGCTGGAGAATCTCCGAGATGAGCTCCCCAACGGGAGGGTTTGATCGCCTAACTTGACTGGGAAGGCCCCCATTTTTTGTATGTTTCGGACTGCTTTGTCTCTTCTCCGTCCCCAACTGCTACTACCACTACTGCTCGCGCTACATTAGTAACTACCACCAGTACTACGACGACTTCTCCTTCTATACTAGTGATGTTGCTGCTACTGCTGTGAATACGACCACGACTACGACTACGACTACGTCTACTACTACTACGGCAACGACTACTACTACTACGGCTACGATTACTACTACCACGAGTGCTACTACTACTACGACGACTGCTATTACTACTCGTGCTACTGATACTGTTACCCCTACCCCATACTAATACTACTACTACTACTACTACTACTACTACTACTACTACTACGACTACGACTACGACTACCACTAGTGATATTCCGACTACGACTACTACCTACTACTACAGCTACTACTGCTACCCCCACGGCTACTACTGCTGATGCTACTACGAACTGCAACTACTACGGCGGTCACTACGAGTACTTCTACAACTACTGCTACCACTACGACCACAAACGTGATATGACAACGGCGACGACGACGACGACTACAACTACTACTACTACTACGACTGCAACTTCTACTTCTACTTCTACTTCTACTTCTACTTCTACTACTACTACGACTACGACTACGACTACGACTACGACTACGACTACGACTACGACTACGACTACGACTACGACTACTACTACTACTACTACTACTGCTGCTGCTACTACCACTACTACTACTACTACTACTACTACTACTACTACTACTACTACTACTACTACTACTACTACTACTACTACTACTACAAACTCTGGCCATTTGCTTCCGCGTCGCACACGCGCGCGCGCCGCGCCCCTAGCGCCAAAGGAGGGCCCCCGCGGCTCTCTGTCCCGAGCACCCCGCGCCCCCGGCGCCCCATCGGGGGCCCCGCCCAATGCCCTGTCCGCCACGAGCGCTGCATTCCGCGTCGCACCCCCTCCCCTGCACCCTGCCCCCGCCCCCGGCGCCGCAGCGGTGCCCCTGCGCCGCGGCTCTCTGCCCCGAGCCCACCCGCGCCCCCGGCGTCCCAGCGGGGGCCCCGCCCGCCGCCCCCTCCGGCGCGAACGCTGCATTCGGCGTCGGACCCCCCCCCCATCCGCGCCCCCAGCGCCAGCCAGAAGGCACGCGCGCCGCGGCTTTCTGCCCCGGGCATCCCCGCGTCTCCAGCGCGCCAGCGGGGAACCCGCCCAATGCCCCTCCCGCAGCGAACGCTTTATCCACTTGCACAAGGTGTCTAGAGCTCCGGCCACTTTTATCCCGCGTCGCACTCCCCCCCCCCCGCGCACCCAGCGCCAGAGCCAGAGCGGGCCCCCCGCGCCGTGGCTCTCTGCACCGAGCCCCCCCGCCCCAGCGCCCCAGCGGGAGCCCCGCCCACCGCCCCCTCGCCCAGGGGCGCATTCCTCGTCGCACCCCCCCCCACCCCCGGCGGCTCTCTGCCCCGAGCCCCCCCGCCCCAGAGGGGGGCCCGCCCGCTGCCCCCTCCGCCACTAACGTTTTACTCCGCGTCGCACCCCCCCCCCGCCGCCCCCAGCGCCTGAATGGGCCCGCCGCCCGCTGCCCCCCTCCTCCACGAACGTTTTAGCCGGCGTCGCGACGCGCGCCGCCTCCCCCACCCCCCTCCCCGCGCCCCCAGCGGGGCTTTGCCCCGGGCCCCCTCTGCCCCGATAAGTATACCCCACGCCGCGACGCGCGCCGCTCCCCCCCCTCGCCCGCAGCGCCCCAGCTGGACCCCCGCCCCGTGGCC
>CAUYUJ010021004.1:0-35000 GCA_963575745.1 Prorocentrum cordatum | reverse complement strand
ACAGGGCCCGACACTTGAAAACCCTCCAGTTTCGGTACTCTCTTAGTGCTCGGAACTCTCTCTGGTGATCGAGGCTAAAGTCGGCTGGAACATCATAAGGGGAGGCCACGATACCCACACGCCACCTTGACGATGCCCCTCTCTTCGCCGTGGGAGACCCAAGCACCTCTGGACAACTCTCGACGAGGGGGCCGCTGCTGCAGCATGCATACCGTGATGAAACAAAACAAGTGCAGTAACAATCGCGCGCAGAACGTCCAACGAGCCCACGGCCCTGACAGCCCCACAAGTAGGTCGGGCATGTCCTCCTGCAGGCGGAGTCTTGACGAAAACTAGACACAACAAATCCGCCGACCCTGTCGGCGTGTGGAAGGAGGCTTCTCTGTCTGTTCCCTCTTCGTCGTCGTCGTCGTTCCTTCCCCTTTCCCCACAGCGTCGTTGCTTCTACCCCTCTCCCAGGGCCTCCTCCTGAAGCGTGCCAGTCCAAAACGAAATTGAGCAACGTCGTAATTGAGTCGAAGGGAAGCCCCTTCCCTTTGATCCCTTCCCTGCCCGGGGGGGGGGGTCCCAGGGTGGGTCACGGGTTTTTACGCCGCACCCCCGGGGAATCCCGGAGCCCAAAAAAGCCCCTTGACGGGCCAAGAGTGCCCTAAGAGGCCCCCAAGACGATCCAAGAGGGCCCCGAATCGCCGAATCATCTGTCCAAGACGCCTTGACGGACGGCCCAAGAGGCCTGCGAGACGCCCCAAGAGGCCTCCAGGACCGTTCCCACGAGAGCCCCAAGAGGCAAAAATCATGGATTTCCCATACGTTTTTCAAGAATTTTGGCGTTCTCGCCTCTTCCGCGTCCCCACGCGCCAAGACGGCCCAAGAGGCCCCAAAGGTCGCCCCGAGACGGCCCAAGAGGCCTCCAAAAGAGTCCCCAAACGGCCCAAGAGTGCCCCAAGACGGCCCAAGACGCCTCCAAGACGGCACAAGAGGCCCCCAAGACGGTTCCAAGAGAGTGCCCAGACGGGGGACCCGAACGGACATTTCGAGCCCTCAGCCCCGAGAAGCCCCCAAGGGGCCCCCAGGAAGCCCAAAGAGGCCCCAAGAGGCTCCCAAGAGGCCCCCAAACATCCCCCCAGAGGCCCCCGAGAGCGCTCAGAAGAAACCCCAAGAAGCACGTTTGAGGACTCAACCCACGTCAGCATCGTCGTCGTCGCTACCGCCGCCGCCGCCATCGTCGTTCCCCTTCAGGGTCGGCGGCACCGGCCGTAAGGCCTTCGCAATAGCCAAGACATGCTAGACCATATTAACAACTCGTAGAAACATCGTCCCCAGACTATGTCTTGACTATTCGTGAATATTCCTCCTGTAGAGGGTCAGGCCCGACTAAACCCTACAACCCTAAAAACCCACCCACTTTTGATCGGGGACCCAGGATCAAACGGTGACTGACCGTGCGGTGACCTCAGGACTCCCAATGACCTCACTGCACGTCTGTGCCCGCATGGTTTTGGACCCTGGAGGCCCCAGTCGCCCGAGACGTCCGGAGAGAACGACCCGAGTCCTAAAACAGTGCGGTTTCCCCAAATCCCCACTGAATCACAACACGGTGTGGTCACCCCAGCCTTTGGAGGCCACCGACAGAAGCACGTGGGTGCACGAGGAGTGCCAGATGACAACCACGGAAGGATGTGAAGAAGAGCGAGCCTTAGGTCGGGCATGCCCCCCGACTGGCGGATGTTGGAAGAAAAGCGGCAGATGGCCCACATATTTCAAGATTTATTTATGTTTATATATATATATAGAACACATCGTCCCCAGACTATTGTTTACTGTTCCTGAATCCTCCTTCTGTAGAACGAGCCCTCCCGAAACCGAACTCTTCCTCACTTTCGCGTCTTCGCTGCATCGTCCTACAGAATCAAAAGGATGCGCGGCCCTGGGTGTCCAAATCTAAGCCGAAATTGAAACCCCCACCAAGCCGTGCCCACACCCCCTCCCCCTCGCCCTCACCTCCCCTCCCCGGTCACGCCCAGAATCGCCAGGTGAGAACAAACTGTCACCTCACCGCACCGATACCGCTGCTCACTGGGCCTCTCCTGGGGTGCCTGCGGACCAGAACTTCGAGTCGAATCCGAAGGTGGCGACGAGGGCCTCCGAGGACCCCCCAAAAGACGAAACCAGGGCAAGAGTGGCGTAGGGGAACGAACAATGACATAAACATATAAACTCGGAGATCCGCACAGATTTCTCGGACTGGACCCCCCTCCTTGGCGCGCGGAGCGCGCCAGGGGCGGCGTCGGAGGCGCCGCCAGGGGGCTCCAGCGCGGATCCGAGAAATCCGCGCGGACCTCCGAGTTTTTGTGCTTATGTCATTCTTCGCTCCTCCAAACCATTGCGAGAGTAGCGGTATGGGTATCGGTTCCTGCTCTGAGCCTTGGGGCCCCTGGCGACTCATGGTCGATCCCGAGGGGGGGCGTCCTGGCCAGCGCAGCGCCGGAGGCCAGGCGGCGTCCCCGCGCAGGCCTGGCCCCTCGCCGGCCTGGCGGCGGAGTCGCCGAGGCCGCTGCCGCCAGACTCGACCTCGGAGTGGGGGGGGGGACGGGGGTCGGGGAGGGGGGGTAGGTAGGAGGGGGGGGTGGGGAGGGGGGGGAAGGCTTGGCGCTGATTCAACCGAGTGCGCTTCCAGTGCGCTTCGTCATTGCGCGTGCTGAATAGAAGTTCGAGGTTTGCTTCCCCTTCCCGTGCCACCCTCGGGCTGGCTTCTCCTTCCTGCCTCGTTTTCTACTTGATTCGTTATTATACCTCGTAGTCGTGGGGCGCTTCCTTCTGCTTCGCGATCGCGGGACGCTTTGCTCTTCTGCTTCACAGTCGTGCTGCGTCCGGTTTTCAGCGCCCGCCGCCGCGCGGATGCTACCCTCAAATTGATTCCTGGTTGCTGCTGTTAGGGTGTGCCGGCCCATTCGATATCGCATGTTTCTGAGAAGCTTGCGGGGAATTTCTGCCTGGCGCCCCCTCTTCGCAAGGGGTTCAACGGATTCCTGTCCACTGTTCATGACGACCTGTTTGCGCAGTGCTTCTGGGGACATGTTTCCCCAGCGCGAGTCCGACTCCAGGGCCATTGCAGATTTTCGAGGCCGCGCCTGTGAACCCCGTTCTGAGTGCCACGTGTTCCCCCCTCCCTCCCTTTCTCTGCCCTGCTTACCCTGTCTCGGCAAGACGAAGTTCAATCTAATTTTTGTTACAATTCCGTGCGATACCGACAGTTGTCGCTCGAGGGTGTCATTTTCGCATCAAGTCCCTCGTCGTCCTCTTCCTCCTCCTCCTCCTCCTCCCCCCCCCTCCATTCCTCTCCTCCTTCCCCCGCGTAGGGTTGACATGCATAACGCAAGGGCCGTTGACCGAATGCTTGCCCCGAGGGCTGCTCACTAAATGTTTGCCCCTGCGCGTGTACCATATGCTTTCATCGCGTGGTAGGGTGAGCGAGCTGGGGGTTCCATCGCGCTGTCCGCTCCCATCTTCCCCACCAAAAAACAGCCATGCGCGAGTGCCCCTACGCGCATGTTGCCGGGAAGTTGCGCTGACTGCTGCCCCGTTGTCGCCGTCGTCGTCGTCGTCGTCGTCGTCGTCGTCGTCGTCGTCGTCGTCGTCGTCCGCCCCCGTCGGCCAAAACCCGATTGAAATGGGACCCTGGAACCGTCCCGGGGCCCGAACGCACCAGTTTTCCGCGCCGCGTCCGGCCGCGGCGACGAGGAGAGCCACCAGGGGCCAGAGGATCTCGGTCTTCGAGGCTTGAGGCTCGAACCTGGACGTGAACGCCGACCCGACCCAGTCGGTTATCGGGCCATAATTCGGTCTCGGGGACTCTGGTGGCCGTTCGGCATGACTCCGGCACCCCCGGGGCGCAGTTTGTCGTTCCGGATTGATTTCTGACGGTCCTGGGCCCCGAAAATGGCCTCCACAGGCTACGACGCCGGAAACCCGCCTCGGACTTCGAACCTCAGGGGTCGACGAAAATAGCTGGCGTCATCGGAGACGCGGCCATCTCGTCCACCACAGCGGCGGCAGCCCAACTCCACGGGTTTCAGGCGGCGGGCGTGAGCGCGGCCCTCCCGAGCTCAGCCCACGCGCTGCTTCCGCGCAGGCGTCTTCGTAGGATTTGAGGCGTCGTCGGCGCTGGGAACGGAAGGGGAGGCTCGAACCTCGAGGATCCAGGTTTGATGAGTTTTTTGTCGTTTTACGCCTCTGGACGCCGCTTTCGGGCCCCGGGATCGTCGAACATCGATCCAGGGTGAAAAACTGCTTCGGAGGGGGCCCTGGGAAGGGCCCGGGGGCCGATTTTAATTTGATTTCGGTCATCCTGGGGGGAGGAGGGGGAGGGCGACGACGAGGACGAGGAGGACGAGGAAGACGAGGAGGGCGAGGGTTGGAAATGACGGGGCGCCC
Source organism: Prorocentrum cordatum (assembly GCA_963575745.1). Taxonomy (NCBI): domain Eukaryota; class Dinophyceae; order Prorocentrales; family Prorocentraceae; genus Prorocentrum; species Prorocentrum cordatum. The sequence goes on along the minus strand of CAUYUJ010021004.1, from coordinate 30,566 downwards.
CCGTAAGTTGACCCGGTTCGTTCGAATGTGTTTCGCAGATATTATTGGGAATCTCGTTCAAATTAAACTCCAACCCTCCATCCTCCAGGCTCCGCCGGAGGCGCCCGGAGAATAATATTTTCAAATTGCGGCCGTGCCCCCAAAATTGAAGCATGCCCCTTTGCGTCGCCCGGGACCCCCCAGGAATCCCAGGGGCCCAGACGGATTCTGTTGGTTTGTGGAGGATCTTTCGAACCCTCCATCCTGGAGGATTCCTTCATGGGCGCTCTCTTGGGGCCGCTTCCAATCAGCGGATGGCACCTCCAACGACGCGCATACGCGCGCGCGCGTGGCGCGTGCTCACTACTGATGAAGGGCCCCCCCCCGACGGGATCTCCCAAGTGCGGCGGCAACGGGCCCGTCGTGGACAAATGCGCAAAAACGATCTGTCGTCGCACGGGCCATTTTTTAATCGGTCAAATGAGCTGTGCGATGTGCGATATGCTCGCCGTGGACAGCTCAGTTCAAGCGCGCGTGGCACGCAATATTTTTGGTGCGACGGCGACGGGGGGGGGGCACACACATGCGCAGCACAAATCACGCAGGTTGGCTAACGGTGCGACAGCGACCGGCGGGGCCGCGACAGATGGACCTTCCACTTGTTTCCGAAACTCTCCGCGCGGTGCGACGGCGACGGGGGGGGGGGCAGACAGATGCCCTGTACATGGAATGTTTGAATTCAGTTTGTGGAATTACATGTCGACTGTTCTAGTGCGGACAATGCAAAAACTCTGTCGCGCGCGCGCTTCTGACTTTTGCATTGCCCACACTAGACAAGTGGACGCGTCCGTCGGCCTCGTCAAAAAGCCACAGGCATTTTGAATTCAGTTTTTGGAAATCATTGTGGACAATACAGAACTCTGTCGCGCGCGCGCGTCTGAGTTCTGTATTGTCCACACTAGAAAAATCGTCGCGTCCGTCGGCCTCCTTAGAGAGCCACAGAAATTTTGAATTCATTTTTTCGGAATTGCATGTCGATTATGCTTATGTGGACAATGCAGAACTCTGTCGCGCGCGCGCGTCTGAGTTCTGTATTGTCCACAATAGAAGAGTCGACGCGTCCGTCGGCCTCCTTAAAGAGCCACAGAAATTTTGAATTCAGTTTTTGGGATCACATGCCGATTTTGCGATTGTGGACAATACAGAACTCTGTCGCGCGCGCGCGCGTCTGAGTTCTGTATTGTCCACACTAGAAAAGTCAACGCGTCCGCCGGCCTCCTTAAAGAGCCACTGAATTTTTGAATTCTGTTTTTGGCTTTACATGTCACCTAGTCTATTGTGGACAGTACAGAACTCTCGCGCGCGCGTCTGAGTTCTGCATTGTCCACACTGGAGAAAAGTCTACGCGTCCGTCCGCCCCCTTAGAGAACCACAGACATTTTGAATTCAGCGTTTGGAAATACATGTCGACTATGCTAATGTGGACGATTCAGAAATCTGTCGCGCGCGCGCGTCTGAGTTCTGTACTGTCCAGAAGAGAAGAGTCGACGCGTCCGTCGGCCTCCTGGAAGAGCCACAGAAAGTTTGAATTCAGTTTTTGGAATTACATGTCGACCATGCTAATGGGGACAATACAAGAACTCTGTCGCGCGCGCGCGCGTCGGAGTTCTGCATTGCCCACACTAGAAAAGTCGATGCGTCCGCCGGCCTCCTCAAAGAGCCACATAAATTTTGAATTCTGTTTTTGGAGATACATGTCACCTGGTCTATTGTGAACAATACAGAACTCTGTCGCGCGCGCGCGTGCGTCTGAGTTCTGTACTGTCCGCAACAGAAAAGTCGACGCGTCCGTCGGCCTCCTTAAAGAGCCACATAAATTTTGAATTCTGTTTTTGGAATTACATGTCGACTGTGCTATTGTGGAGAATTCAGAACTCTGTCGCGCGCGCGCGTCTGAGTTATACGCACTAGAAAAGTCGACGCGCCCGCCGGCCTCCTCAAAGAGCCACCGAATTTTTGAATTTAGATTTTGGAATTACATGCAGACTTTTATATTCTTGACAACAAAGGACTCTGTCGCGCGCGCGCGCGCGTCTGAGTTCTGTATTGTCCACGCTCGTAATGCGGACGCGTTCGTCGGCCTCCTTAAAGAGCCACAGAAATTTTGAACTCAGTTTTTGGAGATTCATGTCACCTATCTTATTGTGGACAATACAGAGCTCTGTCTCGCGCGCGCGTCTGAGTTCTGTATTGCCCACAATAAGTCGACGCGTCCGTCGGCCTCCTCATAGAGCCACGGGAATTTGGAATTCTTTTTTGAAAGCACATGTCAACTGTGCGAATGTGGACTATACAGAACTCTGTCGCGCGCGTCTGAGTTCTGTATTGTCCACACTAGAAAAATCGACGCGACCGCCGGCCTCCTCAAAGAGCCACATAAATTTTGAATTCTGTTTTTGGAATCACATGTCGGCTTTTATACTGTGGACAATACAGAACTCTGTCGCGCGAGCGTCTGAGTTCTGTAGCGTCCTCACTAGAAATGTGGGCGCGTCCGTCGGCCTCCTTAAACAGCCACAACACATTTTGAATTCAAGTTTTGGAATCACATGTCGACTTTGCTATTGAGGACAATACAGAAATCTGTCGCGCGCGCGCGCGTCTGAGTTCTGCATTGCCCACACTAGAACAGTCGACGCGTCCGTCGGCCTCCTCAAAGAGCCACCGGAATTTGGAATTCCTTTTTTGAAAGCACATGTCGACTTTTCTATTGTGGACAATACAGAACTCTGTCGCGCGCGCGCGTCTGAGTCCTGTATTGTCGACACTAGAAAGAGGTGGTCGCGTCCGTCGGCCTCTTCAAAGAGCCGCCGAACTTCTGAATTCAGTTTTTGAAATCGCGTCGACTTTCCTAATGTGGACTATACAGAACTCTGCCGCGCGCGCGTCTGAGTTCTGTATTGTCCACAATAGAAGAGTCGACGCGTCCGTCGGCCTCCTTAAAGAGCCACAGAAATTTTGAATTCAGTTTGGGAATTACATGTCGACTATGCTAATGTGGACAATACAGAACTCTGTCGCGCGCGCGCGCGCGTCTGAGTTCTGTATTGTCCACAATAGAAGAGTCGACGCGTCCGTCGGCCTCCTTAAAGAGCCACAGAAAGTTTGAATTCAGTTCTTGCAATCACAAGTCGACTATGCGAATGTGGACAATACAGAACTCTGTCGCGCGCTTCTGAGTTCTGTATTGTCCACACTAGCTATGTGGACGCGTCCGCCGGCCTCCTCAAAGAGCCACAGAATTTTTGAATTCAGTTTTTGGAGATACATGGCACCTATTTTATCGTGGACTATACAGAACTCTGTCGCGCGCGCGCGCGTCTGAGTTCTGCATTTTCCACAATAGAAAACACGACGCGTCCGTCGGCGTCCTTAAATGGCCACGAACATTTTGAATTCCGTTTTTGGAATTACATGTCGACTGTTTCTGTTGTGGACAATACAGAACTCTGTCGCGCGCGCGCGCGTCTGAGTTCTGTACTGCCCACAACAGAAAACACGACGCGTCCGTCGGCCTCCTTCAAGGGCCGCAAAAATTTTGAATGCAGGTTTTGGAATCACATGTCGACTTTGCGAGTGTGGACAAGACAGAACTCTGTCGCGCGCGCGCGTCTGAGTTCTGCCTTGTCTACACTAGAAAAATTGACGCGTCCGTCGGCCTCTTTAAAGAGCCACAGAAATTTTGAATTCAGTTTTTGGGATCACATGTCGATTTGGCTATTGTGGACAATACAGAACTCTGTCGCGCGCGCGCGTCTGAGTTCTGTATTGTCCACACTAGAATGGTGAACGCGTCCGTTTGCGTCCTTAGAAGGCCACAGAAATTTTGAATTCAGTTTTTGCAATCGCATGTCGACGATGCTAATGTGGACAATACAGAACTCTGTCGCGCGCGCGCGCGTCTGCGTCCTGTATTGTCCACACTAGAAAGAGGTGGACGCGTCCGTCGGCCTCCTTAAAGGCCCACAGAATTGTTTAATTCTGTTTTTGGAATTACATGTCGACTTTGCTATTGTGGACAATACAGAACTCTGTCGCGCGAGCGCGCGTCTGAGTTTTACACACAATAGAAAAGTCGACGCGCCCGTCGGCCACTCTAAAGGGCCATAGAAATTTTGGATTCAGTTCTTGGAACCACATGACGACTTTTATATTCTGGACAACACAAAACTCTGTCGCGCGCGCGCGCGTCTGAGTTCTGTACTGTCCACACTCGAAATGTGGACGCGTCCGTCGGCCTCCTTAAAGAGCCACTGAATTTTTGAATTCAGTCTTTGGAAATGCATGTCACCTATTCTATTGTGGACAATACAGAACTCTGTCGCGCGCGCGCGCGTCTGAGTTCTGTATTGTCCACGCCAGAAAAGTCGACGCGTCCGTCGGCCTCCTTAAAAAACCAATTTGTGGGATTCCATGCCATTTTGGCGAATGTGGACAGACAATACAGAACTCTGTCGCACGCGCACGCATCGGAGTCATATAACGTCCACATTAAGAAAAGTCGACGCGTCCGTCTGCTTTTTAAAAAGAGCAACAACATTTTGAATTCAGTGTTTGGAATTACATGTCGACGATGCTAGTGTGGCCGAAGCTTTTATGCTTCGTCGGTAAATTCAAAGTGACCCTATACTTTCAAGCCCCAGGCCGGTCCCAGAATAACGAGGTTGTATTTAGTGTTGTTTCACAACACTTTGAAATGCTTGGGTAAGTTCAGGGTAACCCTGGCATTACGCCGAAAACCAGAGAAGAAGTAGCTAATCGATAGGGTTGAACAGCAGCGCCCCGTCATGGAAGAGGAGGAGGAGGAGGAGGAGGAAGAAGACTTCGAGATTCGAGGCAGTTGTTTGTCGTTTTCGGCCCCCTGGGGCCGCTTCCAGACCCCGGAGCCGTCACAAAATGACCCGGGATGGAAAAGTGTGTCCCGGGGGTGCGGGAATCGTCCCGAGCGGCCGCCGGAGGCCCGAGCCATGGCCAGAAAACCGACCGGGGAGGAGTGGAGGGAGGGGACAGATGGACGGAGAGGCCGGAGTGATGGGGGATGAGGGGAGGGGAGGGCGGAAAGAGGGACAGAGTGGTGGACGGGCGTGGCCACACTGGCCGCCCTCAACCGCCAGAAGTTCGTAAGCTGTCGTCGTCGTCTTCGTCGTCGTCGTCGTCGTCTTCGTGAGCTGTCGTCGTCGTCGTGAGCTGCCCCCGTTGCGTCGTCGTCGTCGTCGTCGTCGAGCCCTCCCAGGCCGACTTGCACCGATTCCGTGACATTGTAGTTCCCTCTTGGGTCCTTCCCAGGCCGTCTTGCACCGACTCCGTGAGATTTGGACGCCCTCTTGGAGCCGAGCCCTCCCAGGCCGTCTTGCACCCACTCCGTGACATTCGAACTCCCTCTTGGAGCCCTCCCAGGCCGTCTTGAAGAGGCCCGAGGGCCCCAAGAAGATGGCCCCAAGGAAGGTGTGCAATTGCACGCCGCACTTGGGGGCCTCTGGAACTCACTTGGGGCATCCTTGGGGCCGTCCTGGAGCCCTCCCATGCCGTCTTGGAGGGGGCCGAGGCCTCCAAGAGTGCCCCAAGAGGGCTCCAAGAGGGCCCCCGACAGGGCCCGAAGCGGGCCCCCAGGAAAGGCCCAAGATGGCCACGGGGGGGATACGTATCACCCCGCAATTTGCGATACAATCACAAAAACAAAAAAGCCACAACATAGTCGTGAGGGCGCGGGCAAAAAAGGGAATAAAAAAAAAAGCCAAATAAAAACAAAAAAAAAAAATAAAATATAAGAGACAAGATAAAAATAAAAAAAATAAGAAAAAAATAAAAAAAGAAAAAAAGGAAACAAATGGAAAAAAAAAAAAAAAACAAAAAATAACAAAGAAAAAAAAAGAAAGCAGGCGGGCGCAGCGCCTGCGACCCACCCGCGACCCACCCGCCTCGCGACCCGCCCGCGACACATCGGCCCCTATGACCTAAAAGAAATGGCCCTTCCCAGGCCCCGTCGACCCTCCTGGACCCTTCCCAGGGCCGTCGGAGGGGCCCAAGAGAGCCCCATAACGGTTCCAAGAAACTCCCAAGAGCGTTTACGCGAAGCCTCTCTCGCGTGACCGATCTCGGGGCCCTCTTGGGGGCCTCTTGGGGCCCTCATGGAGCCCCTTGGAGCCCTCTCGGGGCCCTTTTGGACCCTTCCCGGGGCCTTCGGAAGGGCCCAAGAGAACCCCAAGACGGCTCCAAGAGGGGCCCAATATAGCCCCAAGCAGGTTCCGAGAGAGCCCCCAGAGGGCTCTTATCGCGCATGTCGTGCGCATGTCGTGGACATGGGGCCCAGAACGACGACGACATGCACACGACATGCGCTCTTGGGCCCTTCTTGGGACCCTCTTAGGACCCTCTTAGAGCGCTCTTGGGGCCTTCTTGGCCCCTTCCCAGGGCCCTCGGAAGGGCCCAGGAGGGCCCCAAGACGGCCCCAAGAGGTCCCCAAGAGCGGTCACGCGACGCCTTTGTCGCGTGACCGATTTCGAGGCCCTCATGGGAGCCTCTTGGGGCCCTCTTCGAGCTTCTTGGAACCCGCTCGGGGCCTTTTGGGACCCTTCCCGGGGCCGTCAGAGGGGCCCAAGAGGGCCCCAGGACGGCTCCAAGAGGCCCCCAAGAGGGCCCCAAACCAATTCTATGCCATAGAGTTGGTCTGGGGCCCTCTTGGGATTCTCTTGGGGCCATCTTGGAAACGTCTTGGGGCCCTCTTGGGCTCTTCCCAGGGCCTTGGCCATGTCCAACTCGGAGTTGGACATGGGCCCTCTTAGAACCGTCTTGGGGTCCTCTTGAAAACGTATTGGAATGTGGTGTGAGGTGTGTAGCGCGTGCACCCCATGTGGTGCAATATATGTGCTGTAACCTTAGTGGTGCGTGCAACCTCTGTGGTGCAATCTATATGGTTCAAGCTATGTGGTGCGTGCATTCTCTGTGATGCAATATATTTGGTGTAAGCTATGTGGTGCGTGCACTCTATGCGGTCCAATATATGTGGTGTAAGCTACGTGGCGCGTGCAATATGTGTGGTGCAATATATGTGGTATAGGCTACGTGGTGCGTGCAACCTCTGTGGTGCAATCTATGTGGTGTAGGCTTTGTGGTGCGGGCAATCTCTGTGGTGCAATATCTGTGCTGCAAGCTATGTGGTGCGTGCACTTCATGTGGTGCAATCTATGAGTGCAAGCTATGTGGTGCGTGCACTCTCTGTTGTGCAATATATGTGGTAAGCGCTATGTGCTGCGTGTAATCGTCGTGGTGCAAAATATGTGGTGTAAGCTATGTGGTGCATGCAATATATGTGGTGTAAGCTATGTGCTCCGTGCACTCTATGTGGCGCAATAGATGTGGTGTACGTTAAGTAACGCGTACAATATTTGTGGTGCAAACTATGTGGTGTAAGCTACGTGGTTCGTGCACCCTATGTTGTGCAATATATGTGGTGTAGGCTTTGTGGTGCGTGCAATCTCTGTCGTGCAATCTGCGTGGTGTAAGCTACATCGTGCGTGCGCTCTATGCGGTGCAATCGATGTGGTGTAAGCTATGTGATGCAATCTATGTGGTGCACGATATGTGGTGGAAGCTATGTGGTGTAATATCCGCGGTTCAATATATGTGGTGTAAGCTATGTGATGCAGACTATGTGGTGCAGTCTATGTGGTGCAGTCTACGTGGTGCAATATATATATATATGTATATGTATATATATATATGGCACAATATATGTGGTACAACCTATGTGGTGCAATCCATGTGGCGCAATATCTGTGGTGCACTCTACGCGGTGTACGCTATGTGGTGCATTATATGTGGGGCAATCTATGTGGTGCAACCTATGTGGTGCAATCTATGTGGGCAAGCTATGTGGGCAAGTCTATGTCGTGCAATCTCTGTGGGCGGCGACGATGTGGCGACGGAGCGGCGACGGCCGGCCTGGAGCCGCCACACCGACGCACAGGCCCAGGCAACCGGCGGCGACGGGGCGGCGACGGCCGGCACGGAACCGCAAGGCCGGCACACCGGCCCAGACGACGGGCGGCGACGAGGCGGCGACGGGGCGGCGACGGCCGGCAGGGAGCCGCCAGACCGGCCCACAGGCCCAGTTCCTTAGAACAGAAGTAAGAACCCCTAAGTGCAAGCATTGCGTGAGGAAATAGGGTGAATGGCCGGGAAGTGGAGGGTGCGAAACAGGGCAAGAAAGAGACGGAGAGCGGGCTGGGTTGATGTCCGCCAGGTCATGCCAAAGCGCACTTGTTCGATTCAGCGGCCCAAGCAAGCCAACCACGTCGATTGAACAAAAATGGCGTCGCTAGAGCAGGGGGGCGGCCCCCCCGCCGTAGCGACACTCAGGTCCGGTGCTGAGTGTCGCTCGGCCCTCCCGCGCTGCAGTGTGGACTCCCCTCTCATTTTCCCTCGCCATTGGGTGTCGCGCCAACACTGCAGCAGGGAAGGGCCGAGCGACACTCAGTACCGGACCGGAGTGTCGCTACGGTGGGGGGGCAGCCCCCCCGCTCCAGCGACACGTCATCGCTCTTGCTGGCCATCCTGGAGCGCTGAATCAAGCGAATGCGCCCGCCTATCGGCGCAGCTGCGCAATGGCCCACAATCGCCCTACTGGCGCGAATGCGCCGTGTCAGCGCTAGCGAATGCAGCGACTGATTCCAGCGAGTGCGCTTACGGCGTCGCTAGCCACGCCGTAAGCGCACTCGCTGGAGGCAGCGGGCCGGTGTGTCGCTAGCCACGCCGTAAGCGCACTCGCTGGAGGCAGCGCGGCGCTGATTCCAGCGAGTGCGCTTGCGGCGTGGCTAGCGACACGCCGGCCCGGGCTGGTGTGTCGCTAGCCACGCCGTAAGCGCACTCGCTGGAGGCAGCGCGGCGCTGATTCCAGCGAGTGCGCTTGCGTCGTGGCTAGCGACACACTTGCCAACATGCGAGCCTTCGCTGCCGCGCGGCAGCCTGCGGGCCACCGAAGGGGCCCTGCGGTGCCTTCAAGGGCGCGCAGGCGCGCGGAAGTGCAATCCGAGCGCCTCGGCGGTCCATCGTTGCCATGAATTCTGTATTGTCCACACTAGAAAGGTCGACGCGTCCGCCAGCCTCCTTAAAGAGCCACAGAATTTTTGAATACAGTTTTTGGAATTACATGTCGACTTTTCTATTGTGGACAATACAGAACTCTGTCGCGTTCGCGCGCGCGCGCGCGCGCGTCTGAGTTTTGTATTGTCCACACTAGAAATGTGGACGCGTCCGTCGGCCTCCTTGAAGAGCCACAGAAATGTTGAAATCAGTTTTTGGAAATGCATGTCACCTACTCTATTGTGGACAGTACACAACTGTGTCGCGCGTGCGCGCGCGCGTCTGAGTTCTGCATTGTCCACAAAAGAAAGGTCGACGCGTCCGTCGGCCTCATTTAACAGCCACAGATATGTTGAATTCAGCATTTGGAATTACATGTCGCCTATGCGGACAATACAGAACTCTGTCGCGCGCGCGTCTGAGTTATGTAATGTCCACACTAGAAAAAAGCGACGTGTCCGTCTGCCTCCTTAATGAGCAACAGAAAAATTGAATTCAGTTTTTTTGAGTTACATGTCGACTATGCTACTGTGGGCAATACAGAACTCTGTCGCGCGCGCGCGCCCGATTTCTCTATTGTCCACACTACAAAAATCGACGCGTCCGTCGGCCTCCTTAAAGAGCCACAGAAAGTTTGAATTCAGTTTTTTGGAATCACATGTCGACTTCTATATTGTGGACAATACAGAACTCTGTCGCGAGCGCGCGCACGTCTGAGTTCTGTATTGCTCACGCTAGAAATGTGGAGGAGTCCGTCTGCCTTCTTAAAAAGCAACAGAGATTTTCAATTCAGTTCTTGGAGGTACATGTCACCTATTCTATTGTGGACAATACAGAACTCTGTCGCGCGCGCGCGCGCGCGTCTGAGTTCTGTATTGTCGACAATAGAAAAGCCGACGCGTCCGTCGGCCCCCTTAAGGAGCCACAGAAATTTTGAGTTCAGTATTTGGAACTAAATGTAGATTTTTCTATTGTGGACAATACAGAACTATGTCGCGCGCGCGCGCGCGTCTGAGTTCTTTATTGTCCACGCTAGAAAAATCGACGCGTCCGTCGGCCTCCTTAAAGAGCCACAGAAATTTTGAATTCAGTTTTTGGAACTACATGTCGACTTTTCTATTGTGGACAATGCAGAACTCTGTCGCGCGCGCGCGTCTGAGTCCTGTATTGTCCACGCTAGAAATGTGGACGCGTCCGTCGGCCTCCTCAAAAAGCCACAGACATTTTGAATCCAGTTTTTGAAAATTTCTTGCCGACTTCTCTATTGCGGACGATTCAGAACTCTTTGGCGCGCGCGTCTGAGTTCTGTATTGTCCACGCTAGAAATATGGATGTGTCCGTCGGCCCCCTTAACAGAGCCACGGAAATTTTGAAATCAGTTTTTGGAGAACATATCACCTTTTCTATTATGGACACTACAGAGCCCTGTCGCGCGCGCGCGCGTCTGAGTTCTGCATTGTCCACAATAGAAAGTGGACTCGTCCGTCGGCCCCCTTAAAGAGCAACAGAAACTTTGAGTTCAGCATTTGGAACTACATGTCGACTTTTCTATTCTGGACAATACAGAACTCTGTCGCGCTCGCGCGCGCGCGCGCGCGCGTCTGAGTTCTTTATTGTCCACGCTAGAAAAGTCGACGCGTCCGTCGGCCTCCTTAAAGAGCCACAGAAATTTTGAATTTAGTTTTTGGAACTACATGTCGACTTTTCTATTGTGGACAATACAGAACTCTGTCGCGCGCGCGCGCGTCTGAGTTTTGCATTGTCCACAATAGAAAAGTCGACGCGTCCGTCGGCCCCCTTAAGGAGCCACAGAAATTTTGAATCTCATTTTTGGAATCACATGTCGACTTTTATATTCTGGACAAACACAAGACTCTGTCGCGCGCGCCTCTGGGTCTTGTATTGTCCACACTAGAAATGTGTACGCGTCCGTCGGCCTCCTTAAAGAGCCACAGAAATTTTGAATTCAGTTTTTGGAACTACACATCGGCTTTTCTATTGTGGACAATACAAAACTCTGTCGCGCGCGCGTCTGAGTTCTGTATTGTCCACAATAGAAAAGTCGACGCGTCCGTCGGCCCCCTTAAGGAGCCACAGAAATTTTGAATCCCTTTTTTGGAATCACATGTCGACTTTTATATTCTGGACAAACACAGGACTCTGTCGCGCGCGCCTCTGGGTCTTGTATTGTCCACACTAGAAATGTGTACGCGTCCGTCGGCCTCCTTAAAGAGCCACAGAAATTTTGAATTCAGTTTTTGGAACTACACATCGGCTTTTCTATTGTGGGCAATACAGAACTCTGTCGCGCGCGCGCGCGTCTGAGTTCTGCATGGTCCACAATAGAGAGGTCGACGCGTCCGTCGGCCCCCTTAAAGAGCCACAGAAATTTTGAATTCAGTTTTTGGGAATATATGTCACCGATTCTATCATTGACAATGCAGAACTCTGTCGCGCGCGCGCGCGTCTGAGTTCTGCATTGTCCACAATAGAATGCGCCGGTGCGGTCGCATGCAAGTCTGCGCCCGTGCGACGGCGACCGGGCGCGGCACAGATAGATGCATGGATGGACGCCACCGGCGAAGCAAATCCGAGGGTGCGACGGCGCCTGGGTTGGGGCAGACAGATCAACAGAGACTGCGCAGACGCATCGGTCCGACGGCGCCCGGGGGGGTATACGCAGATAGATGGATGTGCCGCGCCGGCCAAGCAAACCCGACGGTGCGGCGGCGAACGTTCTTTGAAAATAAACCAGAACGGAGATCAAGACATGGGAGGACCCCCATCATTGGATACTAAGGTGGCCCCGTAGCGGGGCCGATTGGATTTCCGAGGTGACAGGGTTTCTTGTAGATGTTCTCTGTCATGGCCACCACAGACTGCCCGCGCGCGCGCCGCGTAAGGCTTTCCTTATTGTCGCCAATGGAGATGTCGCTATGTTGGCCTGGAAACTAAAGTGGCCCTTAGCGCTTACCGATGGGATTTCCGAGGCAACGTTGCTTATTGTGTATGTTCTCTGCCATGGCCACCACTGATTCCCCGCGCGCGCGCGCGCCGCGTGGGGATTTTTTATTGTCGACAATGGAAAAGTCGCAATGTTGCCCTGGAAAGTATAGTGGCCCCTTCGCGGTGACCGATTGGATTTGGGAGGTGACATGGTTTCTTGCGCATGTTCTCTGTCATGGCCTCCACAGGCTCCCAGCGCGCGCGCGCCGCGTCAGGACTTTCCTTATGTCGACAATGGACAAGACGCCATGTTGGCCTGGACACTAAAGTGGCCCCTTAGCAGTGACCGGTTGCATTTCCGAGGTAACCTGGCTTCTTGCGCATGTACTCTTTCATGGCCACTAACATGCAGACTCCCCTCGTGCGCGCGCACCGCGTGGGGATTTCCTCATTGTCGACAATGGAAAAGTCGCTATTTGGGCCTGGAAACTAAACTGGGCCCTGAGCGGTGACCGCCGTGATTTCCGAGGTCACATGGCTTCTTGCGCACGACCTCTGTCGTGGCCGCTACAGACTCCCCGCGAGCGCGCGCGCCGCGTGAGGCTTTCCTTATTGTCGACAATGGAAAAGCCGCCATGTTGGCCTGGAAACTAAAGTGACCCCTTAGCGGTGAATGATTGCGTTTCGGAGGTAACCTGGCTTCTTCAGTACGTTCTCTGTCATGGCCACTACAGCCGCCCCGCGCGCGTGCGCGCGCGCCGCGTGAGGATTCCAGCGTTGTCGACAATGGACAGGTCGCCATGTTGGCCATGCGACTCCCAAGTACAAGTAGCAGTCGTAGTAGTAGTAGTAGTAGTAGTAGTAGTAGTAGTAGTAGTAGTAGTAGTAGTAGTGGTAGTGGTAGTAGTAGTAGTAGTAGTCGTCGTAGTAGTCGTAGGAGTAGTCGGAGTAGTAGTAGTCGTAGTAGTAGTCGTAGTAGTAGTAGTAGTAGTATTAGAGAGGAGGAGGAGGATTTATAGATCGGTATGTAGGTAGGTAGTCTGGTAGTAGGTGGATAGGTAGGGTTGGTTGGTTGTTGGTAGGTGGGTAGTAGTATAGTAGTAGTATCGTAGTCGTAGTCGTAGTCGTAGTCGTAGTAGTAGTAGTAGTATTAGTAGTTGGCCGTAGGTAGTAAGTAGTTAGCAGTAACAGTAGAACAAAACACAAGACAAAGAAAAAAAAGCAAAAAAAAGACAAAAAAAAAAAACAAAAAAAAAAAAAAGAAAAAAAAAAAAAACAAAAAAAAAACAAAGAAATTAGTAGTGGATAAAAAAAAGTAGGTCCGTAAGTAAGGCGTAAAAGTAAAGCCAGTAGTAGTAATGATGTGTCGTAGTAGTATAGTAGTAGTAGTAGTAGTATAGTAGTAAGTAGTAGTAGTAGTAGTGAGTATTGTGTAGTAATAGTAGTAGTAGTAGTAGTAGCAGTAGTAGTAGTAACACAACTCCCTAGCACAACTCCCTGGCTCCCTGGTAGTACCACTTCATATCCATTGTACAGCTCCCTAGCGCATCTCCCTGGTACAACTCCTTAGTACAAGTGGTAGTAGTAGTAGTAGTAGTAGTAGTAGTTGTGCAATTCCTTTTCTTTAACGCCCGAGTGCAAAACCCAAGTGCAAGTAGGAGATTCAGGGAAGTGTTCGGGGAGAGTCTCTTCGTCGTTTTTTTTGCGAATGTGTTTGCCGCCCGGGATGCCGTCGTCGTTGTTTTTTTCCCCAGTTACCCTTTCTCTCGCGGGCCCCCGTCGCGAGTTTTGGCTTCCACCCCCCTAGCGTTGATGCCCCCGTGCGTCGTCGACGTTGTTTTCTTGGCGTTGTCCCTGGTGATGTAGTGACCCCTATGATGTTTCCAGGCCAGCATGGCGACTGTTCTATTGTGATCCATGCAGAAGATAGTGCGCGCCACGGGCGCGCGCGCGCGACGTTGGCTGTGCCAATTCACTGACAGGTGGTGAACCCATGTTCACTATAAAATAAAACCGGCCACCGCGGAGGCCTCACTTGAGTTTCCAAGCCAACATGGCGACCGTCCATTGCGGCCAATGCAGAACCGAGCACGCGCCACGCGCGCGCGTGCGCGCGTCGTTGGCTGTGCCAATTCACCGGTAGATAGCGAACCCATGCTAACATTAAAATCTAATCGGTCACCGCTCAGGGCTCACTTGAGCTTCCCGGCCAACGTGGCGATTCTTATGGTGCGGCCGATGCAGAAGTGAGCACGAGCCCCCTGTGCCAATTCTTCACAGATAAAACCCACCCTAACTTCAACATCCGATCGGTCACCGCTAAGGGCTCACTTGAGCTTCCAGTCCAACATTGCGACTGTTCTAGTGCGGCCAGCACAGAATTGAGCGCTCGCCACGCGCGCGCGTCGTTGGCTGCCGCTAAAGTCTCACTTGAGTCTCCAGACCAACGTGGCGCATGTATTGCTGTCGATGCAGAACTGAGCTCGCGCCACGCGCGCGCGTCATTTGATGTGCCAATCCAGTGATAAGTGGTGGGCGCATGTTCATTTCGAAATTCAACCGGTCAGCGCTACGGGCTCACTTGATTTTCCATGCCAAAATGGCGGCTGCTCTTCTGCGGTGAATACAGAACTGAGCACGCGCCACGCGCGCGCGCACGCCGCTGGCGGCGCAAATTCACTGGTAAGTGACAAACGCAGGTTAACTTCAAAATCCAATCGGCCACCGCTAAAGGCTCACGTGAGTTTCCTGGACAACATGGCGACTATTGTGTTGCGGTCAATACAGAACTGACACCTTGTCAAGCGCGCGTACGCGCGCCGTTGGTTGTGCCAAGGCACTGAAAGTTTGTGCGCCCAGGTTCGCTTCAAAATCCAATCGGTCACCGCTAAGGGCCCACTTGAGGTTCCAGGCCCAAATGGCCACTGTTCTATTGCGGCCAATACAAGAACCGATCACGCGCCACGCGCGCGTACGCGCGTCGTTGGCTGTGCCAATTCACTGATGGGTGGTGAACCCATGTTCACTTCAAAATCAAATCGGTCCCCGCTAAGGGCTCACTTGAGTCTCCAGGCCAACATTGCCACGGTTCTTTGACGAACCACAGAACTGAGCACGCGCGTGCGCGCACGCGTCGCTGGCTGTGCCCATTCACTGACACGCGGTGGAGCCATGTTAACCAATCGGCTACCGCTAAGGGCTCACTTCAGCCTCCTGGCCACATGGTGACTGTTCTATTGCGCTCAATGCAGAACTGAGCACGCGACGCGCGCGTCGTTGGCTGTGCTAAGTCGCTGATAAGCGGTGAACCAGTGTCAACCTCGAAATCCAATCGGTCACCGCTAAGGGCTCACTTGCGTTTCCAGGCCAACATGGCGACTGTTCTACTGCGGTCAAGCCAGAACTGATCACGCGCACCGCGCGCGTGCGCGCGCGTACTCGCGTCGCTGGCTGTGCCGATTCACTGATCGGTGGCGAATCCATGTGAACTTCACAACCCAAACGGTCACCGCCAAGGGCTGGCTTGATTTTCCAGGCCATCATGGCAAGTGTTCTACTGCGGCCAATACAAAACTAAGCACGCGCCACGCGCGCACGCGTCGTTGGCTGTGCCAATGCACAGATAGGTGGTGAACCCAACATCACTTCAAAATCCAATCGGTCACCGCTGAGGGCTCATTTGAATTTCCAGGCCTACATGGCGAGTGGTCCATTGCGGTCAATGCAGCTGAGCACGCGCGCGCGCACGCGCGTCGTTGGTTATGTCAATTCGCTCATAGGTGGTGAACCACTGTTAAGTTCAACATCCAATCGGTCACCGCTCAGGGCTCACTTGAGTCTCCAGGCCAGCATGGCGACTGTTCAAGCGCGGTCAACACAGTAGTGAGCACGCGCCACGCGCGCGCGTATGCGCGTCGGTTGGTGCACCATCCGCTGATTGGAAACGGCTCCAAGAGAGCGCCCAGGAATGAATCCTCCAGGATGGAAGGTTCGAGGAATCCTCCACAAACCAACAGAATCCGTCGGGGCCCCTGGGATTCCTGGGGGGCCCCGGGCAACGCAAAGGGGCGTGCTTCAAATTTGGGGGCACGGCCGCAATTTGAAATTATTTGTCTTCGGGCGGCTGCGGCGGAGGCTGGAGGGGTGGGAGGTCGGAGTTTACTTTGAACGAGATTCCCAATAATATTTGCGAAACACATTCGAACGAACCGGGTCAACTTACGGGAGCGCCCAGTCATGTCCAACCCTCGCCCTCCTCGTCCTCCTCGTCCTCCTCGCCCTCGTCGTCGCCCTCCCCCTCCTCCTCCCAGGATGACCGAAATCGGATTAAAATCGGCCCCCGGGCCCTTCCCAGGGTCCCTCCGAAGCAGTTTTTCACCATGGATCGATTTTCGACGATCCCGGGGCCCGAAAGCGGCTTCCAGAGGCGTAAAACGACAAAAAGCTCGTCGAACTTCGATCCTCGAGATTCGAAACTCCCCTTCCGTTCCCGGCGCCGAAGACGCCCAAATCTTACGAAGACGCCCGCGCGGAAGCGGCGCGTGGGCTGAGCTCGGGGGGGCCGCGCTCACGCCCACCGCCTGAAACCCGTGGAGTTGGGCTGCCGCCGCTGTGGCGGACGAGATGGCCGCGTCTCCGATGACGCCAGCTATTTCCGTCGACCCCTGAGGTTCGAAGTTCGAGGCGGGCTTCCGGCGTCGTAGCCTGCGGGAGCCACTTTCGGGACCCAGGGCCGTCAGAAATCGATCGGGACCGACAAACTGCGTCCCGGGGGTGCCGGAGTCATCCCGAACGGCCACCGACGTCCAGGTTCGAGCCTCACGCCTCGAGGATCGAGATCCTCTGGCCCCTGGCGGCTCTCCTCGTCGCGGCCGGACGCGGCGCGGAAAACTTGTGCGCTCGGACCCCGGGAGGGTTCCGGGGGCCCATTTCAATCGGGTTCTGGCCGACGGGGGCGGACGACGACGACGACGACGACGACGACGGCGACGACTTGGACGACGACGACGACGACGACGGGGCAGCAGTCAGCGCAACTTCCCGGCAACAAGCGCGTAGGGGCACTCGCGCTTGGCATTTTTGGCGGGGGAAGATGGGGGCGGACAGCGCGATGGACCCCCCAGCTCGCTCAGCCTACCACGCGATGAAAGCATGCGGTACACGCGCAGGGGCAAACATTTCGTGAGCAGCCGTCGGGGCAAGCATTCGGTCAACGGCCCTTGCGTTATGCATGTCAACCCTACGCGGGGGAAGGAGGAGAGGAAGGGGGGGGGAGAAGGAGGGGGAAGAGGAAGACGAGGGACTTGATGTGCAAATGGCACCCTCGAGCGACAACTGTCGGCATCGCACGGAATTGTGACAAACATTGGATCGAAGCTCATCTTGCCGAGACAGGGTATGCAGGGCAGAGAAAGGGAGGGAGGGGTGGAACACGTGGCACTCAGAGCGGGGTTCAAAGGCGCGGCCTCGAAAATCTGCAATGGCCCTGGAGCCGGACTCGCGCTGGGCAAACATGTCTTCAGAAACACTGCGCAAACAGGTCGTCATAAACAGTGGACACGAATATGTGGTGCAAGCTATCGCGTCTCCGTTAAACCCCTCGTGAAAACGGGGCGCCAGGCAGAAATTCCCCGCGAGCTTCCCGGAAGCATGCGATATCGAATGGGCCGGCACACCCTATCAGCAGCAACCAGCAATCAACTTGAGGGTAGCATCCGCGCGGCGGCGGGCGGTGAAAACAGGGCGCAGCACGACTGTGAAGCAGAACGGCGAGGCGCCCCGCGATCGCGAAGCAGAAGAAGGAAACGCTCCACGACTACGGAGTAGAATAACGAATCAAGCAGAGAACGAGGCAGGGAGGAAAAGCCCGCCCCAGGGGGGTAGGGGAGGGGAATCAAACCTCGAAGCTCTATTCAGCACGCGCACTGACGAAGCGCACTGGAAGCGCACTCGTTTGAATCAGCGCCAAGAAGGGGGACAAGCAAGAAGAGGATGTAGGGGAGGAGGACGAGGGGGTGGCCTGGAGAAGGGGAGGGGAGGGAGGAGGAGGAGGAGGAAGAGGAGGATGATGATGGTTTTGAGAATGACGATTGAGAAGAGCTTGGAGTGGGTGAACGAGGAGAGCAGGAGGCGGGGTGGATCCTGGACAAGGAGCGCTACGAAATCCGTGCGTCCCACGAAGCAGGGATCAATGGGAAAAGCAAAAATCACAGATCCCGGCAAGAGACTAAAACAAACATTCTTGAGAGGCCGTCCCAGGAATTCACACTTTTTGCCTCGCTCGACCCTGGAGGTGCTTGGCCGCAGCACGGGGGCAGTGCGGCGGCAGGGGCTTGCGGCACTACGCTTTGGGGCGCAGGGGTTCTGCAGGACCTCCTAAAGGAGGGGCGGTGGTGCGAACGGCAACCACCACTGAGCAGCCCATCGCGAGGCTACCCCCTGCCCCCATCCGGCTTCTATCGTTAGGCCGGACCTCGGAAAAAAAACGGCGGTGCCCCCGGGCACCCAGCGGCGGCAAGCGAAGAGGAAGCTTGGCGAGAGTCAGTACGCAAGAGGGGGGAGGAAGGAGGGGGAGGGACATGAGGGCAGTTCTACGTGCTCAGGCGCGCGCCCTGGGCCTGGTTGCCCTCGCAGACTTTGCCGGTTGCGCTGTTCAATGCTCCGCTTCTGCATGTTGCGTCGGTGGTGGTGGGGCGGTGGTGGGAGCCTCAAAGTGCTATGGCATGACAACTGCTGCATGCTTCACTGCTGATGCTACCTGCTCCTCCCTCCACGGCGGTCTTCGGCTAAGTGTGAATCACCGGGCCCCCTGCTCACACAAAAAGGCCCTATCATGTCACACTTTTTGCCTCGCTCGACCCTGGAGGTGCTTGGCCGCAGCACGGGGGCAGTGCGGCGGCAGGGGCTTGCGGCACTACGCTTTGGGGCGCAGGGGTTCTGCAGGACCTCCTAAAGGAGGGGCGGTGGTGCGAACGGCAACCACCACTGAGCAGCCCATCACGAGGCTACCCCCTGCCCCCATCCGTCGCCCCCAATTCCGACTTCCAGTCGCCGGAAGCCCCTGTGCCGCTGTACCTCTGGTCACGCCTGCAGAACCGCGCGCCTTCCGAGGTCGGCGGCCTGCTGCACCAGCGATTCTGTTGCATTGCGGGACCAGGCGCCCATTTCTGCAGCAGCTGTCTCAATGTACACGCGCGCTGTCCGCGCGTGCTGCCAACGCCCCACCACCATGACTCGGTCGAGCGATCCCGACAGCAACCACAACCATGTAGCACCACCTCTCCGGAGCCCGTAGGGCGTAACTGTGTCCCCACTGATGCCGAAGAACTGCGCCAGCCATTTGTACTCGTGCGCGAAATGGTTTGGTGGTTTGGTGTAGAGAGGCTGGGTGTGAGACCGGCCTGCAGATGCCGCCTGCAGGGCTTTGATGGCGACTGCGTCGTGGATGATGACGTGCTCGACGTTGCCGCCTTTTCTTTTGGCTGTTTTGGTGCCGTACAGCATAATTAGAACCTTGCGGCCATCTGGGCTGACGTGAAGTTGTCCTGCTTTGAGTCCCACTATTTCGGCTGTTCGCAACAAGCCGAGGAATCCTGCAAGGAGGAGCGCGGGGGAGCTCCCAGGATGGCCGGGGGGAGCGGGAAAGCTCGCTTACGGTGTAGGACCGACCCCCAATTGTGCAGATATTGCCGCGCTGTTGGTATGGCCGCGCGGGCCCCCGGGTAGAAGCGTGACAGCCCGCATATGGTGTCGCTGGCGTATCCGTGCGAATCACCTTCCTGCCACATGTGGCTTATGTACTCAGCGAGAGTAGAATCCAATTCAAACAACGATTGCGGAATGCGTATATTGTATGTCCGAAGGTAATAGAAAAATGATATCAGTGCTTTCGTGTATCGCTCTCTTGTCTTTGCTGTGATGCCTACTTCCCTCAGGTGTCGTTTTACCCCTGGTCGGGGCTTCTGGCGGCTAGCCTTCCCCATCGCCTGCGCGAAGGCGGCTCGCGGCGCCCGCGAACTGCCATTCTGATATGGTCCAGACACCGAAGGAGTAGGCATCCATTGCGAGTTCCAACGCCATGAGTTCCCGCCGCGGTCTGTTGAGGCGCCGGCTGGAACTGCGGCCTTTTGCGACTACAGCCGCGGCCACTTGGCTGTCAAAGACGTTGATGAATCGCAACGAGTGGTAACAACGAGAGCGAGACTTCTTTCGGACATAGTTTAAATACGCAATTAATTCCAACACGTTGATATGTTGTTTCGCTTTCCACCGGTACGACATGACAACGCGCCATTTCCAGGCGAATGCCGGGTAGGGCACAGTTTGCCGCAAATCGGCAACTTCGCTGGTGGACATCCACACACGAGCGCCTTTAGTGTCCGCCCACGAAAGCATGGACCGGAGGTGGGCTTGCTCCCCTCCAGGGACCATGCGTTGCAGGAGTCGCACGATCTCCTGGGCCGCTGGCGCTAAAGCGCCCTGGGTGCCTCCCCGGCGGGCGCGCGCCAGCTGGGTTTCTACCCGCGCTGGCTGGTCCGAGGGCGCTGCTGGCACGCCTTGTTGCCCGAGCTCGCGCAGTGCTCGGGCAACGGCGCGGGAGTATGCTGCACAGAACTGTTCCTGCGTGCACGCAGAGGCGCCTCGCTGGGCGACCGTCTCTTCTGCCGAGAACGTTTGTTCAAGCAGGCGGCAGTTGTGTAGCAAACACAGATCCGTGTCGCCCGCGGCGGGCGCGACGCCCGTCACGGTGACCCTGGTGCACAATACACCCTTGTAGCGGAGGAGGGACTGCACCCCTTCGCTCTGCCACAGCGGGCTATCCCAAGGGTGTTGCACGACAGCGAAGCCCCAGTGCAGCACACGCCACAATAGCCTTTGGACTGCCAGCTGTCCGTGTGCGTCGGCGTCCACCACACTTCGGCCGCCTAGCCCTGCCGCGCGCCGGTGGCGCGGGCCGGCGGCGTGTGCCAGGCGGCGCGCGCCCGCGTGCGAGCCCCCAGGCACTGTCCAGTGCTCCCACGCCGTGAACTCATCATCGGTCTCCAGGCGCACATGCTTTTGGCCGGACTCTGACAGCACTTGGGAGCCTGGCGGGCGGGATGGGTCAAGGGGAAGGCACACTTCGACCCCTGCGCGAGCAACGGCCCAAGACAGGCGGGCCTCTGGGCCTGACCCGCTTTCAAAAAAGCCGGGCAAACGCACGCCTGCGAGCGAACATCCTTGACGCCGATGCTGCAGCAGGCAGTCCACGCAGCGCGTCGCGGCACCGCACTGGGCGGGGCAGACGGCCCCGCCTGCCCCGCGCGCGTCGGGGCGGACCTGGACCGCACACGCTGCGCACGTCTGCGGCCGCGCCGGGGCGAAGGCCGAGTCCTCAGCCAGTTTGGCAAAATGTGCCTCCAGGCGCGCTCCCCGTTGTGGGTCCACAGCGGGTGTGAATTGAGCTGCTTCCGCGGCCCCGCCGCCGTCCTCGGAGGCGTCTGTGCACGAAATGGTGCGCTTAACAGGCGCCCGGAGATTCGTGTACGCGGAGAGGGAGCAAGACAAGCACGGCGATCATTCGTCTATTAACCGCTGCGTCTGCTGGCGGCAGGCGCGTCCGAGGGCGGTCTGGCTAGCTGGGAAGATTGCTCGATGACAGCGTCGAGGGGCCGGCTGAAGCCAGCGGCGAACATGCCTTGACCCCGGATATGCTGGAGGAGCCTGCCTGCAATCACCCGCGGCGTTGTCCAAACCACCGAAACCGCGGTTTTGACCACAAGGGCGTTGGCCCCTTCTCTTCGGCCCAACTTCAACTCACCCCATGATGGCAATCCACATGCCCCCCAGGATGCCTGCGCGCAACTGCGCCACTAGGGAGTTGGCCGGGTTCAGGGGGATTCCGTGTTTGGCGCACGCAGCGACGAAATGCTGATGCTCCATGGACTCCACGATTTGCAACTTGCACAGGCGAGATTGCGCTTTCCGAACAAAGTCGAATCCGTCGAGGCACACGATGCTGACGTCACCGTCTGGGAACGCTCTGTCCCGCCGTAGTTCAGTGCGGGGGTCGGCGCCAACGATGTCGAAGACGAGCGTGCGGATGACTCGTTGCATGATGGAAACCGCAATCTTTGAACCCATGGCTACACTACGAATACCGACCCAAGCCATGCGGTTGGGGTCGTCACCGAAAGCCGCGGCAGATACTTGCTTAGAGTACGTACAATATCCTAGCCATTCGTCCGGGAGGCGGAAGATATTGAAGCATCCTTTTTGGTCCTCGGCATCGTCCCAGAGCTCCTCGCCGTCTTCGAGAATGCACGCATTGAGCATGGTGGCCGTGGGCAGGGTGTGGTCGTCCCCCCGCAGCTTGCGCATGTAGGAGTTAATCGGCGTGAAGATCGATATGAAACGCAAGAGGGTGGGGCCAGGAACTGGCCCTTTGGGGTGCTTGTCAATCCCCATTGCGCCGTTGACGACTGGCCGGCCTGCGGAATCTCGGAAAACGAGCTCGTCCGGGACTTCTGCGAAGATGCCTCGGGCAGCCCCTTCTTTGACAATCTTGTACCATTCTGTGTCGGACGCCTAAACGCGCGACCTCGGGGGTTCCTCCGGCCATTGCTCCGGAGGGAGCAGGCGCGATCTGGGGTCACGCACGTCGTCCAGCAGCTCTCCATCGAGGAACGACACCACGGGGACAGATGCAGCCTCGCCGCGCTCCGGCCAAGCAGGGAAAACTTTTTCGGCGACGAGCTCCCTCCGGACCGCCACGGCTTCTCCCGCGTAGTCCGTCCGGCGGGCGAAGAGGTCATGCTCGATGGCCGTTATGGACGGCAAGGGGCTTTCGCGGGACAAGAAATCCACTGCAGCTTCCCACAAGTGCTGGACGGAATGTCTTTGGGTGCTGGACAAATGGCCGGCACTGGCGCCAGGCTGGTCGTCGGGGCCCTCTGGGGCCCCGGCCCACGCGCCCGTTCCGAAGAAGTTGAGGGACGTGACCATGCACCATACTGCCGCACGGCAGCGCGATGCGAACTTCGCGGCGTGTCCTGCTGCTACAGACAGGATCTCTGCGTGCTGCCGCGCAGCTGTGGCCGGAATCGGCAGAAGATCGCCGCGGGGCTGGGTGCCCGAGGGCTGCGTGCCCGAGGGGTGCTTGGGCTGCGTGCCCGACGATTGGTGGTCTAGAGGCTGAGTGCCCGAAGGAGGGTCGAGCGAGGCGACTCGTCCGAGCTTTGTTGGTAGGTGCGGCATTGAATCTTCAAACAGTTCCCACACTTCACTGTCACTGTTCCGTCGGCTGGTGGGTGGGAAGATTGGGGGGGGGGGTGGGGATAGGCTTTCGCTCGGGTCGGGCGAAAGGGGGGGATAGCAAAGGGGGGGTTTAGAATCACCTCACTTAGCTTGATTTTCCTGGCGCCTCCCTGGGGGGGGGGGGGGGGGGGGGGGGGCCCCCCCGGGGGGGGCGCCGGAGGCGGCGCATGTATCGAGGAATGGGCCCCTCGGTGAGGCCGAAACCAGCTGCATGCAGCAAATTTCGTAACCCCCCCTTTCCCAATCCCCCCCTTTCGCCCTGCCCGATCGTCCAGCAGCGTGCTCTGCCACGCAGACAACGGCGCGCCACTGCGCGCCGAGCAGGCGGTGGCGACGGCGGTTCGCACGGCCTTTTTGGCTTGGCTTTGACCGCGTCGAAGCAAAGGGGAAGGGGGAGGATCGGGTCGGGCGAAAGGGGGGCGATAGCAAAGGGGGGGGTTGAGAATCAGCTCACGGAGCTGATTTTCCAGGCGCCTCCCGGCGCCGGGAGGCGCCCATGTATCGAGGAACGGGCCCCCCGGCGGGGCCGAAACCAGCTGCACGCAGCAGATTACGTACCCCCCCCTTTCCCAACCCCCCCCTTTCGCCTGGCCCGAGAGGAGAGAGACGGGGAGGAGGGGCAGAGTGGAGGGAGGGGGCAGTGCGCTCGACAGTAACGCCTTCAGCGCTTGTCTGAATTCCAGTTCCTTTGCATGCCGGGGCATCAGCTTGGCCCGGGGGGCCCTTGGCACGCCTTCGCCGTGGCACGGCCCAACACCCGGAATCGACATCCAGGGCGGGCCGGGGCGGGGCCAGCGCGTGGCTCGCTACCACCACTTCCCCTTCGCTTTGGAGCTCCCCTTCGCTGAGGCCTTGCCGGAGTGCGCGGGGCCTTTCCCCTGAAAAGGGTTGCCCTTGCCAGCGTTCTGGCTCTCCTCCAGGCTGACCTCCCTGTGGCCGCTCCTTTGGCTGCCTTTGCCCTGGCCCCCTTGGGGCCGAAGCGCCAGCTGCTGCTGCGCCTTCGTCTCGCTGCGCATCATGTACTTCTCCTTCCTGCTGACGAGCGTGGCCGAGTCGTCCTTGACGAGTTCGAGGAAGCACGCGCGCTCCCACGACTGGTCCACCACCGACTGCTCGACGGCTTTCAGGTGCTGGACTATGAAATCCATTGCCTTGTCTGCTTTGTTCTGGACGAGGAGATCCAGGAGCTTGCACATGAGGGCCATGTCGTTGCGGTTGCGCTTGGACAGGTTGTACTTCACCTCGAGCACCCTGAGAAAGTAGGCCGACGCCGCCGCCGGAGGCTCCTTCTTGTGGTCGTCGCTGTCGCTGTTGGCCTCTCCCCCAGGAGTCACCCTCTGCGCCATGGTCCACATGGCGCTCCTGGACAGTCTCCCCGGGTGCTTGCGCGCGAAGCGCATAAGACGTTCCTGCGTGGACTTCTGTCGAACGCCTTCTGAGGTCGAGGCCACGTGAAAACCCATCTCGCACGAGTCGCTGCAGCTTGACTCGCTCCTGGGTTTACGCCGGCGGGGGCTGCGCGACCCCCGCGGGGCCCGCCTGCGGCGCGACCTGCTGCGGGGCGACGGGCCGCGGGGCTCCCTGTCCCGGTCGCCCGGCGAACCCCGTCGGCCCGAGGGAGCCGCGTCGGCGTCCTCCCGGGCTCGCGGTCGCCCGTCCCGCGGGGCGGGGGCCGCCTCACGGCGGCCCTGCGGCGCTCCGCCAGCGTCGTCGCGCTCGGCCGGCGAGCGCCCCCCCCGCGCCGCGGGGGCCGCGTCGCGGCGGCCCCGCGGCCCCCCGCCAGCGTCGTCCTCGGCCTGCCTGCGCCCGCCCCGGGGCGCGGCGACCGCCTCACGGCGGCCGCGTGAACGGCTCGGGGGGCGCCGGTCGGCCCTCTGCTCCACCCGTTCCCCCCTGCCGCGGTCGCGGCCCTCGCCGGCCTCCAGCCGCGAGCGCAAGTCAGAGAGGCCTTCTCTGACGCTGCCGTGTCGGCGGTCGTCGTAGTCCCCCCTCCCTGTGGTCCATCACGTACAAAAAACTGTCCGTTACGGACAGTTTTTGTACGTGATATTTTACGTGCAGTTATGGGTTCCAAGATGTACGTTGAAGTTGTGGCTGTTGGAGCGCGCAGACGCTTTATGAGTGTATCGTTCGGGTTTTCCGCGCTCAGTGCCGTTGAGCACTCGCCCCAGGCGTTACCCAACAAATGGTTTGAGCCAAAATGGCGACGGAGGAAGAGGATAAGGAAGAGGAGGCAGCGGCGGCGGAGGAGGAGAGGAGGAGGAGGAGGAGGGAAGGAGGAGGAGGGGGGAGGGGGAGGAATACCCCCCCGCTCCTCCTCTCGCCCCTGCCGCGGCCGGCGGGTGGCGCCTTGACCTGACGTCCAACGGCGGGTCGGCCGCGCGCCTCGCCTCTCGCCCCGCTCCTCTTCTCTTCTCCTCCCTTTTATCCGCAGAACATGTTCCCTTGTTGTTTCTCATCCCAAGCCCCGCTCTCCTCCTCCCCCTCCTCCCATCATCCGCTTCCCTTTCCTGCCTCCCCGTCTCATACCTCCTCTGCTCCTCCTCCCCTGGCCACCCCTCCCTCCTCACCCCTCTTCTCTCCACCGCTCCCCACTCCTGCATCCTTCCCCGCCCCCCTCCCCCTCCCCCCCTTCCTTCTTCCCCCATCCTCCTCTTCCCCGTCCTCCTCCTCCTCCGCCTGTTCCCCCTGTTCGCCCAGCCCCTCTTCCACCTGCTCCTCCTGCTTATGCTGCTCCTCCTGCACCTTCGGCCCCTCTTGGTCCTTTTTCGGATTTCGGCTCGATCGATTGCCCTGGTTTCTCTGATTTCGCTTTCACTGGTTGTCCTGCTTCATCGGATCTCGACTTCGCTGGTTTTCCTGGTTCCTCGGATCTCGACTTTGCTGGTTCCCCTGGTTCCTCGATCTCGACTCTGCTGGTTTTCCTGTTCCTCGGATCTCGACTTTTCTGGTTTCCTATTTCCTCGGATCTCGACTTTGCTGATTTGCACGGTTACTCGGAAGGGGGAGGAGGCGGATGGGGGAGGAAGAGACGGTGGGGATCTGTTTACATGTGTGCTAATTTGTCCGATACCTCTTCCCACGCAAATAGCAAATTGTTGTTATGCGTGTGTTGCGTGATGTTTGTGGGGTTACTTTTTACACAAGGAAAGGCATCGACAGTAACACGCTCTCCTCGAACGTCACCTGGGACTGCTCGCGACATGCACCTTTCAAAACTCTATTGAGCCCCTCGTCTGTCCAATTTGCGTAGAACCGTGGGTTCCCCAAGAACGCAGCCCGCTGAAGCATGCGCCACAGGATGTGGCGCTTTGGCGTAAGCAATCGCTCACAATGACGGGTGAGAGAACAAAACCGTTTCCAGTGTTCCAAACACTCATCTATGTCGGAGTCACAGAATTTCCAGCCGCTGTCATCCATGCGGTAGCACAGTTTGATCATGCATTCCGCGGCCTCGAAAAGTCGAACCGACTCGCGCTGCAAGCGGCCTTGAGTCTTCCAACGACGGTTGAACATGTGGACTCGAAATAACAGGAAGCCCCGTGTTTCAGCGCCTTTCGTCCTCAACTTCCTGTCTGAATTTGCGCCAAACAACTTGGCGCTCATGGCGTGGATTTCCGTCAGAGTCGAATTCAAGCCTGTTTCTTTCCATTCGGTGTAGAACCCATGAAGTTCGTGCTTCATCGCAATGGCAGCGACCTCGAGATTGTGCTCCACTGCCCCTGCCGTGCCCCACAGGCCAGCGTCAACCGTTGCCCACGCGAGCTCCCTGCGCAGATCCTTCATGCAGCCGAGGTATAGCGCGTGAAGCGAATCGATGCAAGTATGCGTGCACGGGTCGACGCCAAATTCGATATCATAGATTGGGTTTCTATGCCGAGCAATTGTTTCAGCAGACGGTCTCCAAATAAGAATTGGGCATGGAAACTGCGTGATTCTGAATATTGCTGACACATCTGGCATCCACTTTGTTGGCTCCACCCTGTCCCCCTGCTGGAGACCGAGGGCGGGCAAAGCAACCTCAAGGGCTAGACCTTTTGACGGACTGCTTCCGGATCTTTTGTCGTAGAACAACACGTCGCGCAGGGCCTTGTGGGTGTCATGCGACAGAACAACACCATGCCCACGCATCTGACAGGCCCAATCGCAATCACCGACAACGTTCTCTCTGAAAGGAGACCCAGTTAAACTCCAGCCAACATCGAGATACAAGTTGTCGCCAAACCCATTGCATTGGAAGCGCGGCCTCAAACTGTCACCCCATGAGGGCCACCCAAACGTCGTTGATAATTCAGCCCAGTCGGCCTTGTTATAGATGAGCACACCTCTTGCGCGCATCAATTTGCCAGCCAACGTCTTCCTGTAGGAGTCGTCATCTTGAAATTCCGTTCCGTCGCGGCGCTCAATTGGGAAGGACCCTTTACACAAGCTGCGTAGGCTCCACGCTATGAAAGAAAAAAATGAAATATGTGCACCAGCCCCTGCAGCCGCAATGACACGCAAGTTTCTTGCGTACTAACGCGAATAACGCTCGAGATTGCGCGACCATGTTCACTAACCAAAAACCGACTGCTGTGTCGGTTTGGCTGTGCGGGACACCATCAGTGAACAACCCCAGCGGTATGATTGGCGAGTCTGGCCCCATATGTGCTTGGACAACTGGGTTCTCGAAGAAACACGGTGGCATTTCCATCGAGCCGATCGCATCTTGAACGTCAGCAATGATACTTGGGTCATCTTCCAAACTCTCTGCGACCAGCTCGCGCGGCACCATGCAAGCGAATGTGTGTTCATCGCGCCCCAGCCTGGCCTTGGAGTAAGACGGGGCGGTGAATCTGCAAAGCTTTTTTGTTCTGTCTGGGGCATATGCTGGCAGCTTTCGTTTGACAAGCCTGGAAAAATGCCCAGACGGGGCGCGTGGGCCCACGCTGTATGCGTCGGCATCCGCAATGCCAGCGCGCGATGCGTAGTGCATGGCCGTGCAGAATTTCTTTGCATTGATAGACCGACTGAGGAGCAGAGAAATCATATAATCAATGAATTATTGGCCTGGTGTCGCGCGAGCACCCTCGGCATCCGAAGGCGAAAACTCGCCGTCTGACGCGCCATCGATGTCACCGTGAGCAAATCCTCTTCCCACGGCGAATCCGAATCAACTGATGCCTCTTCCCGCGCATGGGCCGCGGGTTCTGGAGCAAGAGTCGGCGTGGCCCAGCTTCGCGGCATGAACTAGCGATGCTCGGGCCAGGGGTCTGAAGCAACGCGCCCTGCAGAAATCTATCGAGCCAAAACGGCTGCGGAAAAGGAGCGGGGAGGGAGGAGGAGGAGGGGGCGGAGGGGGAGGAGGGAGGCGCGCGCAGCACAGCAGCAGCATCAGCAGGGGGGCCCGAGGCTCTACTATATAGACTGCGGTAGGCAGAGCGACGAGCAGCCACGAACTTTGCGCGCGTCGAAAGCGACGAGGACGGGGGAGAGATTTCCCGTGGCCGTAAGGGCCCTTAGAGCCAGGAGGAGGAAGAGGAAAGAGGGGGGTAGGATAGCACAACCGAACACGGGCATTCCAGGGGGTCGGAGGGCTACTGGGCATTCCAGGGAGCCGTCGGGGCCGGGGCAAAGTCTGGGCATGTCGGGAATGTTTTTTCTCCGGAGTAGGGGGGCCTTTAATCCTCACCCCCTAGCGCGTGCCCCTGCAGATTCATGTCGACACTAGGTCGCGTCTCTCCCCCTCCTCCTCCTCCGCTTCCTCCTCCTCCTCCTCCTCCTCCTCCGCCTTCTCCTCCCCCATCCTCCTCCCCCTCCTCCTCCCCCTTCTCCTCCTCCTCCTCCTCCTCCGCCTCCTCCTCCTTCTCCTCCTCCCTCCCCCTCCTTCTCCTCCCCCATTCCCCTCGGTAACAAGGGTTCTTCTTTTGAAGGCTCACATGGCATCTAGCATGCGACTCCAAGCGCTCGGCAATCAACCGCGGCCATTGCCATCTGCAGCTCCCCCTAGCTAACGCTCTGCAGAAAATCACAGAATCCCAGAAACCGCCACTCAATTCGAGGGCCCGCGACGATTCAACAGTTTTTCAATAGTTTTTCAATAGTTCTTCAATAGTTGAATTGGGTGGCGATTCAATTGTTTTTTGAGGATGTCTCAAGCGATACCGTTAATTCAATAGTTCATTCAATAGTTGATTCAATAGTTGGAACTCCAAATTTCGGGCTCGGGAACCAAATTCGCACCTCGCGGGCGCGAAAATCGATTCAGAGCTTGCGGTTTTCCTGATGGGCTGGTCGGATTTCACCCAAGCGTGCTTCGACCCGAAGCATGTTTCACACTCCAGGGGGCACCGCAACCGTTGCTGAAGCGAGGCAGTCAGAATTTCAGCGCTTTCTTCACCTCGCTGAGCCTCTCCACGATGCCTTGCAACTCGGCAACTTTGCTCTGCATGTCCTTGAAAGACTGCATCTCGACGACGAGCCTCGCAGTCGCGTGGTTCGCCTTGAACTTCTTCTGGTCTTTCTCCAGGACGAACTCCCTCCCGACGGGGCTCAGGGATGCCTTCAGGTCGTCGATCTTCTCCTTCAGCATGTCCTGCTTGTCGCCGCTCGCGAACTTCCAGTCAGCAGTCTCGTCGTTGATCTGCGAGAGGATGTCGATCGCAGTGCGCGTGACGGAAACGAAGTCGCGCTTCACCTTGCCAGCCTCCTTGAAGAGCTTCTCGATATCCTTCTTCTTCTGTTTCGTATCGGCATCGTCGTTGGGCGGGTCCTTCGGCGGGTTCTTGATCGCATCCTTCGGGCCCTTCGGGTCCTTCGGGAGCCTCGGGTGCTTCTGGTCCGTCTGCGGGCCCGTCGGCTCCTCGGGAGTGCCAGTTGGAAGGTCACCGACGGCTGCGTGGGACGACACGCTCTGAACCAGCTCCGACCAGCTCTGCTCGAACGTCTCCTTCCAGCTCTCCCCGACGATCGCGAATGTAGTCATGTCCGACTGGCTGTGCTTCTTCACGACCGGGTGGCCCATGGCCAAGCACTTGAGGGCCGCAGTAGAAGCTCCTTTGCGGGCAGCCTGACATTTCCAACCGCCGAACTCCCCCACCATCTTGCCGAACGTCATGCACTTGTACTCTGCCTTTGTGGACTCCTTCAGCGTAGTCGTGTGGGTCTTCTTCTTCACGAGCGCCCCTACTGTGTCGAGGGCCCATTTCATCCTGTACTCTTGCTGC
>CAUYUJ010021003.1:127457-146383 GCA_963575745.1 Prorocentrum cordatum | reverse complement strand
GAGCTCTGGACAGGTACTCTCCGACGGGCTTCTCCGACCCCAGCACCGAGACCGTGAAATCGTTTACCATTAAATGCGGAGTTGGAAATGGCCAGTACTGCTGCATGTACAAACGCGAAACGGACAGAACAACACGCACCAAAGACGATGCGAACGAACACCCAGCTATGGTCGAACACCCGATCCCGCATGTACTCGACACCGCCTCATGAATCGCACTCATCCTCGGCCCTCTGCACTCCATTATCAGTAAGCGAGCGCGTCGAAAACTAAAAATAAAGCCTCCACTGCTGAGTACTCTTCAACCTGGCTCTCGACTCTCCACCATCTGCAATGGCCTAAACGGCCGCCAGGGCGCCCTGCAGCACCTCGTGGGAGGCGATGGCGAGCTGCTGACAGCTTTGCCTAAAACTCGCCCACTCTGGAATACTGCTGAGGACATGAACTGGGGCCTCTAGCTGCCCCACTCGAACCTGAACTTCATCCGAATCCCCAGATTGCTCCAACCCATGAAGATCAGACAGCTCTTCAAACCGAACCTGAAATCTCCAGAGCATCCTGACCTCCTGGCCGCGCCGTGGAAAGGGACCCAAACCGTGCTTCTGCAAAACTGGCTTCTCGACCACCTGGAACTTAGTACCCTTGCCGCAGTACTCCCCACAGTCAGCGGCCTCGATGCCTAGCACGTCGCTCAGCTCTCGCACCATGGAGTCACACATCTCCCCATAGAGCAGTGATAACTCCGCACGCGATGGCTGTCGTCGCAGCCGTTCAAACTCGCCCTCGAAAAAAGTCCAGTCCTGCGGCGGAGGAGCTGGACCTGGGGGCTGATCTAACGGAAACGCCATCGGCACCTTCAGCACCCTCTGTGTCCTCTGATGTGCCATCGGATCTAGCCTATGTGAGACTGGATAGTGTGTCATGTTACTGGAATTCTCTTGCCTGACGCACGCCCGAACTTCCCCAACAAGGTCGTGCGAAACGACAGCGTAGTCAAGTTCTCGCCACTCTTTGCCAACTCGACAAGTCGCCCCCCCCGACTTGACTACCACGGCTCTGAGTTTTCCCAAGACAGGCAACTTCTGGACCTCCGAGGGCTCGACGTACCAGACTGCTGCGGTCACAAACGGCCTCTGAGAACTGTAGATAAACTCCCCCAGCCGAATTAGCAGTTGTTTACCCTTAGCTCCTTGGGCCCCTTCTCCGTCAGGAACGTCCCACGCGCCCACAGAGACACCACCACGCACGCACCCATTGACCCATACAATCGTTGAACACACTTGGTGAAGGTGCCGTGGTCCACCTGCAACTTCACTGACGCATGTGCGCTGTCGAACTCCTACTGCTCCTCCTGCCGAGGTGCCCCCCAGGGCCGTCTGGACAGTAGGGCAGCTGCTCAGCTTCCAACTTTCGTCGGCCGCTGACTTCTCAGACTGTGAAACGTTGGTCTTCATGACCCTGCACTCCCACGTCGTGGAAGATGAACTGCTTCGACTGGTACTCTTGGGCAGCGCCTCGCCGCCCTTGCTAAACACTCGGCGGGCTTGACGCAAGAGTCTCCACACCTCCTTTGCCAGCGCCTGGGCCCTTCCCGAGGATCGGTTGGGAACCCACCAGGCGCCTCGCGTGGGCGCGGATCTCCTTCGCCGACGCCGCAGCGCCAGGCTGCGCAGGCGTCTCAGCCGCGCCAGGCTGTGGGCTGCCCTCGGCGGGCTCCGCGCCTGCGCCTGGATGCGCTGGCGGGGCGGGCCCTGCAGCCTCAGGCGCCGCAGGCTCCTGGCGGCGCCGCTTCGACTGCAGCCGAGACTTGAGCTCATCGTGCTCCTTCTTGTACTGCTCCGTCTTCTTCTTGGGATCCCCAAACATCGCCTTAGCGAGCGTCCGGAACTGCTCCTTGAGCTGAGCCTCGCGCTTGCGCGCCTCCTCCTTGTCTGTCTCTTCGACATCCACGAACTCCGCCAGGCCGAAGAGGTCCTCCCCGCACGAGAGTGTCCACTCCTGCTTCCCTTCCAGCATGGCCTCCAGGCTGAGGGTCGGCGGCGCCTGCGGGACGTCCACGGGCGGCACGACGACGGCGTGCAGCTCTTTGATCGCCTCTGTGTAGATGCCCTCCTGCTTCTCGATCCGGTCCAGGAGCGAGGTGACCTTTGCCTCCTGGTCCATGACCTGCTTCTGTAACTTCTCCAGCTGGGCGGACTCGGTGCTGAGGTCCTTCTCCAGCTGCTTGATGCACTTATGTGCCTGGTCGGCTCTGACTTGCGGCGGCACGTGCTGCTTGTCCTTGATGGCCAGCACTTGCTGGTAGTACTCGACCATCTGGTTGTTCTTGCTCTTCTCTCCCAGCTGCACCAGTTGCTGCAACTCTGGCACCGTGAGCTCAGGTACTGGGTCTGAGCAGGCCTGGACGAGGCCTGGCTGAATGGGCGGACCGTGAAGAGGAGCGCGACCATCCAGCCCAGGTGGAGAGCCCAGGTCGCGGCCCTTGCCCTTGGGTTTCTTGTTCTTGCCCGTCTTTTAGTGCTGCTCACAATGCTTGCACCAGTGCTCGCTGAAGGGTGTCTTGCCGCAACCACAGTGCGTGCACTTCCAGACAGACGCGTCATGCCAGCCTCCTGCCATCGCGCGTCTCTTCGGAAGAACTGCGAAAGCGCCGAAATCTTCGAAGGATGGCCCTCACCCTGGGCCAGGGTTTCTGATCGAGGGCCGTGCGGGTCCCAAGACCACCTTGAGCCCCAACCCCAGGGAAGGCGAAGGCTCCTCCTCCTCCTCCTCCTCCTCCTCCTCCTCAACCTCCTCCTTCTCCTCATCTTACTCCTCCTCTTCCTCCTCCTACTCCTCCCTCCTTCCCTCCTTCCCCTTCCGCCTACCCTCTCCCTCTCACTCCAGCCTCCTTCTCTCCTCCTCCATCGCCCTTCTTACCTCTCCCCATCCTCCTCTCATCATCCTCCTCCTCCTTCTCCTCCTCGCCCCTCCTCCTCCTCCTCGTCCTCCTCCTCCTCCTCCTCCGCCTCGTCGTCGTCGTCGGTCTCCACCGTCTCGTATGATCAGCGTTCCTCGTCCGACTCCCCCCCTTCTTACACCCCTGGTCGTCCACCCCCTCATCATCAGCATCAACATCAGCATCAGCATCAGCATCAGCATCAGCATCAACATCAACATCATCATCATCATCATCATCATCATCATCATCATCATCATCATCATCATCATCAACAGATTCATCATCATCATCATCAGCATCATCATCCTGATATTCACCAGCATCATCATCACCACCATCACCATCATCGTCATCAGCATCATCAGCACCATCGTCGTTGTCATTAGCAGCATCGTCGTCATCATCATCACCATCATCATCATCATCGTCATCATCACCATCATCATCATCACCACCACCATCATCATCATCAGCAGCATCATCAGCATTATACCCATAATCATCCTCATCATCATCACCACCGTCATCATCATCGACATCATCATCATCATCATCATCATCATCATCACCATCAGTATCATCATCATCAGTAGCATCAGCATGATCAGCATCATCATCACCAACAACCTCACCATCATTATCATCAACTCAGCATCATCAGCAGCAGCAGCAACAGCAACATCATCATCATCATCATCGTCATCATCATGGCCATCATCAGCGTCATCAGCATCGTCATCATCATTAGCAGCATCATCATCATCAGCATCATCATTAGCTTCACCATGATCATCATCATCATCATCATCAGCAGCAGCACCACCATCATCATCACCAACATCATCATCATCATCATCATCATCATCATCATCATCATCATCGTCATCAGCAGCAGCATCAGCATCATCGTCCGCATCGTGATCAGCATCAACATCACCAGTGTCATCATCATCACCACCATCATCAGCCCCGGCATCATCATCAACATCATCAGCATCATCATAACCATTATCATTATGGTCGTCAGCATTGGTGTCAGCATCATCGTCAGCAGCATCATCATCAGCATCATCATTATCGTCATCATCAGCATCAGCATCATCATCATCCGCATCATCATTAGCATCAGCATCATCATTATCAGCATCATCATCACCAACATGCTTATCAGCATCATCATCAGCATCATCATAATCAGCATCAGCATTAGCAGCATCATCATTATCGTCAACCTCGTCGTCGTCGTCACTGTCGCCACCGTCACATCATCATCCTCAGAAACATCAACATCGCCATCAATATCGTCATCATCACCATCATCATCGCTATCGACACCCCCGTCATCAACAACATCCTCATTACCGACACCAGCATCACCGTCACCCATCGCCACCAGCATCAACATCATGATCATCAGCATCATCCTCATCAGCAGCAGCATCACCATCACCATCATGATCAGCAGCAGCATCACCATCGCCATCACCATCACTATCATCAGTACCAGCATCACCATCATCAACAACCTCATCATCATTATCATCACCATCACCACTCATCATAACCATCGCCATGATCATCATGGTCAGCACCATCATCATCACCATCATCGCCACAACGACCACCAAAAACATCGATACCACCAGCACCGTCACCATCGGCACCATCTCTACCAACAAACGTATAATGATCACCACTCGCATTACTTTAGCATAGCCATACTCTCAGCCACCATCATCACAATTATCATCATCACCACCATCTTCTTCATCATTACCATCATCCATATCGCCCGTATCACAATTTCGTGCATCATCACCAGCATCGTCGTCGTCGTCGACATCGCCATCGTCATCATCACCACCATCACAATTACAAGCACCCCCACCATCATCATCATCATCATCATCATCATCATCATCATCATCAGCATCGTCATCATCATCATCATCATCATCATCTTCATCATCATCGTCATCATCATAGTCGTCGCCGCTGCCGCCACCGTCACCACCAAGCGCCATCACTTCTCCTCCTCCTCCACCTCCTCTTCCTTCTCCTCCTCCACTTCTTTGTTCCCCACATCTTGAGTGGGGTTCTTGTTTTCCCAGAACATCCTCTCCTCCTCCTCCTCCTCCTCCTCCTCCTCCTCCTCCTCCTCCTCCCGCTTCCTCCACCATCCCATACTGTATCATACCATACCAATACCATGCCACTCCATACCATACCTTACCATACCATACCATGCATCCACCATCCCATACCATACCATGCCTTTCCTCACACCATGTTATTTATCAGGTTTCGTGCCCCTCCCACCCCTCCAGGGAGGCCCCGCCTGAGCGAGCAGGGTATTCGCACACCATGTTATTTATCAGGTTTCGCGCCCCTCCCACCCCTCCAGGGAGGCCCCGCCTGAGCGAGCAGGGTATTCGCACACCATGTTATTTATCAAGGTTTCGTGCCCCTCCCACCTCTCCAGGGAGGCCCCGCCTGAGCGAGCAGGGTATTCGCACACCATGTTATTTATCAGGTTTCGTGCCCCTCCCACCCCTCCAGGGAGGCCCCGCCTGAGCGAGCAGGGTATTCGCACACCATGTTATTTATCAGGTTTCGTGCCCCTCCCACCCCTCCAGGGAGGCCCCGCCTGAGCGAGCAGGGTATTCGCACACCATGTTATTATCAGGTTTCGCGCCCCTCCCACCCCTCCAGGGAGGCCCCGCCTGAGCGAGCAGGGTATTCGCACACCATGTTATTTATCAGGTTTCGTGCCCCTCCCACCCCTCCAGGGAGGCCCCGCCTGAGCGAGCAGGGTATTCGCACACCATGATATTTATCAGGTTTCCTGCCCCACCCATCCCTCCAGGGAGGCCCCGCCTGAGCGAGCAGGGTATTCGCACACCATGCTATTTATCAGGTTTCGTGCCCCTCCCACCCCTCCAGGGAGGCCCCACCAGAGCGGGAAGGGTGTTCGCACACCATGTTATTTATCAGGTATCCTGCCCATCCCACCCCTCCAGGGAGGCCCCGCCTGAGCGAGCAGGGTATTCGCACACCATGTTATTTACAAGTGTTCGTGCCTCTCCCACCCCTCCAGGGAGGCCCAGCCTGAGCAAGCAAGGTATTCGCACACCATGTTATTTATCAGGTTTCGTGCCCCTCCCACCCCTCCAGGGAGGCCCCGCCTGAGCGAGCAGGGTATCGCACACCATGTTATTTATCTGGTTTCGTGCCCCTCCCACCCCTCCAGGGAGGCCCCACCAGAGCGGGCAGGGTATTCGCACACCATATTATTTATCAGGTTTCGTGCCCCTCCCACCCCTCCAGGGAGGCCCCACCAGAGCGGGCAGGGTATCCGCACACCATGTTATTTATCAGGTTTCGCGCCCCTCCCAACATTCCAGGGAGGCCCCGCCAGAGCGAGCAGGGTATTCGCACACCATATGATCTATCAGGTTTCATGCACCTCCCACCCCTCCAGGGAGGCCCCACCAGAGCGGGCAGGGCATTCGCACACCATTTTATTTATCAGGTTTCGTGCCCCTCCCGCCACTCCAGGGAGGCCCCGCCAGAGCGGGCAGGGTATTCGCACGCCATATTTTATGATTAGGTTTCGTGCCGTTCCCGCCCCTCCAGGGAGGCCCCACCAGAGCGGGCAGGGCATTCGCACACCATGTTGTTTATCAGGTGTCGTGCCCCACCCATCCCTCCAGGGAGGCCCCACCAGAGCGGGCAGGGTATCCGTACACCATATTATTTATCAGGTTTCGTGCACATCCCACCCCTCCAGGGAGGCCCCACCAGAGCGGGCAGGGTATTCGCGCACCATATTATTCATCAGGTTTCGTGCCCCTCCCACCCCTCCAGGGAGGCCCCACCAGAGCGCAGACAAGAAGCAATGGAACCCCGTAGCATCTTTATGTGGGAACTCCGTTAGCATAATTTTCCTTCTCCTCCTCCTCTTCATATTATGCCTCTTCCTGCCCTAGATACATATGGGTTGAGGATACTGTCGAAAGCGTTCGTCTCGAATACTCACTCATTCTGCATTTCAGGGGCCCTTGGAAACCTCCAGATTACAAATCGCCTTTTCAAAAGGCCCACTATGGCCTAGAAGGAACCTGAATGACCCAAAGTAACAACAAAAGCGCACTGGATCCTCTTCTTCCTCCTCCTTCTCCTCCTCCCCCCGAAGAAAATACCCGCTGACGTACCCAACCAATTTGCACCAAGTGATAAAAAAAAAGCTGCCTCACATTTGCACGAACAGCGGCAGTGTCGGCGCCGTCATTATTTGCGCGAACTTTATGGGAAGCGCGCGCGTTGAACGACTCAGCGGACAACGAACGGAATGCGAATACTGAGACCCCAAGCTCGAGGAAAAAATTGTCTGGGAACGGGAGGCAAGAAAAGGACGCGAACGAAACGAAATGTAAATAAGCGCGGCTGCAGCAAAGAAGCGGTGGAAGGAGGAAGGGGACGACAACGAAATAGGAGAAATGCGAAAAAACTGCGAACGTGTTCTTGCAATGGCGCGCTCGACATGCAGCGCGGCCCGCGCAATGTCACTCCGGCGTTCCACAAGATCAGGTCGTTCGAGCCCGTGCAACAAGCAAGCGAAGCCTAGCTCGCCCGCCAGTTTCTCCGCCTCGTTCCTGCACACTTCAGCACGGGAGCCCGCAGGCGCGCCACCAGGTCAGCCGGCGGCCCGCGGGCAAGGAAATCAAAACCAGGGACGCACATCATCAGCAGGTCGTCCACCGTCGTCGCCCTTGGCAACATCGCGCAAAGATGCAGCCTGAGGTCGTCCATTTGCTTTTCGTCTTTGAAGCCGGCGTCGACAATGACTTCGCGGTGCATGGTCAGTCCTTGGCGATCCGTGGACGTCAGGACCTCGTCATGCGTCTGCGTAAGACGTCGTTCCGCTAGACTCCCCAGCAACCCTCCAAAGTGGCGACAGTTTCGCTGTTCCCAGCACCGCAGGGAAAGGCGAAGCCGAATCCGAATCTGCGCCCGCTACCCACTATGCTACCCCGACCAGCAGCTTTCGTAGTTTCGCAATTCGCAGCCCCCAAGGATGGCAAAGTCTAATCTGGATCTGCGCGTGGTACCCACTACGCTGGCCCCCCAACAGCCCTCGAAACTGGCGGCAGTTTCGCTGCTCGCAACCTCCCGGGGATGGCGAGGTCTAATGTGAATCCGCGCCTGGCACCCACTCTGCTGCCCCCCCCCAGCATTCGAAAGCGGCGACAGTTTCGCAGCTCGCAGCTCCCAGGGACGGCAAGGTCTCTCAACCTGCGCCTGTTACCCACGATGCTGTGGCGAGGTCTGATGTGAACCTGTGAAAAATACACACCACAGCCCCCCCAGCAGCCCTCGAAAGCGTCGACCGTCTCGCAGTTCGAACCCCCCCAGGAGCTGGCGAGGTGAAATCTGAATCTGCGCATGGTACCCACTACGTTGGCCCCCATAGCACACCTCGAAAGTGTCGACAGTTCCGCAGTTCGCAGCACCCCAGGACAGGCAAGTTCTAATCTACATTTGCCCCCGATACCCACGATGCGGCCCCCCCTCTGGCAGCCCTCGAACCAATCGACTGTTTCGCAATTCGCAACCCCCAGGGATGGCGAGATCAAATCTAAATCTGCGCTTCTTACCCTCTACGCTGGCCCCCCCAACAGCCGTCGAAACTGGCGACGGTTTCGCAGTTCGCAGCCCCACAAGGATGGTAAGGCCTAATTTGAATATGCGCCAGGTGCCCACGACGCTGGCCCTCAAACAGCCCTCGACCGACATTGGCGACAATTTCGCAGCTCGCAAACCCTGGGGCTGGCGGGTTATGAATTGAATTTGCGCCTGGTACCTCGCATGCTTCTCCCCCCAGCAGCATTCGAAAGCGGCAACGCTTTTGTTGTTCGCGCACCCCGAGGATGGCGAGGTCTTGTCTGCATCTGCGCCTGATACCCACTGCGCTGGCCCCCGCAGCAGCCCTCGAAAGTGGCGACGGTCTCGCGTTTCGCAGCCTGACAAGAATAAGGAGGTCGAATCTGGACTTGCGCCTGGTATCAACTACGCTGGCCCCCGCAGCAGCACTCGAAAACGGCGAAAGTTTCGCAGCTTGCAGCCCCCAGGGATGGCGAGGTCTGATCTGAATCTGCGCATACTTCCCACTATGCTGGCCCCCGCAGCAGCCCTCGAAAGTGGCGACAGGCACGCTGTTCGCAGTCCCCCACAGCTGGCGAGGTTTAGTCTGAATCTGCGCCTGGTACCCACTATGTTGGTCCCCACCGTCCCTCGAAAGTGGCGACAGCTTCGAATTTCGATGCCCCCCAAGGGTGGCAAAGACTAATATGGATCTGCGCCTGGTACCCAGTTTGCTGCAGATCGCAGCTCCCCAGGGCTGGCGAGGTCTGCGCCTGGTATCCACTATGCTGGCACCCCCAGGCAGTCCTCGAAACTGGCGACAGTTTCGCAGCTCGCAGCACCCAGGGATGGCGAGGTCTGACCTGAATCTGCGTCTGGTGCCCACGATGTTGCCCACCACCCAGCAGCCCCCGAAAGTGGCGGCAGTCTTGCAATTCACAGCCCTCGCGGGTGGCGAGTTCTGATATGAATCTACGTGCGGTACCCACTCAGCTGGCCCCCCCAGCAGCCCTCGAAACTGGCGACAGTTTCGCAGTTCGCAGTTCGCAGGCCCCCCAGGGGTGGCAAGGTCAGGCAGCACAGCACAGTGAGAGGCAGGCCGGCAGGAAGAACAAGAGAGGAGCGGGTGAGAGGCCGGAGGGAACAGAGGAGGAAGGAAGCGGATGAGTGCACGATCGCAGTGCGTTATCCAAAACGAGAATCCAACGCAAGAAGCCGGGAACAAGTCTGACTCTGGACGCGTCCAAGTCTGGGTTTTTGACCAGAAACCTCGAAAGCACTCAAAAGGCGGCGACGGATAGACACTTGGAGGCCCAAGACACACAACACACATCGCCGATGATATGCGATCCTCTCGAACCTTGTGCTTGATCCTCCCCCCTGGGGGGATCCTTCTCTTTCTTGATGCCCGCGAAGACCATCTTTGTGCCGGGTATGTACTTCTTCGGGTTGACGAGGTACGGCCCACGGTCGCTTGGCCCCCTAGCCAAAATTCCTTCCCCGACGGAGCTCCAGGGGGAGAAGGAAGAAGCTGGCAGTAACAATACGAGTGGCAGTAGTAGTGGTAGTGGTAGTGGTAGTGGTAGTGGTAGTGGTAGTGGTAGTGGTAGTGGTAGTGGTAGTGGTAGCGGTAGTGGTAGTGGTAGTGGTAGTGGTAGTGGTAGTGGTAGGGTAGTGGTAGTGGTAGTGGTAGTGGTGTAGTAGTAGTAGTAGTAGTAGTAGTAGTAGTAGTAGTAGTAGTAGTAGTAGTAGTGTCGTAGTAGTAAGTAGTAGTAGTAGTAGTCGCTTAGTAGTTAGTAGTAGTAGTAGTAGTTAGTAGTAGTCGTAGTCGTAGGTCGTAGTCGTAGTAGTAGTAGTAGTAAGTTAGTAGTAGTAGTAGTAGTAGTAGTAGAAGTAGAAGTAGAAGTAGAAGTATAAGTAAAAGTAAACGTAAATGTAGAAGTAGAAGTATAAGTAGAATTATAAGTAGAAGTAGAAGTAGAAGAGAAGCATAAGCAGAAGTAGTAGTAGTAGTAGTAGTAGTAGTAGTAGTAGTAGTAGTAGTAGTAGTAGTAGTAGTAGTAATAGTAGTAGTAGTAGTAGTAGTAGAAGAAATAGTAGTAGTAGTAGTAGTAGTAGTAGTAGTAGTAGTAGTAGTAGGAGTAGTAGTAGTAGTAGTCGTAGTTAGTAGTAGTAGTAGTAGTAGTAGTAGTAGTAGTAGTAGTAGTAGTAGTAGTAGTAGTAGTAGTAGTAGTAGTAGTAATGGTGGTGGTGGTGGTGGTGGTGGTAGTAGTAGAGGTTGCAGTAGTCGCCCCAAGGCTCTGGGGAGCCTGTGGGCGGGGGGCCACTGCTGCCTTCAAACCGCGGGTGGCAGCCACCCTTCCTTTTCTCGTGCCCTTACCGTTACGCACGCTCTTCCTTGCCCTGAAGGGAGGTCCCGGGATGGCGGCGGCCGCTGGCGGCGCTGCGGACGCAGGTGCAGGGGCTCGAGTGGCTGGGAGTAACGACGCGGCGGCCCGAGGTGAAGGCGGTGCGCTGGCAGCCGCAGCGGGTAGCGGAGGTGCCAGGGCCGCCCCGTGCGCCTCCGCTGCTGCACGCGCACCGGCCGACGCAAACGCTGTAGACATCCCAGTGGACGGCAGCATCGACGTCCACATGCGGGACAGCGAGGGCCAGCCGGCGCAGCGACGGCGCCGCATGACGGGAGGACGTATCACTCGCTGGTGCGTCAGCGCCCAGGCGACCCGCGGCAAGAAGGCCCACTGCACCCGCTGCATGGGAGGCTTCGAGGCGGGCGAGTGGCGCGTGGCAGGCGCCGTGACGCGCCCCGTGGGCTCCAAGGCTCACGCGGGCAAGAAGTGGTTCCACATGGCCTGCGTAGATGGCCCCCTACCACCAGCGACGGCGATGGTGGGCTACACGCAGCTCCCCGAGGGCGACAGGGAACGCCTCACAGCAGCCCTGGAGGCCCGAGGTGGCCCCACCTTGCCCCTGCTGGAGACGGTCGAAGGCCAGGTGCCCACTCCTCCCTCCCAGGGAGACAGCGCGGCAGGGGGTGCTGGGGTCGCCCCGAGGCTCCCTGCCGCCGCCGCGCCAGGGGCGTACGGCCCAGGCTCCCGTGGGCCCCCCCCGGTGGCAGCCGAGGCGGAGGCACCGTCTCCCGCGGACATCCTACAGCCGCCCCTGGACGCCCCCGCGGCCGCGGACGACGACGGGGGGCTCGAAGCAGGCGTCTACGATGACTACCTGGACGACCAGGTGGCCGACGAAGATGCGTACCATGAGATTCGGTTTGTCAACCTGGATTGGTGGGGCACCATCGGGTGGGACCGCATCCTGCTACAGGGCGCGCCCGCCACGGCCATGATCCCAGACAGCATGGCCGCCGCGGTTAGCCACGTCAAGGTGCGGCTGTCCCTGGCGATCGAGCAGGCCCGCCAGGGCGATGGCGACCTGGCGTCGCGCACGCTGACGCGTTTGTGGAAGGTGTTCTTAGCTCTGGACGGGCTGCTCTTCAGCGAGAGCGCGACCCCGACCCCGACGACGCGACGAGAACGCCTCCAGGAGCGTTTGCAGTGGATCCAGGACGGCCAATGGGATGTCGCCTGGCTCTCCATGGAGGACCAGACGCGCACCTCGGTCACCACGAAGGGCCGCGAAGACCACGTCGCGGCCCGCGTTCGCCGTGTCACTGAGCTCGCGCGAGCGGGCGAAATGTCTCGGGCGGCAGCGGCAGTGTGGCCCCAGGGTGATATGGCGGACGCGGCGGCGGTGGTTCGGAAGTTTAGCACCGCCCAGCAGCCTGCGGCGCCTCGCCCAGGCGAATGGGGCCCTCCCCCTGGCACTGGGGCCGCCCCGCGCGGGCCAGGGGGGGGGCCCCCCGCGGCGGGGGCCGACGTGGCGACGCCGCCAGCCACGCCCCCTCACGAGCTCCCCGGCGCGGCAGAGCTAAACCACCGCGTGGCCAACCACCTCAAGCGCCAGTTTGGTCGCTTCCCTCGCCGAGGCGGTGCGGGACCTGGAGGCGGACGCTACGAGCACTGGGCTCCGCTCAAGCACGACGAAGACGGAGCGGAGGCGGTAGCCAACACGCTGGCGCGCCTGGCCATCGGTGACCTTCCTCCCGAAGCTCTAGCCCGCGGCGCGCCTCGCAGGCATCCCCATGGCCACCCCTGGGGACGTGCGAGTCTTGGGCTGCGGGAATGTCACCCGCCGCATGGTGGGCCGCAGCGCGGCCAAGGTCCATCACAAGGACATGCGGGCGGCGGTGGGGGACCAACAGTTCGGCCTGGCTAAGGACGGCTGCGGTGCCCTCCACCGACGCCCCTGTACGATGGCCAACTCGAGCCCTGGAAAGTGGGCGGTGGCGGTGGACCTCGGGGATGCGTTCAGCAACATCCCCCGTGACCTCGTTAAGGAGGCCGTGCGCTCCAAGGTGCCCGCCCTGGCGCCGCTGGCGGAGGCCTGGCTCCCTGCTCGCACACGCCACGCGGCGGGTGGCGGGTCCCAACCTGCCCAGCTGGTCGACCAGATCCGCGGCGTCGACCAGGGCTGCCCGATGAGCCCTGGCTTCTACGCGGTCGGCACTGCGGATGACCTCAGCATCGGTCGCATGGCCGTGCGCGCGGTGGACGTCGAGGGGGACTGCCTGGCGTTCTTGGACGACACGTACTTCGTGGGCACCGCGGCTGCGGTGTTCCGCGGCTTGGATGCCTGGCGAGCCCGCGTCGAAGCCCATGGGATGAAGCTGAAGATGTCCAAGACCCAGATCTGGCCCCCGGACCCTCACGCTGTCCTGCCGCCAGAGTTCGCGGAGTACACCCAGTACCGCGTCCCGAAGCTCAAGGCGGTGGGGTCTACTCTGGCCTACACAAACCACGACGTGGATGTTGACTGGCGGGACGTCCCGCTCACGGACTTTGCCGCCCCGGAGGACCTCGACGCGGGCGGCCTCGCGCCGGCTGGCGGTGCCGGGGTCGCCCCGGGTGCCGCCATGCCACTCCCCTGCGGCGAGGCCTTCCTCCAGAAGCAGGACCGCTACTTCCGGGAACTCCTGACGCTCCGCACGCACGGGCTGTCTGCCTTTGACGCCTTCCATGCAGTTGATGCGGATCTGGTCGAGGGGCGCCTGCGTCCACATCCAGCGCGCGCTTCCGCTCACGGCGGCGTGGGGCCGCCGGGTGGACGACGGCGCGGTCGCCTTCGTCAACGCCCTTCTGGGGGTCACGGCCGCCCCCCGAGAGCAGATCTTCATGAAGGTCAGCGACGGAGGTTTGGGCTGTGGCAGCGCCGAACAGCGCGGCCCCGCTGCCCTCCTGGCGCCCTGGGAAGCCGGGATCCACGCGGCTGCCCAGGAGCTCCGCGAGACGACAACGGTTGGCTTCTGGCGGCGGTGGCCGGGCCTTGGCCGCGCCCTCTCGGCGGCGGACGCGGAGCAGGGACGGTTGGCAGGAGGCCGTCGCCCCCAGGGTGACCGTTGGCAGGGCCTCTTGGAAGGGCGGAAGGGCAAGGACCAGAAGACGTACACCCAGCATGTACGGGACCACGCCACCAAGACGTTCTTGGCCGCGCTGCCGGCGACGGCGGCGGCGGCGGTGCATAGCGCCTCGGGCAGCTCAGCGGGCGCCTGGTTGGATAACTTCGAGGGGGTTTCGCCCCTCGCCGACCACGCGTTCTGCATTGCGGCCAAGAGGCGCATGCATTTGCCGCTGCTGCAGTCCGAGTGCACGTGCCAGAACCGGCCGGCTGCGCCCACTCGCGCGATGGCGCAGGCCGGC
This sequence comes from Prorocentrum cordatum, assembly GCA_963575745.1. Classification (NCBI taxonomy): domain Eukaryota; class Dinophyceae; order Prorocentrales; family Prorocentraceae; genus Prorocentrum; species Prorocentrum cordatum. The sequence goes on along the minus strand of CAUYUJ010021003.1, from coordinate 132,043 downwards.
CCGGCGCGTGGCCGCACGGTGGACGTCCGCTGCGTTTGCGCGCTCAACTGCCCCCGGGGAGGTGGCCCAGTGCGCCGCCACAACGCCATTCGAGATGCTGTGGCGCTCTGGTTGCGCGGGGTGGGCCATCGCGCCCTGGTGGAGCAGGTCGTCCCAGAGTGGCGCACGGAAGAACAGGGCGCGGCCACACTGGACGTCGTCTACCATCGAGGCCTCCACGGCCGGGTGTGTCTCGACATCAGCTTGGTGGACGCGGTGGCCGTGGCCCAGACGGGGCGGCCGCATCAGGCATCCCTTCAGCGCAGAAAGAAAGTGAAGCACCGTAGATACCCATTTTCTGGCCTGGTGCCCTTTGTTCTCGATGTCAACGGCCGCTGGGGCGCAGAGGTGGAGACGTGGCTGCGCCGCGCCGCAGGGGAATTGCCCGAGGCCGAGCGGCCCGCAGCGCGCTCGTCCCTGCGCTCGGCAGTGGCCAACGCTTTGCAGGGCCAAATCGCTGAGCAGGTCGCCCTGGCGACGGAAGACTTAGTCGGGCTGGGCGACGGGGTCGCCCCGAGTGTCCGGTCTTGACTAGATGTGGCTCCCTCCCGCACGTGTGTGCTCCCTGCTCCCCCCCCCCCTCCTTGCCTGCCTGCTGCCCTGATCAGTTGTAAAGCCTTGGTCACGTCAGCTGTGTACTGTACTGTGTAGTTCCTTCATAGTGTGCACGATGCGCTCTTGCCTTGTCATGTCAGCTTTACATGCCGCGTTGTGCAGTTACCCAGTTTTGTGCGCGTTGTGCTCCCGCCATGCCACCCTCGTTGGGCCCATAGTCTTGGGCGGTTCTCTCAACTCATCCGTGATGTGCCCTCGTTCCGCCAGCAGCATTAGCTCAAGGCCACATGCAAAAGAGGCGTCAAGAGGCGTTCAAGATCGGGGGCGCCCCGCGGGTCCTGGGACCGTCGGCGGCCCGTCGTCCGCTTTGTCGCCCGCCCGCGACGTGTTTTCCTCGCCCCCCTCCCCCCTCTCCTGCCCTTCCAGGGTCCCGAACGGGGGTCAGGCCGTTGTCAGCTTTCGCAAGGATCGGTCTCTGCTCACCTGGAGCCGCTGGTTCCAACCTTTAGTTCTCCTGTGTCATGTGTGCTCCGCACTTGCAGTCGGCCGCCCCATATTTGTTCGGTGTACGGCCTCTCTCCCTCCCCTTCCTCCCTCGACAGCTGTTTGGCTCGTGGAGTTTCGCTTCGCACGATCTCTCGAGCTGCACCTCCCGTGCCATCCTTCTGACCAAGTGATGGCGCCCAAGTTCTCGAAGCCCGCGCCGATGCCGTGGCCTGCGGTGACGCATGCCGACTCGCCCAGTCACGATGCGGCGCCCCTTCGCGAGGCGCTGGCGGCGAAGGCTAAGGCGAAGTCCGAGACACGCGCGAAGGCCAGCGGTCTGACAGCGGCCGACGCGCCCACTCCCAAAGCGGGGCCTGCGCCGCGCCCTGGCCAGCAGGTGAGCGCGTCGGAGAGCAGCGACATCTCGGACGCGGAGTTCGACGTGATGTCGGAGGCGGCGACCTTTCGGACGGCGCCGACACTGCCTACGGAGTCGGCGACGCCTGCTGAGGGTGCCGACGGAGGCAGCGGCACGGGAGCCGCCCCCAGTGCCGCTGCCTCTGACGGTGCCTCTGACGGTGCCCCCGCGGCGACGGCCAAGGCGCCCGCTGAGCCCTCGGCGATGCCCCCGTCGGCGGCGGTGCCAGTGACGAAGGCGGCCCTGGCGGCGGCGGCCACCTACTCCAACTTCACCGTGGAGCAGCGCCGCGGGTTGGACGCGATCACCCTCGCGCTCCACAACCTCCAGCTGCGGGAACAGTCTGTGAGCGGCCACGGCGGGCGAGGCGCGCGCAGCGACGCCGACGGCTGCCGCCTCAGGGACGATGAGACCGCCAGTGAGGCCCCGAGTGCGGCGACCACGGGCGCCCTCAGCGGGCACGGCGGCAAACGCCACCGCCGTCGCAGCAACAAGGCCGCCTACGGCAAAGCCCCCTCGCCGAGCGGCGGCGCGGCCGCTGAGCTCGAGGACGCTGAGATGATGACGGACGTGGACTACCTCGCGGCGGGCTGCGTACACTGCATGGGTACGCACTGGCCCCCGCCGCAGCGCCTGGGCTGGCGTCGTGAGCGCGCAGAGCTGGATGACTGGAAGGTCATGATGGCGGAGTACGTGGACGAGCTCAAACGTGGCGAAATGCGCCGCTACGCCGCAGTTTCAGAGCACAACCCGCAGTGCCCCAAGCTGCGGAAGGGGGATCAAGGCTAACACAAGCTGTACACGTGCTCGCGCTGCGTGGCGGCGGCGCAGGGCATCCCCGAGCACGAGGCTGCGACGCGCGCGGCGCGCCAGAACACGGGAGCTGGCTCCATCGACCACGCCGCCAAGCGCGTGGCGAAGTTCCGCGCGAGCTTCGACCGCATCAAGGAGGGCATGGACGTGCTCGTGGGTTGCGCGCTCTCCAACGACGGCTTGCTAGCCCTGCGGAGGGCGACGGAAGGCGTCGGGGTGGGCATCGCCCCCGAGAGCGTGGGCGCCCCTCCGGCCACGGAGACGGCGGCGCAGGAGGTCGGTCGCCCGGTGGCGGTGGAGGCGGTGCCGGGGCCGCCCCGCGCGCCACCTCCACCCCTCGAGGATGGACCTGGCGCCGCAGACCCCCCCCGTGGTGATGAAGGCGACCCCCTGCTCGACAACGACGTTGAGGGCCAGGGGCACCAGCTGGTCGACGCCAAGACTGGAGGAGGTCGCGGGCGTCGAGCCCCTGCTGCGGCTCGGCCTCTCCAAGAAATCGCTGAAGCGCATGGCGCGGGCCTGCGGTGTCCTCAGATTCGAGACCATGCGCGCCCACATGCTGGGAGGCACGGGGCCCATCCTGGAGAAGAAAGAGGACATGGTGAAGGGCGCGGCGGCGCAGGATGGGGTTCAGAAGTGGCTCGACGCGCTGGATGCGGAGGCAGAGGATGATGTGGTAAGGCTGAAGAAGGGCCTCCTGGAGGCCTCGGAGGTCGTGGACGCGCACCTGGGACACAAGCGTGCGTGGAAGGAGGAGTGCCAGGGCAACGCCATGGCGCAGGAGGCCTACCGACGGACGGGCGACTACACGGACCAGCTTTACCGCGGCAAGGGCTTTACGTTCAACATGTACTACAAGTGCTCGGCCGACAAGACCTGGGACAATCCCAAGGGATGCTGCTCGGTGATCCGTTCGGATCGCTGGACGCAACTGCTCACCCGCGCGCAGGAGGCGGCGGGGGGGTCTGGCCAGCGCTGGCACTGCCATTGCGGCGCGCGCTACGCGACCTCCTACGGCGTCTGCATCGAGATGATAGAGGAAGAGCTGAGCCCGCCCCGCGCGTACTACATGCACGCGGACTTCCCCCAGGAGGACATCCGCGACTTGAAGGCCCTGCTGCGTTACGACAAGCTCAAGAAGGAGGGGGTAGCGGTGCTCAGCGCTGTGGACCTCCTGAAGCACCTGCCCAAGGTCGAGCCGCTGGCGGTGGGCGCCGTCTTTAAGCGCTACGCTCCGCTGCAGCCGCAGTGGGAGGGCCACTACGTGCTAATGGACGGGCTCTCCTGGGACGACCTGCCTGAGTTCCAGCGGTCCGACTTGTACTCGCAGGTTGCCTGGGGGCTGAACGATCCAGCCTGGGCGGGCTACAGCAAGAACCAGCGGACGAAGGCCAAGAGGGAGCGCCTGGCGACCGCGCGCGCGGAACTGGCGGCCTATGAGCGCCGCCACAACCTCCGGGAGGGCAGCCTCACGGGCGGCGGGGGCGGTACCGGGGTCGCCCCGCGCGCCCCTCCCGTCCGCGCCGCCAGTGCCCCCCCCCCGATGGCCCGGCCCGCGGCGGCCGGGACCCGCCACCGCCGCCTGCTGGAGCCCCGCAGGCGGCCATCATGGCCCCGCCGCCGCCACCGCTGACGGCGCCCCCTGCGGTGCCGCCGCCGCCGGTTGGCCCGCTCCCGCAGCAGATCCCCAATGTCGCCGCCCTGAACGTGGCCCTCGGTGAGGATCTCGAGCGCCAGATCTTTGGGCCCCCAGGGCAGGCTGGCGGTAGTGGTGACCTCGGGGGAGAGGTGCAGGCGCTGCCGTCGCAGGTCTGCGCAGCCATTGCGCAAGGGACAGGCCAGTCCGCCTGAACGCTGAGACTCTGCAGGCCCCCAGCATCGTTTACTTCTGAGCCCTCGGGGGGGCTACGTGAGTTCCTGTGTTAAGATTCCGAGCCTGCCACTCTCTATGATGCTGCGCCTGTGTGCTCGCTTACGCTCCAGCTTTAGCAACGCCGCCGTGCCAGCTTGCGCGGGTGCGCCCACAGTGGTGCCCCCCCTCGCGCCGCGGGCCCTGTTGCTTAGTTCTTCGCTCTTCGCACGGTCAACTGTGCGCCTAGCCATTTTGGCTTGCCATCCTGGCCTCTTCTCGCGCCTACTTGCGCTCGTTGGCCTCGCTGGCGGTACTGGGGTCGCCCCGTGTGCTGCTGTGCCGCCGCTGTGCGCCTAGCCATTTTGGCTTGCCATCCTGGCCTCTTCTCGCGCCTACTCGCGCTCGTGGGCCTCGATGGCGGTG
>CAUYUJ010021003.1:114957-124957 GCA_963575745.1 Prorocentrum cordatum | reverse complement strand
GTCGTAGTAGTCGTAGTAGTCGTAGTAGAAGTAGTAGTAGCAGTAGTAGTAGTAGTAGTAGTAGTAGTAGTAGTAGTAGTAGTGGTAGTAGTAGTGGTAGTAGTAGTAGTAGTAGCAGGTAGTGGTAGTAACAGCAGCCGTACCAGTAACAGTAGTAGTATTGCAGTCGTGGTAGTCATTGTCGTAGTCGTAGTTGCAGTATCTGTAGTAGTAGCGGTAGTAGTAGTAGTCGTCGTCGACGTAGAAGTAGTCGTAGTAGTAGTAGTAGTAGTAGTAGTTGTTGTTGTAGTAGTAGTAGTAGTAGTGGTACTCGTAGCAGTAGTAGTAGTAGTAGTAGAAGTAGTAGTAGTAGTAGTAGTAGTAGTAGTAGTAGTAGTAGCAGTAGCAGTAGTAGTAGTAGTAGTAGTAGTGCTTGTAGTGGTTGTCGAAGTAGGAGTAGTAGTAGTAGTCGCGGTAGTAGTAGTGGTAGGTAACGCCGTGCCCGTCCGGGCCGTGTAGTAGTTAACCGCTGTCCTGAAGATGTGTCGTTGTCTTTGTCTTTCTTTGGCACTGCAGTATATGTTTTAGAGGTTTACGTGGCCCATGTTGGACACTCGGTTTTCGGTTTTTATGTTGCCCCCCGTCCATACAATCGAGCATGATGGAAGCGAACGCCGTCTCCGTCCGGGTCCGCCGTGTTCGATTCCGAAGATATCGCATTGTTTTGCATTGGGCTGCTTTGCATTATTTTGCATTGCTTGCATTTGGGTTGCTGAATAGATGTCTGCTGAGATTGCACTGGGGGCTTACATCATGATGATGATGATGATGTTGAAGAAGGTGATGATAATGATGATGATGATGAATATGATGACGATGATGATGGTGGTGATGGTGGCGATTAGTATGATGACGATGATGCGGATGATGATGACGATGATGACGATGATGATGATGCTGGTGTATGACGATGATGATGATGTTGATTACGACGATGATGACGATGATGCTGATGGTGGCGATGATTATGCTTATGGTGGTGATGATGATGCTGGTGACGATTGTGATGATGCTGGTGATGATCACGATTCATGACGATGTTGGTGGTGATGATGATGACGACGATGATGAAGATGATGTTGATGATGATCATTATGAGGATGATGATGTTTATGTTGGTTTTGATGTTGACTATGATGAGGATTCGGTAGGATTCCTTAGGATTCCTTCGGATTCCTTGGGATTCCTTCGGACTCGCTAGCATTTCTTAGGATTCCCTTCGGATTCGCTAGCATTCCTTCAGGATTCCCTGAGGATTCCCTCCAGATTCCTAGGCGCTACTACACTTCAGGGATTCCTGAGGCGCGCAAGCGCGAACCCGGACGGGAACGGCGTGCGGTCGGCGCAAGGATTCCTTAGGATTCCATTCGGATTCGCTAAGGATTCGGTAGGATTCCTCAGGGTTCTTCAGGATTCCTGAGGATTCGCTAGGTTTTCTTAGGATTTTCATTTGGATTCGCTAGCATTCCTTCAGGATTTCCTTAGGATTCCCTCAGGATTCATAGGCGCTTATACACTTCAGGGGTTCCTTAGGCGCGCAAGCGCGAACCCGGACGGGAACGGCGTGCGGTCTGCGCAAGGATTCCTTAGGATTCGCTGAGGATGCGGTAGGATTCCTGAGGATTCCTTAGGATTCCTTTGGTTTCGCTAGGTTTCCTTGGGATTCCTTAGGATTCCTTCGGATTCGCTAGCAATTCTTAAGATTCCCTTCGGATTCGCTAGCATTCCTTCAGGATTCCCTTAGGATTCCCTCCGGATTCCTAGGCGTTACTACACTTCAGGGATTCCTGAGGCGCGCAAGCGCGAACCCCGACGGGAACGGCGCGCGGTCTGCGCAAGGATTCCTTAGGATTCCATTCGGATTCGCTAGGGATTCGGTGGGAATCCTGAGGATTCTTTAGGATTCCTTCGGATTCGCTAGGTTTCCTTAGGATTCCCATCGGATTCGCTAGCATTCCTTCAGGATTCCCTTAGGATTCCCCAAGGATTCCTAGGCGCTTATACACTTCAGGGATTCCTGAGGCGCGCAAGCGCGAACCTGGACGGGAACGGCGTGCGGTCTGCGCAAGGATTCCTTAGGATTCGCTGAGGATGCGGTCGGATTCCTGAGGATCCCTTCGGATTCCATTCGGATTCGCTAAGGATTCGGTAGGATTCCTTAGGATTCCTTCGGATTCGCTCGCATTTCTTAGATTCCCTTCGGGTTCGCTAGCATTCCTTCAGGATTCCCTTAGGATTCCCTTCGGATTCCTAGGCTCCTAGGCGCTACTACACTTCAGGGACTCCTGAGGCGCGCAAGCGCGAACCCGGACGGGAACGGCGTGCGGTCTGCGCAAGGATTCCTTAGGATTCCATTCGGATTCGCTGAGGATTCGGTCGGATTCCTCAGGATTCTTTAGGATTCCTTCGGATTCGCTAGGTTTCCTTCGGATTCCCATCGGATTCGCTCGCATTCCTTCAGGATTCCTTCAGGATTCCCTCCGGAGTCCTAGGCGCATATTCACTTCAGGGATTCCTGAGGCGCGCAAGCGCGAACCCGGACGGGAACGGCGTGCGGTCTGCGCAAGGATTCTTTAGGATTCCAGTAGGATCCACTGAGGATTCGGTAGGATGCCTTAGGATTCCTTAGGATTCCTTCGGGTTCGCTAGGTTTCCTTAGGATTCCCTTCGGATTCGCTAGCATTCCTTCCGGATTCCCTTAGGATTCCTTTAGGATTCCTATGCGCTTATGCACTTCAAGGATTCCTGAGGCGCGCAAGCGCGAACCCGGACGGGAACGGCGTGCGGTCGGCGCAAGGATTCATTAGGATTCGCTGAGGATCCGGTAGGATTCCTTAGGATTCCTTCGGATTCGCTAGGTCTCCTTCGTATTCCTTTTTGATTCGCTAGCATTCTTCCAGGATTCCCTCCGGATTCCCTGAGGATTCCTAGGCGCTTATACACTTCAGGGATTCCTGAGGCGCGCAAGCGCGAACCCGGACGGGAACGGCGTGCGGTCTGCGCAAGGATTCTTCAGGATTCCAGTAGGATTCGCTCAGGATTCGGTGGGGTTCCTTAGGATTCCTGAGGATTTGCTCGGTTTTCTTAGGATTTTCATTTGGATTCGCTAGCATTCCTTCAGGATTTCCTTAGGATTCCCTCAGGATTCATAGGCGCTTATACACTTCAGGGGTTCCTTAGGCGCGCAAGCGCGAACCCGGACGGGAACGGCGTGCGGTCTGCGCAAGGATTCCTTAGGATTCGCTGAGGATGCGGTAGGATTCCTGAGGATTCCTTGGGATTCCTTCGGTTTCGCTAGGTTTCCTTTGGATTCCTTGGGATTCCTTCGGATTCGCTAGCAATTCTTAAGATTCCCTTCGGATTCGCTAGCATTCCTTCAGGATTCCCTTAGGATTCCCTCCGGATTCCTAGGCGTTACTACACTTCAGGGATTCCCGAGGCGCGCAAGCGCGAACCCCGACGGGAACGGCGCGCGGTCTGCGCAAGGATTCTTCAGGATTCCATTCGGATTCGCTGGGGATTCGGTGGGAATCCTGAGGATTCTTTAGGATTCCTTCGGATTCGCTAGGTTTCCTTCGGATTCCCATCGGATTAACTAGCAATCCTTCGCGATTCCCTTCGGATTCCTTCAGGATTCCTAGGCGCTTATACACTTCAGGGATTCCGGAGGCGCGCATGCGCGAACCCGGACGGGAACGGCGTGCGGTCTGCGCAAGGATTCCTTAGTACTCCATTCGGATTCGTTGAGGATTCGGTGGGATTCTTTAGGATTCCTTCGGGTTCGCTAGGTTTCCTTAGGATTCCCTTTTGATTCGCTAGCATTCCTTCAGGATTCCCTTCGGATTCCTTCAGGATTCCTATGCGATTATAAATTTCAGGGATTCCTGAGGCGCGCAATCGCAAACCCGGAGTGGAACGGCGTGCGGTCTGCGCAAGGATTCCTTAGGAGTTCATTGGGATTCGCTGAGGATCCGGTAGGATTCCTGAGGATTCCTTAGGATTCCTTCGGATTCCTTCGGGTTCGCTAGGTTCCTTAGGATTCCCCTTCGGATTCGCTAGCATTTCAGGATTCCCTAAGGATTCCCTCAGGATTCCTAGGCGCTTATACAGCGCAAGCGCGAACCCGGACGGGCACGGCGTGGGGCGTGGGGCCCGGACGGGCACGGCGTGGGGCGTGGGACCCGGACGGGCACGGCGTGCGGCGCGGGACCCGGACGGGCACGGCGTGGGGCCCGGACGGGCGCGGCGTTACTTAGTAGTAGTAGTAGTAGTAGTAGTAGTAGTAGTAGTAGTAGTAGTAGTAGTAGTAGTAGTAGTAGTAGTAGTAGTAATAGTAGTGGAAGTAGTACAGGGCTGTGTCGCAGTAACAGTCGCAGTAGTAGTAGTAGTAGTAGTAGTAGTAGTAGTAGTAGTAGTAGTAGTAGTAGTAGGAGTAGTAGTAGTCGTAGTAGTAATAGTAGTAGTGGTAGTAGTAGTAGTAGTAGTAGTAGTAGTAGTAGTAGTAGTAGTGCGAATGGAAAGTAGTAGTAAGGTTTAGATTGGGGGTGAGGAGTGGGTGAGGTATAAGTCAGTAGTAGTAGTAGTAGTAGTGGTCGTTGTAGTCTCAGTAGAAGTAGTAGTATTCGTCGTCGCCGTCGTCGTAGCAGTAGGATTCGTAGTAGTGGTAGTCGTAGTATCCATAAAAGCAGTCGTAGTCGCAGCCGTAGCCGTATTAGTAGTAGTGGTCGTGGTAGTAGTAGTGGTAGTAGTAGTAGTAGTAGTAGTAGGTGGTAGAAGTTGTAGTGGTAGTAAAAAAAGAAAAAAAAAACAAAAAAAAAGTAGTAGGTGGTAGAAGTTGTAGTGGTAGTTTTGACAATAATCGTCGTAGTAGCAGTAGGAGTAGGAATTAATTGGGATAGGAGTAGTAGCAGTAGTGGTGAGAGGAGTAGTAGTAGAAGTAGTCGTGGTAGTAGTACTTGTATTAGTGGTCGTCGTAATCGTAGTAGCCCACGTATTTGAACTAGAAGCACTAGTGGTAGTAGTAGTTGTAATAGTTGCAGTCGTAGTAGTAGTAGTAGTAGTAGTAGTAGTAGTAGTAGTAGTAGTAGTAGTAGTAGTAGTAGTAGTAGTAATAGTAGTACTCGCAGTCGTAGTCGTAGTCGTAGTCGTAGTCGTAGTCGTAGTAGTAGTAGTAGTAGTAGTAGTAGTAGTAGTAGTAGTAGTAGTAGTAGTAGTAGTGGTAGTAGTAGTAGTGGTAGTAATCGTAGTAGCGCGTAGGAAGAGTAATAGGTGTAGTTTTAGTTATCGATGTATTTGTAGTTGCAGTGGTAGTAGTAGTGGTAAGAGTTGTTGTAGTAGTCGTAGGAGTAGTCGTAGCAGCGGTGGTGGCAGTAGTAGTAGTAGTAGTAGTAGTAGTAGTAGTAGTAGTAATTGTATTCGTGATCGTACTAGTGTTAGTAGTAGTAGTAGTAGTAGTAGTAGTAGTAGTAGTAGTAGTAGTCGTAGTAGTAGTAGTAGTCGTAGTAGCAGTAGTAGTAGTAGTAGTAGCAGTAGTAGTAGTAGTACTAGTTTTTTTAGTCGTCGTAGTCGTAGGCGTAACAGTAGTAGTAGTAGTAGTAGTAGTAGTCGTAGTAAGTGGTAGTAAGTAAGTAGTAGTAGTAGTAGTAGTAGTAGTAGTAGTATTAATTATTAGGAGGAGACGAGGAGTCGGAGATCAGTAGCCGTCGCAGTAGTAGTAGTAAGTAAGTAGTAGTAGTCGTCGTAGCAGTAGTATAGTATAGTATTAGTAGTAGTAGTAGTATAGTAGTGGTAGTAGTTTTGTAGTAGTTAACTAAGTACTATTAGTATACTATAGTAAGTAGTAGTAGTAGTAGTAGTAGTATTAGTAGTAGTAGTAGTAAGTAAGTAGTACTAAGAGTAGTAGTACTATAGTAGTAGTAGTAAGTAGTAGTAGTATAGTAGTAGTAGTAATATTGGCAATTGTAGCAGCAGCTGCGGTAGACGCAATAGCCGGTGTAACCGTAGCTGTTGGATGTGTAGTTGTAGTTGTAGTGGTAGTGGTAGTAGTAGCAGTATGTGTAGCAGTTGTAGTTGTAGTAGCAGTAGTAGTAGTAGTCGTAGTAGTAGTAGAAGTAGTAGTAGTAGTAGTAGTAGTAGTTGTTGTTGTTGTATTAGTAGTAGTATTAGTCGTAGTAGCAGTAGCAGTAGTAGAGGTAGTGGTAGTAACAGCAGACGTACCAGTAACAGTAGTAGTATTGTAGTCGTGGTAGTCATTGTCGTAGTCGTAGCTGCAGCATCTGTAGTAGTAGCGGTAGTAGTAGTAGTCGTCGTCGACGTAGTAGTAGTAGTAGTAGTAGTAGTAGTAGTAGTAGTAGTAGTAGCCGTAGTAGTAGTAGTAGTAGTAGTAGTAGTATTAGTAGTAGTAGTAGTAGTAGTAGTAGTAGTAGTAGTAGTGCTTGTAGTGGTCGTCGAAGTAGGAGTCGTAGTAGTAGTCGCAGCAGTAGTAGTAGTAGTAGTAGTAGTCGTAGTAGTAGTAGTAGTAGTAGTAGTAGTAGTAGTAGTAGTAGTCGTAGTAGTAGTAGTAGTGACGCAGTAGCAGTAGCAGTAGCAGTAGTAGTAGTAGTCGCTGTAGCCTGAGTAGAAGTAGTAGTAGTAGTCGTCGTCGTCGTCGTCGTAGCAGTAGGGTTCGTAGTAGTGGTAGTCGTAGTATCCATAAAAGTAGTCGTAGTCGTAGCCGTAGCCGTATTAGTAGTAGTGGTAGTGGTAGTAGTAGTGGTAGTAGTACTACTAGGTGGTAGAAGTTGTAATAGTGGTTGTGGCAGTAATCGTCGTAGTAGCAGTAGGAGTAGGAATTAACTGGAATAGGAGTAGTAGCAGTAGTGGTGAGAGGAGTAGTAGTAGATAGTAGTGGCAGTAGTACTTGTATTAGTAGTCGCCGTAATCGTAGTAGCCCACGTAGTTGAACTAGAAGCACTAGTGGTAGTAGTAGTTGTAATAGTTGTAGTAGCAGTAGTAGTAGTAGTAGTAGTAGTCGGAGTAGTCGTCGTAGTAGTAGTAGTAGTAGTAGTAGTAGTAGTCGTAACAGTAGAGGCCGTAGTAGCCGTAGTCGCGGTAGCAGTAGTAGCAGTAGTAGTAGTAGTAGTAGTAGTAGTAGTAGTAGTAGTAGTAGTAGTAGTAGTAGTAGTAGTATTAGTAGTAGTAGTCGCAGTAGTAGTAGTAGTAGTAGTAGTAGTAGTAGTAGTAGTAGTAGTAGCAACACTAGTAGTAGTAATAACAGTAGTAAAGGTAGTAGGGTCACAACCTCTTTACGGGATCCCCCGATGTTGTATAGACGGTGTTTCCGTAAGGCCTTCAATACAATAATAAAACAGAAGAAGCCTGTTTCACACCTGGCCGATGGCCGGCGCCTTTCTTTCCGTAAGGTTTTGATGGGGTTCCTCTGTTGATTCTCCGCATTCGCCATGTTGGCTGGCCAGACGAGCGTCGTATCCCTTAAGGCCCCCTTCGGGTTCCCATGGGATCTTGCAGGATCCCTATGCAATCCGATAAGATCTTTCTGAAATCCCATAGAATCCGTATAAAATCCTATAGGATCCTTATGGAATCCAATAGAATCCCGATGGAATCCTGTAGGATCCCTATGGAATCCGATAGGATCCCTGCGAACTCTTCTAGGACCCCTATTGAACTCTCAAGGATCCTGAAGGAATCCGATATGATCCCTATGGAATCCTATCAGCTAGGGAATCTATAGATCTCTATGGAATAGTTTTGGGTCATTTTTTGATGGAGTGTTGCAGGATCGTCTGTGAAATCCTATAGGGCCACCGTGCAATCCTAAAGGTGGGCGAGCAACGACATATGTACATGTACGCCCTCCGCGGTCTTGCCTGCACGAACGTCCGCGTCGACACGCACTCCAGGGGAAACTAACCGCGTACGTGTACATATGTTGCTGGCCTCTGAAAAGGATCCCTGTGAAATCCTATCGGACCCCACATGAGATCCTATAGGACCCCATGCAATTCTCACGGGCCCCCATGACACACTGTAGGATCCCGATGGAATCCTCTAGGATCCTTCAGGATCTCATGGAATTTGATTGGATCCCGATGGGATCCCATTGGGTCCCGCTGGAACCGCACAGGGTCCCCATGGCATCCGATTGGGTCCCTATGGAGTCCTATGAGACCTTTGTGGACTAAGACCCTAATGGAACTGTATAGGATCCCGATGGCATCCTATAGGAACCCGGTGGGATCACCATGCAATCCTATGGGTCCCTATTGAATCGATCGGATCCCCATGGAAGCCCAGTCCAATAAGATCTCGACTATAATAAATTGCCACGTGGATTCCAACAGGATTCCGACTACAATCGGATTTCACTACGATTCCGACTACACTAAGATTCCAATCGGGTTCCAATCGGGTTCTGACTACAATAAGACTCGAATAGGAGTCCAACAGGAACCCGATTACAATCGGATGCCGATTGCAATAGGAATCCAATTACAGTGGGATTCCGTCGACACTAAGATCCGACTACAATGGGATTCCGATTGCAATAGGGTTCCGATTAAAACAGGACTCCGATTACAATAGGAGTCCGCTAAACAATGGGTCTCCGAATGCACTAGGATACCACCCAAACCCAAGCCCTAATCTAAATCCAAACCCCAAACCAAACCCAAACCTCACCGGCCATAAGCCAGGTGTGACCCGAGTAGTAGTAGTAGTAATAGTAGTAGTAGTAGTAGTAGTAGTAGTAGTAGTAGTAGCAGTAGCAATAGCAGTAGCAGTAGTAGTAATAGCAGTGGTGGTAGTAGTAGCAGTAGTAGTAGTAGTAGTAATAGTAGTGATAGAACTAGTACTAGTGGTAGTCGTCGTAGAAGTAGTAATAGTCGTAGTAGTAGTCGTCGTCGTAGTGATAATATTACTCGTAGTCATAGTTGCAGTAGTAGTGGTAGTGGTCGTACTAGAATGAGTAAAAATAACAATAGTAATAACATAGTAGCAGTCGTAGTGGTAGTTGCAGTGGTAACAGTAATATTAGTAGCGGTAGTAATATGATAAGTAGTAGCAGTAGTCGTACTAGTAGTAAGAGTAAGAGTAAGAGTAATAGTAATAGCAGCAGCACCAGCAGTAGTAGTAGTAAAAATACACATAAGAGTAGCAGTAGCGGTCGTAGTCTAGTAGTCTAGTAGCAGCAGTGTCCATCGTCCAAAACAGTAGTGACCTCAGTCGTAAAAATAAAAATAGTCGGCGTCGACACGGCACTACTAAAATCATATATATATACCGTCATAATAAAATCACACCCATAGTCGCACAATTAATAATAGTAGTACAAATAATAATAATAGTCTCGTAAGAGCGATAGAGATGTAGCCGTAGTAGAAGTCGTACTTTTAACAACAGTGATCTTAGTATTAGGACTAGTAGTCGTAGTCGTAGCAGTAATACTAGTAGTAGTGCTAGTGTAACAAAAGTAAAAGGGAAAGTAATAGTAGTAGTAGTAGTAGTAGTAGTAGTAGTAGTAGTAGTAGTAGTAGTAGTAATAGAACACTAGTAGTCATAGTGAAAGTAATCAAAGGAGTGCCCGGCCCGTAGTGAGCAGAAGTAGGTGCAGAAATAGTGGTTGTAAGAGTCGTGGTAGGGTAGTGATAGTAGTAGTAGTAGTAGCAGTAGTGGTAGAGTAGTAGTAGTAGCCGTAGTAGTAGTAGTAGTAGTAGTAGTACGAGTAGAACTAGTAGTAGTAGTAGTAGTAGTAGTAGTAGTAGTAGTAGTAGTAGTAGTAGTAGTAGTAGTAATAGTAGTAGTAGTAGTAGTAGTCGTAGTAGTAGTAGTAGTAGTAGTAGTCGTAGTAGTAGTAGTAGTAGTAGTAGTAGTAGTGGTGGTGGGCGTAGTCGCAATAGTAGCACTGACTGAAAAAGTGAAAGTAGTAGTAACAGTAGTAGCGGCAGGACTGACAGGACTAGTA
>CAUYUJ010021003.1:107457-112457 GCA_963575745.1 Prorocentrum cordatum | reverse complement strand
TAGTAGTAGTAGTAGTAGTAGTAGTAGTAGTAGCAGCAGCAGCAGCAGCAGCAGCAGCAGCAGCAGCAGCAGCAGCAGCAGCAGGAGTAGTAGTAGTAGTAGTAGTAGTAGTAGTAGTAGTAGTAGTAGTAGTAGTAGTAGTAGTAGTCTTACGAATAATAATCATCATAATAATAGCAAGGGCAGTTGTAGTACTAAAAGTAACGCACGAGGGGGCCAGCCGAAGGGGCTGAACGCAACAGCACCCGAACGAGGAACCCGAGCGACTGAACGGCGGATCCAAGGATGGAGGCGCGCAACCAGGAGCAGGGTGGGCCAAAGCTGCGCGCGACGGCGCCACGTCCGTTGTCCACGCAAGGGGGGGAAGGAGGGAAGGAGGGAAGGAGGCAGGGAGGGAGGGAGTAGGAGGAGGGAGATGAGGATGTAAACGGAGAAGGAAGGGGGGGAAAGGGGGAGGGAAACGGGGAGGGACAAGGTGTGGAAAAGGGGGAGGGAAAGGGGGATGATTAGGGAAAGGGGGAGGGACAACAGGGAGGGAGAATGGGGGGGCAACGGGACAAGGGGACAGGATCAGAGAAACTATGGATTCAGTTTGTGTCGGGGTTTCGGTTTTCTGCTTTGCCTGGCGGCCCATAGGGGCCAGACGGATCGCGAGGAGGCGGAGCAGGAGGAGGAGGCGGAGCAGGAGGAGGAGGAGGAGGAGGGGCCATCTGTGGTTGTGGCTCCTCGCGTTTCTCCGGCCTGCCTCTCTCCCCTCCCCCCCATTCCCTCTCTCCTAAAACCCCCCTCCCTCCTCCTCCCCCCGCCCCTCCCCCCGAAATGGGACGAATTGCAACCGACTGGTCCCAATTCCAACCGTTCGGAGCGAATTGCAACCATACATGGGACCAATTACAACCATGGGATCTTCAGAAGTACTTCTTTCTTATTCAGAAGTACTTCTTTCTTCTTCAGAAGTATTTCTTTCTTCTTGAGAAGTACTTCGATTCCTTAGGGTTCCTTATGATTCCTTAGGACCCCTTAAGATCCTGAAGATTCCTTAGGGTCCTTGGGATCCCTTAGGATCCTTAGGATCAGGATTCCCCCGGATTCCGTCAGGAATCCTTAGGAACATTTGCGAATCCATCGGAATCCTGACAACATCCTTAGGGGAAGGGTGCGCTTTGGGGGCATTCTTGGTGTCTCTTTGGGCCACTCTTAGGGCCCTCTTGGGGCCTTCTTGGAGCCCTCCTGGGGCCCTTATTGACTTTTCTTGGCGCCCAAATGAACCCTAGAAGGGCCAGCGTTCGAGGGCTGCAGGGGGGGCCAGCAGAGTGACGTCCTATGGGGGCTCAGATTGGACCTCGCCATCCCTGGGGGGGGCTGCGATCTGCGAAACTGTCGCCACTTTCGAGGGGTGCTGGTGGGTCCAGTGGACTGGCGTCCTACAAGGGGCCCTAAAAGAGCCCGAAACGGCAGCAAGAGGGAAAATCAACAGATACATATTTTTTTTTTTCGGATGGGGGCGGGAAAAACAACCGAACAATATTTGATGTTTCGGAAGGGGCTGCTTTGGGGGCCTTCTTGGGGTCTCTCTGGGCCACTCTTAGGGCCCTCTTGGGGCCTTTTTGGAGCCCTCCTGGGGCCCTTATTGGGTTTTTTTGGGCGCCCATTATAAGCCCTAGAAGGGCCAACTTTAGAGGGCTGCAGGGGGGGCCAGCAGAGTGACGTCCTATGGGGGCTCAGATTGGACCTCGCATTTTATTTTTTCTTTTTTTTTTCTTTCGTTTGTTTGTGTTTTTTTTTATTGCATTTTTTTTCTTTTTTTGCATTTTCATATTTTTTATTCTCCCAGTGTACTAGCTCCCGAAAACAAGTGGTGGTAAAGATGGGGGGGGGGGCTGCGATCTGCGAAACTGACGCCACTTTCGAGGGGTGCTGGTGGGTCCAGTGGACTGGCGTCCTACAAGGGGCCATAAAAGAGCCCGAAACGGCAGCAAGAGGGAAAAACAACAGACAAATATGTTGTTTGTGTCGGATGGGGGCGGGAAAAACAACCGAACAATATTTGATGTTTCGGAAGGGGCTGCTTTGGGGGCCTTCTTGGGGTCTCTCTGGGCCACTCTTAGGGCCCTCTTGGGGCCTTCTTGGATCCCTCCCTCCTCCCTCCTCATCCCTCCTCCTCCTCCTCCTACTCCTTCCTCCTCCCCCTCTCCTCCTCATCCTCTTCCTCCTCCCCCTCCTCCTCCTCCTCCTCCTCCTCCTCCTCCTCCTCCTCCTCCTCCTCCTCCCCCGTCGTCCTCCTCCTCTTCCTCCTCCTCATGGTCCTCCTCATCCTTCTCCTCCTCCCTACGTCGCTCCCCCTTCCCGCCGCCCCCCCCTCCCTACTCGCATTGTAAATTACAAGACTTTGTGCGCGTGCTCAGACCCAGCAGCCAATATCGATGACATGACGGGTTGGCGGACGGGATAGTCGTTTTGGGTAGTATTAGTCGTAGTAGTAGTAGTAGTAGTAGTAGTAGTAGTAGTAGTAGTAGTAGTAGTAGTAGTAGTAGTAGTACAGTAGTAGTAGTAGTAGTAGTAGTAGTAGTAGTAGTAGTAGTAGTAGTGGTAGTAGTGGTAGTAGTATAGCTAGTATATCGTCGTCGTCGTCGTCGTCGTCGTCTCGTCGTCGTCGTCGTCGTCGGGGGGGGGACGGGCTCGTCCGTCGTATTTTTAGTAGTAAGTAAGTAGTATTATAGTAGTAGTAAGTAGTATGTAGTGTAGTATTAGTAATTTAGTAGTATTATAGTAGTAGTAAGCAGTATCAGTAGCAGTAGCAAGTAGCACAGTAGTAGCCGAAGCCGCAAGCATAGTATAGTATAGTAGAGAGTAATTAGTAGGTAGTAAGTATAGTAAGTGTAGTAAGTAGTAGCAGTCGTAGTAGTCTTATTCGGTCGTCGTATTATATTAAAATTTATTAGTAGTAGTAGAAGTAGTAGTATGAGGCAGTAGCAAGCAGTAGTAGTAGTTGCTAGTAGTACTAGTCGTCTTTGTCGTAGGACAGTAGTAGTAGTCGTCATTCGTTATTCGTATAAATAGTAGTAGTAATTGGTAGTAGTATTAGTATAGTATGTAGTAGTAGTAGTAGTGTAGTAGTAGTAGTAGTATTGTAGTAGTAGTAGTAGTGTTAGTAATAGTAATAGTAGTTGTATCGTGTTAGTAGTAATAGTAATCATAGTAGTAGTAGTAGTAGTAGTAGTGATTAGTAGTTAGTAGTAGTAGTATTATGTAGTAGTAGTAGGAGTAGTAGTAGTAGTAGTAGTAGTAGTACTTAGTCTTAGTATTAGTATTCCTATTAGTAGTAGTCCGTAGTATTAGTATTAGTATAGTAGGAGTAGGTATATAGCGTAGTAGTAGTCAGTAGTAGTAGTCTAGTCGTCAGTCCGTATCGTAAGTCGTAGTCGTAGTAGTGTAGTAAGTAGTTTAGTAGTAGTAGTAAGTATTAGTAGTAGTCAGTAGTAGTAGTAGTAGTAGTAGTAATAGTAGTAGTAGTAGTAGTAGTAGTAGTAGTAGTAGTAGTAGTAGTAGTAGTAGTAGTAATAGTAGTAGTAGTAGTTGCAATGCAGGGTCGTAGTAGTTGTTATTTTTCAATGATGGTGCTTGTGGCACGACCCGCCTGGGATTCGAAGCCGTGCCGGGGATTCAAAATCGGGATTCCGGCGTTTTGGCTGAAAGACGAAATGATGGTTCGCATTGTAATCGCCCAAGGGTGGTTCACCTACCGCTAGTGTTCCCCACATCCAAAGTGAGGTTCTTGTTTTCTCAGCACACCCCGCGCAGGAACACTCACCCCACCCCCTCTCCTCTTCTGCCTTCGCACACTCACTCACTCACTCATCATCATCACCACTCACTCACACTCACACTCACTCACACTCTCTCATCATCAACATCAGCATCATCACTCGCGCTCTCTCACACGCTCAGTCACTCACATACTCATCATCATCATCATCATCATCATCATCATCATCATCATCATCATCCTTATCATCATCATCATCATCATCACTCGCACTCTGTCACACGCTCACTCATTCACATACTCACCTTAAGGAAGTCTCAGGCGGGAGCTTCGTCTGTGAGCGAATGGTGAGGATATCTCAGGCGGGAGCCCCCTCCCTATGGGGCCCGCAGATCATGTTGGTAATCCGAGCGGGTCATCCAAACCCTGTAACTGTCGTCACTTTTGGGCTCCTCAAGCTTGAGTACGGAGGAAGTCTCAGGCGGGAGCCTCGTCTGTGAGTGAATTTCGAGGAAGTCACAGGCGGGAACCCCTCCCTATGGGGCCCGCGCTTCACGTTGGTAATCCGAGCGGGTCATCCAAACCCTGTAACTGTCGTCACTTTTGGGCTCTTCAGGCCTGAATTTGGAGGAGGTCTCAGGCGGGAGCCTCGTCTGTGAGTGAATTGCGAGGAAGTCTCAGGCGGGAGCCCCCTCCCTATGGGGCCCGCAAATCACGTTGGTAATCCGAGCGGGTCATCCAAACCATGTAACTGTCGTCACACTTGGGCTCTCGCGCTGCCAGAACGCCCGGAGCCAACTGTAGGCTACTTCGTGTTCTTCGTGTTCCCAGAACACCATTCCCGGGCCACATTTTGAAACCCCGGAGCCAACTGTAGGCCACTTCGTGTTCTTCCTGTTCCCAGAACACCATTCCCGGGCCACATTCTGGATGTCCGGAGCCAACTGTAGGCCACTTTGTGTACGTCGTGTTCCCAGAGCGTCATTCCCGGGCCGCACAACGTGCGCCGCTCGGGGTTCACCCTGACCCACGCGTCCTACCTGACCTCCACGCTGTCGCAGGGCCAGACGCTGCGCAAGGGCGTCACCATCGACTGCGCGAGAGACGAGGACGCTGGCCGCACGGGCATGTCTGACGAGCAGTGGTGGCTGCACCTCTACGTCATGCTCTCCCGCGCCACGTGCATGCGGAACATGCTGATCCTGCGGCCGCCGCCGCGGGAGTTCCTGGAGCG
>CAUYUJ010021003.1:87457-104957 GCA_963575745.1 Prorocentrum cordatum | reverse complement strand
ATATTGACCTCAAAAGTTGGTCCTCCTGCAGCCCTCGAGAGTTGGCCCTTCTAGGGCTTTTTTGGGCGCCAAGAAAAGTCAATAAGGGCCCAGGAAGGCTCCAAGAAGGCCCCAAGCGGGCCTTAAGAGTAGCCCAAAGCGAACTCAAGAAGGCCCCCAAAGCGCCCCCTTCCCCTAAGGATTTTTCAGGACTCCCATGGGTTCGCAAATATTCCTAAGGATCCCAAGGAATCCCAAGGACCCTAAGGAATCCTAAGGATCCTAAGGAATCCTAAGGAATTATAAGGGATCCTAGATCCTACGGAATCGAAGTACTTCTGAAGAAGAAAGAAGTACTTCTGAAGAAGAATGAAATACTTCTGAATAAGAAAGAAGTACTTCTGAAGATCCCATGGTTGTAATTGGTCCCATTTATGGTTGCAATTCGCTCCGAACGGTTGGAATCGGGACTAGTCGGTTGTAATTCGTCCCATTTCGGGGGGAGGGGCAGGGGGAGGAGGAGGGAGGCGGGTTTAGGGAGAGAGGGAGGAGGGGGAGGGGAGAGAGGCAGGCCGGAGAAAGGCGAGGAACCACAACCACAGATGGCCCCTCCTCCTCCTCCTCCTCCTCCTCCTCCTCCTCCTCCGCCTCCTCGCGATCCGTCTGGCCCCTATGGGCCGCCAGGCATAGCAGAAAACCGAAACCCCGACACAAACTGCATCCATAGTTTCTCTGATAGGAAAAAGGGGAGGGAAACGGGGAGGGGAAGGAGAAGGGAGAAAGGAGGAGGAGGAGAGGCGGACGAGGAGGGAGGTTGGAGGCTGTTTTACGTTTCTGGCCCTTCTTGGGGATCAAAGACCCCGTTCCCTCGTTAGGAACACAAAGCCGACACGGCGTGCTGTTTTCATGTGGGCCTTTGGGGGCCTTCGGGCACCGCTGCCGTCGAAGAGCCGCCCGGCGGGGAGAAAACGGTCCCCAAAACGGGGTCGAAGGCTCCAGGTCGTGATGGGGGATGGGGGGGGGGGGGGGGGAACACGTCCTGGCCAAAGGAGTTCCCCGCTCTTCGGGCCATCCTGGGGCTCCCTGGGCCCCGCGGGGAGTGCTCTGGGGGCCGTGGTGCCTCCGTGAAGACCTGGAGACACCTTGCCTTGGGCCAGGGAATCAATGGAGGCACCAGTTCAGGGGGCCCACATCCAGAAAACACCATGGCGTCAGATGGTTGGGCATGGGCCGTCAGGCCCAAGAGACACCAAGCAGATCCTCCCCAGCACCGAGAAAAAGGCACGCTTCCAGGAATGAGCTGAGCTGATGCTGTGCTGCTGCGCTCTGTGCGGACAAGGCTCTGCGTGGCTGCGCTGGAGCCCCTTCTGGCACTCAGGGTGCCCCAAGCGACCGTGGAGGAATTCGTACATGTGCTTGTGCGACCAGACGATGCCGGAATTCTTGTTGGCCTCGGAGTAGGCGAAGCCCTCCAGGGTTCCAGACTGGCGGCCGAAGACGCCCCACAAAGGGGGGCCCTGCTTGGCGTTGCCGCCCTTCTCGATCGTGTGGCACTGCGCGCACTTTGCCTTGGGGAGCTGGCGGCTGGTGGTGCGCAACGCACAAACAACGGAGCAGAAACACAATGTGTCGTCCGTCCGTGGGATTGACTGAAAATGACGACCCCTTGTGCTTATACACCGTCGTTGAGGTGTTGCACACGACAAGCCACATGCCTTGAAGAGCTTCGCCCCCTTCTTCACTTCCCCGTCCGGCACCTGGAGTCTATGAAAAGGGAAGGGGGGAGGGAGGCACCCGTGAAAGCGGAAAACCGACGTGGTTGAGCCTGGCCCGACGGAGTCTCTAAGCGCTCCCTCAGCTGAAGCCAGAGTCAAAGCTGAGGTGCACAGAAAAGGACCGCCTGGTTCTCGGGTCATAACTCGGCCCCCCAGCGGCCGTTCTGGGACGATTCCGGCACTCCCTTGGAACGCTCCTCGTCGAAACGCAGCAGCTGTGCAGCATCCCGGGTGGAAAACCTCCGATACACGACGAAATCGTACGAACTTCGATCCCCCAAACCTCCTCCCTCTGGGATGGGAGGCAGAACAAAAAGGAGGAAGAAGGAGGGGGAGGAGGAGGCGGAGGAGGAGGAACGTAAGGAGGAAGGAGGAGGAGGAGAAGGAGGAGGAGGAGAAGGGAGGAGGGAGGAGGAAGGAGGGAGGAGGGAGGAGGAGGGAGGAGGAGGGAGGGAGGGAGAAGGAGGGAGGATGAGGAGGGGAGGGGGAGGAGGAGAGGAGGAGGAGGAGGAGGAGGAGGAGGAGGTAGGAGAAAGGAGAGGAGGGAGGAGGAGGAGAAGGAGGAAGGAGGAGGCACCTCCACATCAGGCTCGGCCATCGGCATGGCTGCTGCCCGCAGCTTCGGAGCGCGCGGCGCGGGCCCCGCGAGGGAAGCACCGGACGCCTCAACCGGGCTTACAACAGCCTGGGCCAGAACGGCTGGCGGGGTGTTCATGGAGACGTGAGCTCGGCTGCTGCTTGCGCAATGCCCATTGCCACCACCACCACCACCATCATCCTCATCATGATCCTCATCATCATCCTCACCAGCATCCTCACCATCATCCTCACCATCACCATCATCATCATCATCATCATCATCATCATCATCATCATCATCATCATCATCATCATCATCATCAAAATCATCATATTCATCATCATCAGCATCATCATCATCATCGTCGTCGTCGTCGTCGTCATCGTCATCATCATCATCATCATCATCATCATCATCATCATCATCATCATCATCATCATCATCATCATCGTCATCACCATCATCATCATCATCATCATCATCATCATCATCATCATCATCATCATCATCATCATCATCATCATCATCATCGTCGACGTCATCATAATCCTCAGTATCATCCTCATAATCATCAACATCACCATGATCAGCAGCATTTTCATCATAATAATCATCATCACCACCACCACCACCATCATCATCATCATCATCATCATCATCATCATCATCATCATCATCATCATCATCATCATCATAACCCCCCTGTGAATTTGAATTTGCACCTGCTGCATGCTTTTTTCCTGGGGAGCCTCGCACGAAATACACGTGCGATCAAGAGCTGCCGCGACCGTTTAGCTCGCAACCCAAATCTGGTCATACCGGCTGAAAAACTGTCTGGCCGACTACACGTCACCACAAACTTCGACCGTGCTCTGAGCCTGACGCACCGTTTCCACCGTCTGCTGGGTGGGTGTGTGGTGCTTGAAAATCTGACTGACTTTACACGGCGATGGTGCGAAATCCAGCTGGGAAGTTCTGCGCGTTCGCACTGGCACGTTGCACGCGCAGCAGAACCCCCCTTGTGAATTTGCACCTGCTGCATGTTTTTTTCCTGGGGAGCCTCGCACGAACCACACGTGCAGTCAAGAGCTGCCCCTCCGAAGGGCGCGGGTGGTCGTGCGTAGGACCCTCCTCCACGCCGCCATCCTGGTCACCAAGGCTCGCGCTCTCGCAGCCCGACTCGCCGCCCCTGGGCTTCGCGCCTCGGCGGGGATCCCTGCCGCGCGGCCCTTCTGACGACGCGGAGGGTCTCGAAATGCCTAGCCGCGGCATCAGCGAGGCGAGGGGGGGCGAGGAACTGCAAGGCACTGCAACGCACCGGAATGTGCAGCTCAAGCTGGAAAGCCCCGAAGCGCTCACTGGTCAGAGCGTCGGCCTCCTCGTTCTCGTCCCTGGGCCGCCAGGCCACGGGCAGCGCCAAGTGCCTGGTGCGGAGCTGCTCGCTCCACTCCAGCAGCACCACGCAGAAGGGGAACCTGGTGGAGCACAGGCGGTCCCGCGTGAGCCCGTTGCTCCGGTTGCCCCCGCTCACAGTCAGGGCGATCTGCGCGCCGGTGGCGCTCTCTTTGCGGGGGTCGGAAACCATCGCACACACGGTCGTGGCGAGAAGCTCCCAGGGCCGAGACTGACCGAAAAAGAGCCCCCACGGACGCAGGCCCACGGGATGTCCTGCCTGGCTGGCCGGCAAGAGAGCCACCGGGCCCCAGCCGGCCCCTCGTGGCCTGCGACCTCCCAGCCCCCGGCGACGATGAGGTCGCCCTCCGCCTTGGTGTCGGCGCGGTACTTCTCCCCCAGGTGGCGCACGGGTCGCCCGAAAGGGATGCGGACGCGAGCCTCGAACGCCTCCGCGAGCCATGTCAATACCCACTTGGTCATGGGCGGAACGTGCACCCTGGCGTCTGCTGGCGCGGCCGCGGCCCAGGCGCACAGAGGGCTCCAAAATGGTCTCATGTACAAGAGCAGCGTTGCCACGAAGCCGAGGCGCCCGAACCACTCACGGAAGTGGCCCATGAGAATCTCGCGCTCTCTGGCAACTCGGCGGCACCATTCGGCCGCCCACCTGCTGCGGCCATCGCTGACGCCAGCCAGGCCTCGAGGTCGAAGAAATACCCAATCCATGCACTCCGCGCGCCTGCCGTCCCGGAACTTCGCCCGCTTGATCGGCACGTCGAAGGCACGGAGGAAGAGGAGGAGGAGGCCTAAAACTAGCGGCCGCTGGACCGCGGCGCCGCCAGCGAGCCAGATGGAGTCGTCGGCGAAGCATAGCGCCCAGAGCAAGCCTGCGGGCCCGACGACGCATGACAGGATTATGTGCAGCAGCGCGCCGAGGCGCCGCCGCGAATAGGAGGCGCAACCGATCCCGCAAGTCCCGGCGGTGTTCAACCACACGGGATCGCGAGGGCCGGGGAACTGCCCAAGACGACGGTTCGAACGCGCCTGGAGACCCCAATCCTCTCGGCGAACGGGGACACGGCGGTGCGCCTTCGAGATGTCCAGGACGAGCATGAACAGCGCGCACCTGCGACGACCGGCCTCGCCGCCTGGCGCGCGCTCCTGGCGGCCGATCCCGCAGTCCAGCGCAGCGACGAGATCGCGCGCCGCGGGGCATGCCTCCTGGTCTCGGACGCGAATGGCGGCGTCGACGCGGACTCCGCGCGCGCCGTCGTTGACGATCTGGAACTCACCCTCCCTCTGCTCGAGCGCGCCCAGCGAGGCCACGCGGAGGCGGCCGCCAAACTCGGCCTTCGCATGCGCGTACGTCGTCCTGACCTTCATCCCAACCTCCTCCTGCTCCAGAAAATTGTCCACGATGGCGCCCGGGCGCTGGGTCGCCTGCGCGCAGTTCCCATGCCGCTCGCTGTGCCCCCCCTCGCGGCCGACGCGCGATGCCCAACGGGTCTTCCTACCGCGGGCGCGCGGGGCAGCCGCCCGCGCCATCCAAGAGGGGCGCCCGCGCGGTGCTTGCCTATGACCGCCGCGCCCGGATCCTCGAGGCGCGCGCCGACCGCGCCGATCAACTCGAAGTCGATGCTGGCGGCCGGGCGATTGGCGACGCCGCCCCGCCTGAAGTTCCGCTCGCAGCCGAGGATCTCCATGGGGGCGGTCTTCACGCGCGCCTCAAGGCCGTCGAATGGGTCGGCCCCGACACGCGAGCAAGCAAGCGCGCAGGAGATGGCGGCGCCAATGCCCCTCGCCGGGGTCGCGGCCCACCGAGACAGGCGGCCCCCGCGCCGAGCCAGCCCGCCCCCGCGCGGGGAATAGGGGCGCCGCTCTCGCCCTCGTCGGACGTCGGGCCATCGCTGGCGCAGCCGGGCTCCTTCTGCTCCACGCAGGCCGTTATGAGCACGTCGGCGCGGCAGATCCGCGGGGCCGCTGTGGCGCAGGAGCGTCTGGCCCCGCAGCTCGTGGAGCTCCCCCAGGAGCGCGGCGCTCTCGAGGAAGTACTCGCGGAACTTCCAAATCGCGGCCCCGCGGTCGCCCTGCGCGCCGATGGCGAAAGGGTTCTGCCACTTGAGGCCAGCGGACCAAACTTCGCCCGGCTGCAAGGGGGCGCGTCTGCGCGAAAGCTTCGCCCGACAGGGGCGCCGAGTCGCCTCGGGGGCAGCGCGGCGAATCGAAGACGCCGTCGTCGCGGCCGCTGGCGGAGGCGGCGGGGGGGGGCGCGACGGGGACCTCGGCGGGGGCAGCCGCGGCGGGCGGCGGCGTTGCGACGCTGGCTGCGCCCTCCGCCGCGGCGACCTCCACGCCGCGTTCGACGGCGCCCGGGCCCCATGCCGAAAGGCCGCGCTCCGATGCGGCGGACCGGCATCCAACATCGGTGGCAGGCTGGATCGCCCTGGGCCGATGCTTCAACCGCGGCGCCGGCGCAGTCGCATCTGAACTCCCATGCACCCCGGCGCCGGGCGTCCGCAAGGGTCGGGGCCCCTCGCGCGCCGCGCGGGGCCACCCCTGGCTGCGCTCGCATTGCGGGTGCGCCCCTAGGCACTTCTGGCAACAATGAGCCATACCGCACTTCTTCTTGCACGTCTTCCCAAGGGTGTTGTGCCCGAAGCAGATCGGCCTCGGGGGATCGTCCTCCGTCGCTCTGTGCCACTTGCCGCCGCCGCTCTTGCCTCTGGCCTTGCCACCGCTCTCCCCCGCGCCCTTGCCCATGTCTCCCTGGCTGTCCGCTTTGAGCATATTCTTCATCTGTGATCAGGAGATTGGCGCTGTCGACGGCGGGGGGGGAGCGCGCGGCGCCGGGTGCCAAGTCGGCGCTTCCGAGGGCGCCATTGCGATGGCCGCCCCGCGCCGACGCCGACGCGGCCGCGACGACCGAAGCCACGCAAGGCGTGATGAAGTGCCGCTGACGGAGCTCCGCGCCCATGCAAACCCGCGTCAGAGCGGCGGCGAGGTCGAGGGACTCGTCGACGACAGGCTCGACGGCGGCCTTACGGACCTCCAACTCGAATGCGAGGACGAGCGCCCAGGGCGACTCGTGCTCCGCGCCGCCCACTTTCACCGCCGACTCGCACACGCCCTCGCCAACAATGAAGGCGGCGCGGTCGGCAAGTAGGGCCGGGGCGGCGGTCTCTAGCCACTTGCGCGTCGGATCCCTGAGGCGCGCGACGGAGTAAGTGATCCCACAGACGCCAATGCGGCCCCTGAGCTTATCGGAGTCTTTCGGCACTCTTACTTTCGCGACCTGGCGTTTGATCTTTTAGACACTCATGTAGCAGGTAACATCCTGAGGGTCGCCCTCCTGCCCGCTCTTCGCGGAGAGGTCCTGGAGGGGGTCGGCGCGGGCATCGCCGCGCTCGATCTCAGCCAGGCGGCCCCCCGCTTATGCGTCCGACCGGCAGTCAGCTTTACTCGCCCTGCCGCACTTCGCCTTGCATGCCCGTTTCCTCTCGACGTGCTCGTGCTGAGGCAGCGCGAGCGGCGCGCCCGCCGCCCCCCGCTCCGCCGCGACGCGCGTCTCCTCGCTGACGCGCTTCGTCGCCGACGGCCAGGCGTCCCTGATCGGGGCAATGCTCGCGCGCATCTGGATTTTCTCCTGCCCCTGAACGCGCTGCGCCGCCGGGTCGAGGTTAAACCGGGGGTCTTTCAGGATCGCCCTCGGCCCCCCGCGCGTCTCCGCCATCAAATCGAAGAGACGGACGCTGGTGATCAAGATCTCGCCGATCTTGTCCTGGATGGCGCTGTCGATGTTCCTCTCGGTCACCAGGCGCGCGAGGTCGTTATCGAGGGAGGAGGCCACCCTGGGCGGAAGGTCGCGGGCGTTGATGGCGGCGACGATGCCGAAGCGCGCGAGCTGCACAAGCCTCGAGCAAAGCACCTATGGACTGCAACGTGACGAATGCAACAATTCCAACGCTGCGCCCGCTCGACTGGACTGAATGCTGACGAAACCCATTCGACGGAAACAGTGGGAGCCCCTAGCCGGTCGCCGGCCATGGAATCGGCGACTCTCATTTGACGCAAGCTGTAGGAACCCCCAGCCAGTTGCCGGCCAGACCGAACGGCCAGGGGATCGACGAATCCCATTCGACGCAGCGGCGATTCGCCTCCTGTTTTCGCTTTCATACAACCAAAACCAGGAATTTCAAGCCGCCTTTCCGCCCCCCAAAGGTTGCTTTAAATGCCGGCCGTTTTTGGCAGATATCCGTGGACGAGAAATTAGCGGGCGCAGTTACCGGCCGGAAGATCGACAAACGACGCAAGCCGTGGGAAACCCTAGCCCGTCGCCGGCCAGGGAACCGACAAATGTCATTCGGGAACCCTCAGTCCGTCGCCGGCCAGCATGACAAATGTCATTCGGTCCATGGGCCGACAAATGTCGTTCGGCCCATGGGCCGAAGATCCCCAGCAAAGCGCCGCCCAAAGTTACGCGAGACTCCGCTCGCAGCGCGCGGGCCGCCCGCGCGTACTCCAACCTGCCCTGAAGGTAGCGCCGCCCCATATCACGCGGGACTCGGCTCGCGGCATGCGGCTCACCCGCCCCCCCGCAAACCTAGGCCCTGGCCGACGCCGCCCCGTGTCACGCGGGGCTTCACCTGCGGCGCGCGGGTCGCCGATCGCTGACCCACGCGCCACCCCGCGCCGCTCCGCGTCGCGCAGGTTTCGGGCCGTTGCGCGCGGGTCACCCGCAACGCCGAAAATATGGACCTGGACCCGGCATGCGGCATGCGGCATGCGGGCCCCCCGCACCGCCGCTGAGCCATAGCCCCAGGCCAGGGCAGCGTCGCCTCGCGTGTCACGCAAGACGGGATAGCAGCATGCGGACCACACGCAAACGCAAACGCATTGCCGCGGCTGGGTAGCGCCGCCACGCGTCGCGCGGGACTCGGCCAGCTGCGCGCGGGCCACCCGCGGCGGCGCTGACCTGCACGTCCCGAGGGGGCGACAAGGCCTCGCGCGACTGTTCCCTCCGCCCAGGAGCCGCGCGCGGGCGCGCGACGCCGCGGACGCGGGCGGCCGCCCCCGCCCAGCCGCTGGCCGCCTGCGCTGCCCGCGCCTCAGGCCGAAGCCGTGGAGGAGGAAGAAGCCCCACCGCCGTTCTCGGTGCCTGACGGCGCCCGGTGGAGGGCGGGCGACTTCCAGCGCGCCTTGCAGACGCTGTCGCACAGCTCGGGGTCGACGAGGCCCGCGTAGACCTCGTGCTGCACGAAGGTCAAACCGCGGGCCCAGTTACGACCATCGGCCATGTGCAAGCAGCGCGACTGCGAGCGGCCGGTGATGGAGATGGCGTTGTCGTCGTCGTAGTCCGTGCCAAGGCCGTCATCGCTCTCCCCCGCGCCGCGCTTCATGCCGAGCTCGTCGACGCCAGAGCCCATGCGCGGATCACCGTCGTCGGGCGCGCCCTCGACCTCGAGGGCCGCTGGAGCAGCGACCTCCGTCGGCGACGCGAGCGCGTCAGCTGGCAGGGCGGGCGCGCGGAGCTTCCCGAAGTAGCGGGGATCATCGAGCGCGCGCCCGATGCGCTCGACGCCGACACCGTGCTCGATCATGAACGCGCGGACTTCCGAGAAGAGATCGCCCTCGGCGTCGATCACGTCGCCGCGGCACGAACCCCGAATCGCCGCGGCGACTTTGGCTTGCGCGCCGGCAACGAGCGCCTGGGAGGCGCGGACGTACTCGTCGATGCCAGTCGAAGCCCGACGGCCGAGGTTGTCCAACACGTCGCGCAGGAGGTGCAAGCACACACACCCAGAAGGGAGCACCGCCCGGTGGCTGTGCGCAGACCAGAAGGAGGCGAGCTCCGAAGGAAGGAGCGCATCGGGGCCGGGCCCCCAAGCGCCCCCCTCGCCGAGGCGCGGGCAGCGCAGCTCACCCAGCATCGCCTTCAGTAGCGCCAGCTCGTCTGCGTAGCGCACAGGCGCAGGCTTGAAGCCCGAGAAGTCCGACGTCGGCATCGGGGGCAGGTAGCCGCAAGGGAGACCACCGAGCTCCTTGAAGTGCGCGAAGCCCGTGCCCAACCACTGCCGGCACGCGAGGAAGGCGCCGCGGCCCACGCGCGCGGTCAACACCGAAATGCGTTTGCGTGGCCCCGTCGTCCTGGAGCGCCGGATGTAGAAGCTGAGGCCCGCCTGGGCCGAGCAGGTCAGCTCGCTCGGGCGCACGTGGACGGAGCCGTCGAAACGCAACGCCGCCCAGATGCGGACAAGCGTGACCCAGGCGTAAGCGCGCTGGTAAGCAGCGTGGCGCGAGTCCACGACGACCAACTCCACGGCGATCATCAACATGACCGGGAACTGCGCGGCCTTGCGCTTTAGGTGCCCCGTCCTCGCGCCGAGCGCAACCTCGACGTCCTCGACCGTGCGGAGGACGATAGGGTGGGTCGACACCCGATCGGTCAGCGGCACGGCGCCGCAGCTCTCAAAGAACGACAGCGTCGTCACCAGAGAGCGCGGCACAGAGCGCGCACACGGCTCTTGTAGAGGGCAGAAATCCACCCCGATAGTATGCAACCACCCCGACACGCGAAGCTGTTGAGTAAGCGCACCCAAAGAGGGAATCAAACAGGGCAGGGCTGTTTAGTAAACGCCCAGGGCCGCGCAGTAAACGCCAATTGTCCGGTTCGGGTGGTTTTTCCTCCCTTGATCTTGGGCGCGAAGTTCCAGGCAGGTGAGAAAATGGACACGCCAGCCTCGCCCTGTGGGAATCCGCCAACGCCCGCTGCCGCGAGACAACGCTCGACCTCCGGCCACGTGCGGACCCGGACACGCCGCGTGCCCGCCAGGCCCCCGCCAGCGCAGCGGCGGAGGAACGCAGCTGGGCCCATCGCGCTGGCAGCGAGGCGAGGCGCTGGGAGGGCCGAGGCTCGCAACACCTGGACGAACTGGCCCAGCCACCTCAGCCGGTCCTTCTCCTCCGCGTCCGCGACGGCATCCGGGCTCGCCGCCGCGGCGAGATCTCGACGCAAGTGCGTGGGCCAGCGCGGCGGGCGGGCCGCCGGGCACGCTGGCAGCGCCGCTGGCGACAGTAATGGCGGCGGTGCTGGCGTTTCACGCTCTTCGGCAAAGCGGCACACCGCCTCGGATGGGGCCACCGCGAACGTCACCCTAACGCGTTTCGCTCGCGCCGCACACGCTGCGAGCGTCGCCCAGAACTCGACAAAAGCCTCCATGTGCTCGCCATCCATCATGTTGGAGTAGAACTCCTCGATATCATTTTTTCTACTCTAATAGGGACCGGTGGCAATGACGAGTTAACAGCCAATGACGTGCCCAGAATTCGAATGAGTCCGCATCCCCTCATGGGGGCTTTCCCATCACCGAGGCATGCGCTGAAGCGGCACTGGGCGGCCGGGTAGACGTCACCACATTCAAGGGGGCAGAGGGGGAAAAGGCAAGAGGGGGGGATAACGAAATACCAAACGGCGGAGGATACGAATTCGCCCCAAAACGTATCAACCCCATGCCCGCCCAGCAGCTACGCGACAGACCCGTATTGCACGGCCTCGGCGGCCAACAAATACATCCGCCATGGCAGGAGAAAGGAGAAAAGACGAGCACGGGAGGCGTGAAACAATTTGTCCCGTGAATAACCACGAAAACAGAAACGGGGATGCGGAGCCACGCGGCCGTGGCGCGCTGAGAGGCTGCCGACGCAACCAAATGAGAACGGAAAGCAACGGCATGCAAGGAGGAGAGGAGGGAGAACAAGAGAAGAGAGGGGAGGCGGACAAATCCCGCCAAGCGACGCGCCCACCAGGCCGCCTGGCGCCAGTTGCGTCACGGACTCGGTGCGTGACGGCACCTCGAGATACAGAATTGAGATATCACGGAGTCGGTGCGTCACGGATACGGCGCGCGACAACATTCCGAACACAAAAAAAAACCGAATCAAAAGGACGCGGAGATGGTGCGTCACGGACTCGGTGCGTGACGAAGCTCCGAAACGCAGAATGCGAACGTCACGGAGTCGGTGCGGCATGGATTCCGTGCGCGACCGCATTCGCAAACACAGAATTTAAATGCCGCGGAGACGGTGCGCCGCGGACTCGGTGCGTCTCCAACGCCGTAGCCGCACCAAGCGGACAACTGGCATTCCGGGGGGCTTCGCAACTGACGATTGCAGCGGGAGCTACCCGAGAAAGAAAACTCCCTGAGGGGGGGCGGGATTTGCCCAAATCGCATTTGCATTAACACGCCGGCGCGCCACGATTCTGAGAGGGCGCTGAGCGGACGCACCGTCCAGCCGGCCAGCACTGGCCAAACGACGCCGCCATGCACGGAGGAGGGAGGAGGGAGGAAGGCGGAGAGACGAGGAGAGGGGAAGGGAGGAGGAACGCCCTCGCTGAGCGTCGCAAAATACACGCCCTCCAACCGACCTGGACAAGTCGGCGCAAAGATAAAAGAATGTGAAACGACGTGCAAGGGGGGAGGGAGGAGGAGACAGGCAGAGGAGGCGGAGAGCCGGCCCACCCCGAGGGGCTAGCCGGGGCTCCGCCTCCGGGAGGCGAGCGCGGGAGGAAGAGAAGAGGAGGGGAACCGATGCGTCCGTAGTTATTGCAATGCGCGGTGCCGGCAATGGCCGCCTTGAACTCCGAAGCCGTTCACTGTGCAGCGCGAGCCCGCGCCGATCGGAACAAAAACAACCACACTATGTTGCCGCAAACTTCCGCCTACGGAGGGGGCGGCCGAGCTCGACGACACGAGGCGACGACAGAGGAGGAGGAGGAGGAGGAGGAGGAGGAGGAGGAGGAGGAGGAGGAAGAATATGCTGCGCGCTCGCACCGAAAAGACAGAAGCGGAGGGATCAGAAGACGACCAGCACGTAGAACAGCGGGACGAGCATGTAGAAATGCAGGTGGTGGTAGGAAGGTGAAGGTGAATAAAGTGGCGTACAGACACAGCGCCCGCAGGGCCAAGTGACGCTCGCCCGACTGGCCGCCCAAGAGCAGGAAGTCGTCCAGGCGCACGGCGGCCGGCGCTGGCTGCAGCTGGAGGCGAGTCCGCGCCAGCCGGGCCACGCAGGGGCAGTATGCATAATGTGCAATGCTGTCCTGCCCACTCTGACAGCCAAACAAGCATGGGGAGGGTCTCCTGCTCGCGTCAGCCGTAGTCCAACCATCCAGCAAGGCTTCGAGCGAGGCAGCCCACACGCAGGGGGGCACGAGCTTCCCGATGCATGTGAGGGCGGCCTCCATTCGTCGCACTCGGAGTCCAGGTAGGATTTGCAGCTGCCACCGGTCCAAACACCTCCGCAAGTGTCGGTGTAGCCCCTGAAGGTCACGAACCCGGAGTACATCACAGCAGCGCCGCTGCCATCGGTTCCTGGGAATCGGAGCCCCCGCGGAGCCCTGCAGGGGCCGATCTACGCTGAGGCGCGCCGCCGCCGCTGCGTTTTCCAGCTGCTGCTGCGCCCGGCACACGCTGGAGAAGAAGCTGTTGGCGGCCCAGTTGCTCCAGGCAGCCACCCGGTCGAAGTGCGTCGTGTAGGCCGCCGTCTGGGAGAGGCGCTGCTGCCAGCGCACGATATGCAGGCCGCCTTGCTCCGCATTCCCCCAGCGACAGACTCTGCCTTTCCCGCCAAGCGCAATCGCAGCGAGATCTGATACATCCGACGCGAAGCCCAATGTCGTCAATTGCTGCAACAGACAAGAGGTAGCCCATCCCCTGGCGCAGGGGAATCGCGTCACCATGAGGCGCTGCTCCACGTGCTGCCATCGCGAAGGGAGATCCTCCAGCTGGGCGAGGAAGCTAGCCAGGGGCACTATGTACATGCGATACGCCACCACGTATACGAGCATGCCGCCGCCGATGCGCTTCCAGACAAGAGCCCGTTCCTGCATCTTCGCGAAAGCGGTGTCCCATGCGAGGGACGCTCGGGTTGGCCCCAAGATGAAGCCCAAGTATTTCGCGTGGCCCGCCAGAGTGAATTCAGCCCACAATCTGGCCGCGCCCGCCACCGCCACGCGAATCTGATCATGCGGAAGCAGGTGACGGCATGGTGAAGGGGCAGCAGGTGACGGCATAGGCGCCCTCCGACACCGGAGCGCTCAACTGGATCCTGTCCAGTTTCCTCCGCAGGGCCCCAGAAGACACGCCGTCCTCGCTGATCCTCCTCGTGCCTCTCCCGTTCTTCCCTGGGGTGTCCTCGGCGGCGCAGTTATTTAAACTGTGGGGTCATGCCCTCTTCGGGGAGAAGCATGCCGTCAAGAACATTGTCAAAAACATCAGCCTCCTTCCGCAGCCGATGGAATACGTACTTCCAGGGCTGCGCGGGCCACGTCATGTACGTCGAGGGCTTGCGTGCTTCCGCATTGCGTGCTCGGGTACGCGGACGCCCCCCGCGATCGCCCTCCCTCGCGCGCCCTTGCTCCAGGTTCCAAGCTCCGCGAGCATCATCGTGGACGCGCCGACGGACCTGATCCCGACCCTCATGGGCAAACTGGCCACCACGGAGTTCCGCACGTTGCAGCTCCGGGAACCTACTGCGAGCGTTGGCAGCACCGTGGAGCTCCCCAGGACATCGGTTGAGGTGCTCCTCCCGCATGGCCTCTCCCCGGTTGGGACGGAGATCCTGATCAGGAAGATGAAACGCATGGTGCTCTCCCCCGAGATGCTGATCGGAAACAAGGACCTCTACATTGCGGACGATGTCCTGATTCTCGAGTGCCTCTCGCCGGCGGTGATGTCCAAAGCTGGCCTGTTGTGCTCCGAAGCTTTGTTCTTCTCGCCGGAGAAGGTTTTGGTCCGGACCGAGGCGTCTGCCGACACCTGGGTGGAGCTGATGGAACAATTATGCCGGGAGGGGGAGCTTACCATCATCACGAAGCTCCGGTACAAAGCAAGCCGGTTCGGTGGGCGCCCGTATGCTTTGCCCTCTGCCGCTGCCACTGCTATGGCGGCAGCTCGGCGCCGCCGCGGAAAGGCCGGACGTGCACCTCAGCTGTTGGACTTTGCGGCGGAGGTCAAGATCAACGGCGAGCCGGGACTTCAGGACAAGCTCATCTTCGACAAGATCATGGCCAATGTCTGCAGCAGCACCGGCATCGCTCTGACTGCCTACTCCGAGCACTCCGGCGTGCGTTCCGGGTTCTGGAAGCACCTCTCCTCCTTTGACCCGGCGGCCCCTCCTGGGCGAGCTCGCCTTAGTCTGGGCAGCCAGGAAGAAGTCCCGAAAGTTCATGGTGCCCTTCATGGCCAGGTTCTCCAAGTTGGGAGCGACTGGTTGTCGATCACCGTGCACAGCGACCTGATGGATGCACGACCCCTGGTGGGAAATGGGGGCCGGGTGCCCTAAGCGATCCCCGGGCACCCGGTACGGCGGCGGATCGCCATTGCATGTGTTTTGGAACTCAAACTTTCGATTTGGATGGCCCTGCTTATTGGCTGCTGGACCTCGACATCTCCCTCCGCTGCCCCCTTGGTCAGCCGAGTGCTTTGCTCCAGGGCTCCGTGGTCGACAATGACAGGGACATCAGCACTGCGAATTCGTCTTCCTCCACGCGTCGCGCATTCTCCAGATCTTCCTCTTCTATGCGGTGGTCTCCATACAATATTCCTCGGCTTCGTCCTTCTATACCCGTTATTCCACTCCATCTTCTCCCAGATGCTCTACATGACGATGCAGGTAATAATCGCGATCACGATGTACCTGTTCATATTCTTCGCCGGCAGGCTGTGTTGCTCTCGGTGGGCGCTTCTCCTCAGTGCGGAGGGCGGCATGTGGTTCTTCGAGGTGATCGGCCCTTGGTCGGTGATACTGTCCCACGCGGAGGCGGAGGCGTACGCCGCTTGGGACTCCCAGTCCTGCGTGCTCCTGGACAGTGCACCGGCAAGCTCTCCCTGGTCTCCTGGAATACCCAGGCGCTTTTCGCATTGGATCCGGCGCGCCATAGAGACAAGACAAAGTTCGTGCATCGGCTCATGGCTTCCCATGATATTGGCTGCTGGTCGGAATCCCACGGCACGAATGACAGGTGCAAGTTCTGGAAATGCCCCCGGGGTGCTCTTCCTGGTGGTCCCCGGGCCCGACGCCAGCGGTAGCAGGCGTAGGCATCACGGTGAAAGACGACTTCTTGAAACTCTTCGGCCAGAAAGTTCATTTTGAAGTTATATTTCCGGGGCGAGCGGCTGTGCTGCACCTGTCAGGGGAACATGGCTCCTTGGATATATTTACATTGTACTTCCACACGGGCAGCTCCACTCCCATTCAGGGCCTGGCCGAGGCGGGTTTTGATCCAGAGGGTCGCGCCGTCTCCAACTATGAACTCCGGGAGGCGCTGCGCCGCCGGCTGGCTCGCCATGTAAAGCCTCGGGACCAAGTGATGACCATCATCAGCGGGGACTTCAATTACGTGGTGCACTCTGCTGACCGGGTCTGCCCCTCGACGGCTTCCAGCACTGGCGGGCGGGATTGCAGAGACTCCTGTTCTTGGCGCAGTTTGGTCGAAAGCCCATTTGGGATCCACGAGCTTTTCCAACCAGAGCCTACTTATGCCTCCCCGGACTCCCGCTCCCGCATCGACCGCGTGTACACCAACATGTACGACGTCGAATACTTGGACATGGCATGCTCTTGCACCGCCCTCAATTGGCACCCGGAGCTTTCGCGCCATCGCCCCGTCAGTTTCCGGAAGTGCCTCAAGACGGGTAGCGGGGACATGGAACGCCCTGTTGGTGACCAGGCTCTTGATCATCCCGACTGGCCTCGGCAAGTGGCTCTCGCTTGGCACGATCTCCTTCGTGACCGCGCTGGAGCCTCAGGTATTGCCGGGCTGCAGCTGCTCAAACAAGCCATGCGGCAGGCCGAGAAAGCAGTGTCATCGCAGTGCGGCGGGGCGCCCCCTGCTGACAACTTCGAGGATCGCATTAACGTCGCGATGAGATTTTTGAGGGCCTCGGAGGCGGGCAACCCTGAACGCGTCTCCCGGTGCTTGGAGCGGCACCCGCTGCTTCGGGATCTCGTGCAGAACCCGTGCGATTTTATTTCCCCGGCTGGCCCTCGTCTCGCCCGAGTCCGCCGGCACGTGATGGAGTTGCAGAGCGGTTTTACCATGCAGGAGCTAAGCAGCCTGCACTCCGACCTCGAGGACCTCGATCCAGATCAGGTTGCGCGCCGTCGCCGGAGAAACCACCAGCTGGTCTGTCGGCTGGCCCCGGGGCGCAGCTGCCAGAGCTTTGCAATCGACACCCCGTCAGGGGAGGCCACGTCGGACCCGCAGGAAATGCTCAACCTTCTGCGCGCGCATTGGGAGAAGGTCTTTACGGAAAAGGGTATCGACCAGCACTTGATGGACTCGTGGCTTCGGGAGGACGCGCAGCATCTCCCTGATGACTACCAGCAGCATTTACCTCACGACGCGGTGCCGGAGGCGACCTTCAAGAAGGCGATCCTGCTCACCGGGAACAGCTCCCCCGGCCGGGACGGCATCCCTTTCAAGGCGTGGCGTCGAGTGGCTGACCTCGCCGCCGGTGCCTTTGCGGCCGCCTACAGGGAGCTTGTCGCCGCGGACGGCCTCGACCGAGTGCGCGCGGAGTGGGGGTCTTTCAACGAAAGCATCATGGTCTTTATACCGAAGAAGGCCACGTCGACTCGCGCAGACGGGACGGAGGTCTTCCCCCCTGGCAACATGAGACCGCTGAACATCACGAACACGGACAACCGGGTACTCTGCAGCGCCGTTCGCATGCACATCGAACCGCAGATTTCACCCGGGGCTTCGGAGGAGCAG
>CAUYUJ010021003.1:83308-84857 GCA_963575745.1 Prorocentrum cordatum | reverse complement strand
ATCATCATCATCATCATCATCATCATCATCATCATCATCATCATCATCATCATCATCATCATCATCATCATCATCATCATCATCATCATCATCATCATCATCATCATCATCATCATCATCATCATCATCATCATCATCATCAGCATCATCATCATCATCATCATCCCTCCTCCCTCGTCCCGCCCAATGCCCATACTCCCGCCCCAACGCCCCGTGCCTCCCCCGCCATCATGTTACTTGCCTTCATCCCTGCTCTCATGCCCCATGTGTCCTCCTTTTCCTCCTCCTCCTCCTCCTCCTCCTCCTCCTCCTCCTCCTCCCCTACCTCCCCCACCTCCTCTTTCTCCTCCTCCTCCTCATCCTCCGCCTCATTCTCCTCCTCATTCTCCTCCTCCTCCTCCTCCTCCTCTTTCCTCCTCCTCCTCCTCTTCCTCCTCCTCACCCTCATCCTTCTCACCTTCCTCCTCGTCCTCCTCCTCCTCCTCATTATCCTCATGATCCTCCTCCTCCTCCTGCTCCTGCTGCTGCTGCTCCTCCTCCTCATCATCGTTCTCCCCTTCCTCGTCCTCATCCGCCTCCTCCTCCTACTCCTGGTCCTCCTCGGCCTCCCTGACTGTCCGCCCCGTTGCCTGCATCTTGATGGCCGCAATCTGGGACTGTATCTCCATGAGGGAGGAGTTTAGGTGGTCGGCGAATATCCAATGCTTCTGCCCCATCTCTTGGTCCTGCCCATCCCGGCACCCCCGAGGGGGACAGAAGGAGGGGCAAGCGAGGTCACTGCTTATTCGCTCTGTGCTAGAGGGCAGTGGTTCGTGTAGTGCTGGCAGTGCCCAGGCAGCTTTACGCACGCTGGCACTACGAATTGAAGGCGCACGTCGGCGGAATTGATCGCTGCGCTGCCATGGGGAAGAAGAAGACGATGAAGAAGAAGAAGAAGAACAGGGAATAATGGGAAAGGGGGGCCATAGGAGGTAACGGAGATGGGGGGAAGCATGGGGGAGACGTAAGACTCGAGTTCGAGCGACTCGAATTTAATCGACGGGGCCGTTAGGGAGATGGCCGAACCTACTGTGAAGATTGGCGTGAGCTTCCACTGCAAGCATCTCACCGAAACCTGACCGTCAAATTCACGCTGGGGCCGCCAAGAAGCGGCTGCAGGCCTCCGTGGCGGCAACACACGAGCTTCACGTGTTTTCGAAAGGGGAAGAGGTGGAGGAGGAGGAGGAGGAGGAGGAGGAGGAGGAGGAGGAGGAGGAGGATAATGGGAAGGAGGAGGATGAGGAAGACGAGGAGAACAAAGTTTGATCGATGCGCGACGCCCGCTGTGTTAAGCCAGGAGGAGGAGGAGGAGGAGGAAGAGGACGAGGAAGAGGAGGAGGAGACCCGAGGCTCGATTTCCAAGCAACTCTGTGCACGTGCCTCTCAAGGCCTCCAGAGTCGCCTGCGGCCGCGCCCGCGCCCGCGCCCACGCCCACGCATTTTCAAGTCAGCGGCGCAGAGGGTCCTCAAGCGCGAGCAGCAGATGGAAGTGCTAGTTGCAACCGAGCGT
>CAUYUJ010021003.1:63308-80808 GCA_963575745.1 Prorocentrum cordatum | reverse complement strand
CATCATCATCATCATCATCCTACCCCTCCTACCTCCTACCCCTCCTCCTCCCCCTCCTCCTCCCCCTCCTCCTCATACCCCTCCTACCCCTCCGACCTGTCCTACCTCCTACATCTCCTCGTCCTCCTCCGCCTCCTCCTTCTCCTCCTCATCCTCCTCCGACCTTGCGAGTGGATAGTGGTAGCATCCCTCACAGAGTGGCTTGAAGGTTTTGAAATAACTTTGTCTTGAGCGGTTTTGCTGGCCAGGATGAGGGGCTGAGCGGTCTTGCACCGACCCCGTGTTCGCGGCTGCTGCGGGCTTCTCGCGGCCCACCCGATGGCCGCCGCTTGGCCCGTCCCTGGCGACCCGCCCAAGGTGACCCCGCAGCGATTGCGCGGATGGGTCACTGGCGGAGGGAGGGGGGAGGCGGGCAGCGGGAGGCGGGCAGCGGGGGAGGGGGAGAGGGGCAGCAAAAACGGCACGAGCAGAAACTGTCGGAGGTCCGCGCGGATGTGTTGGATCGGCGCTGGCCCCCCTTCGAAGGAGGAAGCGCAGCTCCGCGCGGATGTCCTGGATCGGCGCTGGACCCCGCCGGCGAAGAAGAAAGCACGGCGCTTCGCGCAGGTGTCCCGAATCCGGGGAAGTCCAATGCTGATCCGAGAAATCCGTGCAGAGCTCCAACCGTGTGTGCGCCGTGCCTTCTCCTGGGGGGTTCCAGCGCCGATCCAGGACCGCCGCGCGGAGCGGCGAAAGTGCACGCTTCTGCGGTGCGTCCTCCCTCGAAGGAGGTAGAGGCCTCCTAGATGGGGTCCGAGTAGATGGGGTCGGAGGATCGCGCCGCATCGCCAATACATCGCCCATGCATCGCCCATGCATCGCCGATGCATCGGCGACGCCCGCGATGCATCGGCGCCGTCGGCGTGGAAAAAATCTGGCTCCGCACCAAGCCGCATCGTTGATGCATCGGCGACGCGGCTCGATCCTCCGACCCCAGCTGCACGGACCCAATTGGGGAGGTCTGGAGGAGGGGCCCAAGGGTGGAGGAGGAGGAGGAGGAGGAGGAGGAGGAGGAGGAGGAGGATCACTGAGGAAGCAGCCAGGACAGCGAGCGGGCCTCCAATGGCATGGGAGTGCCGATGGGGGTCCGTCTGCTTGGGGACAGCCTGTTTGAGGAGGAGGAGGAGACCAGCGTAGGAGAGGTTCGTCCCACCAGCCTATCGCGGCGGCAGGCGGCCATTGCCGCGCCCATGCCGCAGCGTGGGGGCATTCGCCGAGGACGCAGGCTGCGTGCGGGGAAGAGCGTCGGGAGAGACAGCAGCAGCAGCATCAGGGAGACTCACCCGAGGACGAGGGGAGCGAGGAGAGAGAGGACGGCGGCCAGCAGACTCCGTCACGGTGGGGATCATGGGGGCACTACAATCCCCAGAGGAGTCAAACACATATTGAGGGCGATCAGCAATCGAGGAGGTGGCATTGGAGGAGGTGCAAGACATATAAACAGGCGAGGGATACGAGACAGGCAGAAGAGCAGGGCGGTCACGGTCAGATGAGGACTGCGAAGACGACGAGCTCGACGAAGTGGCAATCGAGATCGAAAGGGTCCGCCTCTGGATCTGAGAAGGAAATACCTGCTCACGCGACTCAATATCCTCAGGATCGGTAGCAATCTCAGTAGGGGGCGTCGACGGCGAGGAGACAGCAGGAGTGAGGCCACCAACAGACGGCGGCGGCTGTGGCGACGCAGATCGGCTTGACGAGACAGAGACAGGCGGGGTCAGCCTCGGCGAGCGACACGAAGATGAACTCGTAGAGGAAGCCGAGGAGGACGAAGGCGAGGGGCACGTACGGCGCGGGCGAAGCCGCAATCGATCACGGGCCGAGATCCCAACTGGGCGAGCCAACGCCGCCGAGCGCACCCCAGCCAGAGCACAGGAGAAGGCGGACTCAGCCGAAAGCGGCCATCCCTCCACACACTTGGCTGCGTTGTAGGCGGCGTACGCGACTGCGAGGAAGTGAAAGGCGGGCAGATTCGGCTCCAGCAGCCCCCATCGATGAAGCACAGGCAGAGGTAGAGGGCGCGCCAGGGCACGACGAAGAGCGCGGTGAAAGGGGCGGCAACGGGCGTAGTGTCGAAGAGCGTCGGGGCAGCCAGGACACCCGAAGGCACAGCGACGCTTGCCAAGGGGGTGCAGGATGCGGTACGACGTCATCCAACCGTCAGCCCAGGTACGAAGCGCAGCCCAGGCCCAGGAACAGGGGCAGGATGCCAACGTGCTCGCGATTGAGTCCCACGGGAGGGAGGTGACCAGAGAGGCGTGCCGCGGGAGCAGCTTGGCAAGGCGCGTCTGGAGCAGGGACACCAGCGGCGAGATGGCAGGGCCAAGAGCACGTAGAGCAGCATGAGCAGCACGCTGAGGGCGAGGACGATGGGCTGCATCCTCGGCCAGCGCGGCACGCGCCGCGACCGCAGCCACAGATGGCCAGTCAGGAGACCAGCACGGTGACGGTGAGCCAGTGCGGGTACCAGCAGCAGCCCGCTGGAGGATCTCCACGAACGCCTCCGAGCGCCAGAAGTGCGGGTAGCATCTGCCAGAACCAACCATCTCCAGGGTGCACCAATCAGGATGAGTAGCCACATGATGTCGGAGCCGATTGTGGATGTCGTAGAACTGCGGGAACGTATGAAGGGCTGCACGGGCAAGCGCCGCACACCCCATGAAGGCCCAGCGCGTGATGCGAGGACCTCCCCAGGCGTGAAGTAGGGACCAGCAGGAAAGCGGGAACGTGCCCAAGGCTACCCGGAAGACCTGCGCCAAGATCATGAGCTCCAGGCGAAGAACAACCAGCGGCATGTGGCAGAACTGGGCGACATATGATAATGTCGGAACCGCACGTGTGCAATAGAGTATGGCCGATAGACTGGGCGGGGTTGTCCCACGGCCAATAGCTTGAGCCCGATGCTGCATCTTGGCCAAAGGAGCACGCCATTGTCGTTCAACGGTCACAGAGGGACCAAGCCAGAGCCCCAGATATTGCAGCTCCTCCACAACGCCAAAGGAGGCCCACTCGGGGACCCATACACGAAGTTGTTCGGCCACAGCAGCAGCCAGCTCCTCAGAGAAGACGCCCGAGAGGGGGACCAGGAGGCACTTGGAGAGCTTCAGGGAGAGGTTAGCAAACGATTCAGCCAAGACCATCACCCGATGTACAGGGACGAGGTCCGCCACAGACCGAGTCGCACCACCAAAATCGTCAGCGCAGGCCCGAACTATCCCACGACCAGAGGGCTCCAGGGAGAGCACAAGGTCCTTGAGGAAGGCAGAGGTAGCGAGGGCGAAGAGAGAGCCCGAGAGCGCACAGCCCTGAATAATCCCACTGCGAATCCAGAATATCGGCACAAATTCCCCATTCACCGAGGCCACGCCCTGAATGGCCGCGTAGAGAAACGAAACGAAAGCCAAGAAGGATTCAGGGAGCCCCAGTACCTGAATAACAAACGCCATAAACTCTTGGTTGAGTGAGGGGAACGCCTGGCCGAAATCGAGCGAGAAGAGAAGCGGGATGTCGAGCGATCCAGGGGGGCCCACTGAAAGCTCGCGAGCGTGCGCATCCAGCTCCAGAATGTTGACTCCGAAGTTGCGACCACCGACGAACCCTCGTTGGCAAGGCGGAGCGATATGATGGATGAGGGGTTGGAGAGTACGATTCATGACGGATGACAGCAACTTGACGTCTGTGTTCCGCAAGCCAAGGACGCGAACCTTGTCGGGCGAACGAGTACACTCCCCATCACGCAACTCAACGTCTGCGACGAGCTTCGGGAGAAAAGCCTGGATAGTGATGGAGGAGCAATCGAAGAGAGCTTGACCATCGCCAATCCAATCGAGGGCATCCATCAACACATGAAGACCAAAGGGTAATGCTTCCCATGAGGCGTAGGGTAGACCATCTATGCCAGGGGCGGAGTCCTGGGCCGCACGGAGGGCCCGCCGAAGCTGTGCCAAGTTCGGGGGCGGGAGATCGATGGTGTTCACGGGGTCGAGCCAGGAGGGGATATAAGCCCGTGCCGCATCGATATCCCAAGACTTCCGCGAAAAGACAGGTTTCCAGTAGGACGCCAGGGCCTCCACGCGCTCGACGGGGTCAGAAACCAGACAGTCATCCGAAACTCGTACCGACGACAATGCCAAAGAGCGAGAGAATGGTGACCAGAGCCTCGCCTTCCTCTCCAACGCACGCAACTGAAGACGGGTGGCCCGAGCAGAAGGTCGGCGAGAAAGTTGGGATTCAAGAGCACGCCGACGCACCTCCGCAGCTTGCCGTTGGATGGATGATGCCCACTCCGAGAAAGACGCGGGGTGGATGAGTGCAACCTCGGAGGAGCGGACGGTGATGTGATCACGGACGCGAGGATGAGATTCCAGCATCCGAAGGGCCAGCTTGACGTCTTGCCTCCAGACCACGCGTGCAATCATTCGTGCCACCTGCAACAAAATGTCGAGACTGTCGGGATTGTCAGTGAAGAGTGAGTCGCGCACCTCTGACGCGGCAAGGCGCATGAGATGTTTGTAATGCTCTAGCTTGAAAGGTGGCGACATGCTATCCCACGAGGAAGAGGCCACCAAACCACGTAGACGACGGACAAAGCGAGGGTCGCGACAGAGACGGCGTGGGATAGGGCGCGCAGCAGGCTGACGAGCGGAGCGGGACGCAAGAGAGACGATGACCGCAGTGTGATCCGAGATTTTTGCATCCGAGAGCGCCGCCGCCGACCCCATCGTGGCGGAAGTGAGATTCATCTGGCACGCCTGCCAGCCCTGCAAGGAGAGAAAGACGCGGTCTATGATGCTGGCCTTGCCCGCCGCCCGCTCGTAGTGGGTCGGCTCGCTGCCCTGGATCTCCAGCATGTCATCGAAGATGGGCCTCCAGGCAGGTGCGGCAGCGTGGTGCCGACGGCCACCACGACGAGACGCCGCAACCGGTGCCAGCAGGGACATGGCGGACTCCTCCGAGATGTTGAAGTCCCCATTCAGAATCACCAGGACACGCTGTGGTTCGGCACGAGCCTCAGCGAGAGCAGTACGAATAGCATCACGCACTCTTGTGATGGCAGTGGTCCCCAGCTCGTGGTTGTGGACATTGAAGAGGTAGACGCA
The DNA here is from genome assembly GCA_963575745.1 of Prorocentrum cordatum. Lineage (NCBI taxonomy): Eukaryota > Dinophyceae > Prorocentrales > Prorocentraceae > Prorocentrum > Prorocentrum cordatum. The sequence goes on along the minus strand of CAUYUJ010021003.1, from coordinate 75,670 downwards.
GGCACGAGCGGCGCGCAGGGTAACCATCAGTACACGCCCAGGTATCAGAGGATGGGACTCCACATGCACAGGATCCTCAGGAAGATGCGCGAGAGGAGGGATCAGGACTGCGACGCCACCACGCGCACGGTCAGCAGGTTCGGACCCACAGAAGCTCGAAAGGACGGTGGATCGCGGGCACACCCGATGCACGAAGTGTTCCAGCTGGAGGGCGTCTTGGTGCACCTCCTGCAGAGAGACGATGGACTTGTCGAGGCCGAGCTTGGAGAGGTAGTTAAGGTTGATGGCTGCCTTGGCCCCAGCAGCCTGAAGGAGGGCCCTGCAGTTCCAAGAAACCACTCGCAAGGCAGTGGCCGAACCCGAGGAACAGGACCGCGAAGATGAAAAGAGGGACAGCGCGTCAAAGACACCACACGGGCTCGTCCGCCGAGGCCGCGAGGAAAGAGGTGAGCTGCATGGCGCGAGCCTTGGTGATGTCGTGGCGCTCCAGCTTGGCGACGTCCCAGCGCAGAGTAGGGGGAGCATCCCCAGCCTCCACTTCAACCTTGAGGATCTTGTCCCAGCCGATGGAGAGGAACCCGCGGTCCCGATCTGTGAAGAAGCGCAGGGACGAGAACTCGGCGGCGAAGGCAGCGCGGCACTTCCTGAGGACGTACTCCATCTTGACCTGCTTCGGGGACTTGTCGGGGCCCATGTGGACACGTGTGCGCTCGGACAGGCCGGGGAGATCGGCGAAGAAGGCCTTCCACCCGTTCTCATCTTTAAGGGCTGAGAGGGCGCGTAAGACTTTTCTTGATGCAGGTTGCACCATCCCTTTGAAGTGAACCGCGAAGCGTTTGCACGGGAGGGTACCCTTGGAGACAATCTCGTACTCGCTGGAGTCGAAGCCCGTCTCCGAGAGGAAGTTCTGAATGCAGGCGGACATGGCCTCGAGCGAAGTGGCACGCTGGGCCACTGCGATGAGGAGGGTGGAGTCGGCGTCTCTGTCGAAGCCAGTGGGGATCTGTGGCGGGGCCTGGGGGCGTTGTTCAGCGACGGCAAGATGGCGGCGTAGCTCAACCAATTCAGCACGAAGAGCAGAGAGCTGGTCGTCATCATCGCCCAGTCGCCGTTCACATGCGTCGATCTGCTTCTTGTGCTCGTCGATCTGCGACTGGAGCCTGCGAGCCAGGGCGTCAACTTGAGGACGAACCACACTCTGAACCTGCTGGTCGATGGATGCGGACTGACCAGAGACCTGCTCCCGAAGTTTGTCGATGGATCCCAGCAGCACCGAGTGGTTCTCAGCAGCGGTGGCCCTGACGGACTCGGAGACGGATGAAGTGAGAGCGGCCCGCATGGAGTCGAACTCATCGCGGCACAGCTGGCGAAGGTAGTCGTCGGACGACCAGGCGTCGTTACCGTCAGCTGCATCAGCAGCAGAGTGATCATGAGCAGCGCGTTTGCGAGGAGGTGGCATGGCGCCCTTGCCGCCCTTCCCACGGCCAGCGCCCGTCTCCTGCGAAGGGAAGGTCGCCACGAGATCGAACTGCTCGACCAGCGACGCGGGGACCTCCTCACCGTGGGCATCATCGGCCATGCCGCGGATGCGAGAGGCGACTGGAAACTGCGGTGTGGGGGCCCAACTCCCACGGCAGAGGCACACGAGAAAGACTGCCAGGCACAAGGGCCTTGCTCGCCGCGGGCCAGCGGTGTCCGTGGGTGCCAATGCGGGCTCGGCCCGCAGCAGCATGGGACTTGAGCCAAAATGGCTACGGATGAGGAGGAGGAGGAGGAGGAGGAGGAGGAGGAGGAGGAGGAGGAGGAGGAGGACCAGTGTAAATCCAAGAGTCATCAACGATGTTGGACTAAACCCTCCCTCTAAGCTCCATCTTCAAAAACCCCTACAACGGTTCATTTCCAGTGATGGAACTGCCTCAAGGAAGACACCCATTTGAAGACCCTGAAGCATGCCAAAACATTAATCTCACGGATCAACCTGACTGTTGCGTATTGCCGATCCTGCTCCTCGTGCCAGAACGTCCAGAACGCCGACTAGGAGGAGGAGGAGGAGGAGGAGGAGGAGGAGGAGGAGGAGGAAAAGGGGGAGGAGGAGGAGGAGGAGGGGGGGAGGAGGACGTCCGACGACGTGGAGAACTCCTGCGCGGGCTCCCGCCCTCGCGCCCCGCTCGTGCGCGGCCGCGCAGCTGCCGTCGCGCCCCCGGGGCCGCCCCCTCGCCACAGTCGAGAAGTGTCGTCGTCGTCGTCGTCGTCGTCGTCGTCGTCGTCGTCGTCGTCGTCGTCGTCGCCGTCGTCGTCGCCGTCGTCGTCGCCGTCGTCGCCCCACTGTCGGCGGGCGGACTGCAAGAGCGCACTCTGCCGCGGAAGCTGAGCGGGCGGACTGCAAGAGCGCACTCTGCGGTGGAAGCTGGGCCCCCCGGTGCGCGTCAGACCCACATGTCCGCCTCGGCGGGCCGGGCCCCTCTGACAGCGGAGCCTCACGGTGCCAACGAGAGCTTCCTGGGCCCACCTGCGAGGGCGGCGGGCGCGCCGGAGGGCACCGCAGCCGTGGGTCGGAGCAGTCTCCCGCGAGCCTGCTCCCTTTCGTGTTAGGTCGGGCCTGCCCCCCTACAGGGGGATTTTGGACGAAGCATGAAAAATACCCCAAAAATGCTCAAAAGATGCCCAAAAACATTTAACAAAATCCCCATACAATTTTTTTTACTATTTTTGGATATTCCCCCTGTAGAGGGACAGGCCCGACTTCATTCCAATGCTCTCCGTCCTCCCCAGCCGGAGCTGTCCTCGTCCGAGTCTCCACGGCGCTCGCTCCTGGGGGGCCCGCCGCCGCCCGTGGGCCCACTGCGGGCGGCCTGGGCAAAGGTGCCTCTCGTGCCGGAGGGGCCGCCCTCGCGGCACCCCGACTGTCAGCGGCGCACGTTGACGCAGCTTTTCGTCAGCGCTGGGCCTCGGTGGGGGCATTGGACGAGGAGCCCTCAGATAAGGAATCCAGGATCTGGAAGCCTGTGGAACATCCATTTTGAGGCGTGGCCATGGATATCACCACCGCCCCTCATCAGATAAGGAATCCTCCAGGGTCTGAAGCCTCCTGGGCGCATTCCTTAACGAACGCCCCCACTGTAGCGCGTCGTCCCGTCGCTGGCTTGGCACGCCCGAGTGGGTAGGGAAAAATAAGCACGATGCCCAACTGCAAACATGGTCCAAAACCGACACCGGCCGCTGTTGGGCAGGCGGCCTGTCGTCTCAAATGGACAACGCCCGCGGCGACGCCGACGGCGAGTCCTGTTCCGAGTGCGCGGAACTGCTGCCGGTCATCGTCCCCATTCACTCCGTACTCACGCGGACAAGTCTGGCAGCCTTGAACCACAAAGCAGCGTCATCTCCTGAGGGCGAAGCTTTCCTGCCGCCGCCTGCCACCAGGGAAGAGCTGCCAACTCCTTCGGCCCTCGAGGGCGAGGCCCTTGCGGGAGCGCTCAGGCGCAGGAGTCTCCAGGAAACCCTGGCCTGCAGTGGCCCCCCCCGCCGCAGCCCCCGCTGTGCCCCCTCCTCGGCCAGGGCGCGCGCCCCCTCGCTGCTCCGAGAGGAGGGCCCGCGCTTCGTCCCTTGCGAGGCTCTGCGTGCAGAACGGCGAGGGACCACTCCAACAGAGGCCTCCCAGATGGGGTCGGAGTATAGGAGAGGGGTCGAGGATCGCGCCACATCCTCGATGCATCGGCGATGCATCGGCGCCATCGGCGTGCAGAAAATCGGGCTCCACATCGAGCCGCATCGGCGATACATCGGCGATGCGCCGCGATCCTCCGACCCCATCTACTCCGACCCCATCTAGGAGGCCTAGACACTCCCTCTCATCCGACGTTCCAACTTTTTTCGCAACGCTGGCCCCGAGGGATCTCGCCCACTTCTCTGGGGTCGGATTGTCTTCCTGAGTCGATTTCGAACTTCCGAGGGGAACGAACAATGACATAAACATAAAAAACTCGGAGGTTCGCGCAAGTTGCTCGGATCGGCGCTGGACCCCTATCCCCGGCGCGCGGAGCGCGCCAGGGGCGGCGCCGGAGGCGCCGCCAGGGGGGCCAAAGCGCGGATTCAAGAAATCAGCGTGGAGCGCCAAATGTTCAGGGCCGGGACACTACCCCCAGAGGCTCCTCCTCCTCCTCCTCCTCCTGCTCGTTTTCTTCCTCTTCCTCCTCCTCCTCCTCCTCCTCCTCCTCCTCCTCATCATCATCATCATCATCACATCATCATCAGCATCATCATCATCATCATCAGCATCAGCATCAGCATCATCATCATCATCATCATCATCATCATCATCATCATCATCATCATCATCATCATCATCATCATCATCATCATCATCATCATCATCATCATCATCATCATCATCATCAGCATCATCATCATCATCATCATCATCATCATCATCATCATCATCATCATCATCATCATCATCATCATCATCATCATCATCATCATCATCATCATCATCTCCTTATCCCCTCCTCCTCCTCCTCCTCCTCCTCCTCCTCCTCCTCCTCCTCCTCCTCCTCTTCCTCCTCCTCCTCCTCCTTCTCGTCCTCCTTCTCAGAAAAAAAAACGAGGTTCGTCACGACTTGTGTGCAGCGTGCGGATCCGCAGGTCGTCCCTGCGCGCACCCTGGGCGACCCCTCCTGCTCCGAGGAGGCGCTGAGGGCCCCGCGCAGCCGCTCGCGTAGCCGCACCAGCAGCTGCCGCAGCTCCCGCGAGCGCATCCTGCCGCGAGCACGGCCGTCGTCTTCGTCGCCACCGCCGTCGTCGTCGTCGTCGTCGTCGTCGTCGTCGTCGTCGTCGTCGTCGTTGTCATCGCCGTCGCAGCCGCCGTCGTCGTCTTCGTCGTCGGGAGGGAAGGAGGGAGGGAGGTAACTTGTCCCGAACTCTCTGTCGGTGTCGGCGGATTCCCACGAGCCCTCGGATGCACGCTCGGCGGCCTTCAAGTTCTCTCCTGCTCGCTCCATGAGCGCACGCAGGTTTTTCCAGACTTCGCGTTCTCTGAAGACCAGCTACTGCCGAAGGCGGAGGCCCTTGGCGGTTTCCGCGGCTTTGCACGGGTCTTCGGACATGCTCGGTGGCGTTCGGAGCGCTCCTACGCTTCCTACAGTCGAAACGTGACCACACGAGCGCGGGCCAAAAACATGAGCCCCTCTGCCGAAGGCCATAGGCTCCATGGAGGTATCCCAAGCGAAGATCCAATGCGCAGAGCCCCATCACAGAGAACATTGAGGGTACCCCTCGAAAGCCAGGATTGACCTTAACCTCCTCCCCGTCCTCCTCCTCCTCCTCCTCCTCCTCCTCCTCCTCTTCCTTCCCCTCCCCCTCCCCCTTCCCCCTCCTCCTTTTCCTCCTCCTCCTCCTCATTCTCCCCTTCCTCCTCCTCCTTTTCCTCCACTCTTCCCCGTAAAAAACAACTTCTCCCTGTCGCACCCCGAGGCCAGTCGAAAGGGCTGGCCGGGCGTGTCGCTTCAGCGTTCATAACATTTGTGATCCTGAAGCTTGACTCGTGCAGCAGCTTCACGGATGGAAGGCGGTCGCTTTCAAAGTGTGCCTCTCGCTTCAGCGCCGCGCACATTCGTCTTTAAATGCGCAAAAGCTGCACGGATGGAGGACAGCCAATTTTCAAAAATGTGGTTTTCGCCTCGGCGCAGTGCACATTCGTTTTAACCAATTGCAAAATCTGCACGGATGGAGGGCGGCCCGTTTTCAAGATGTGGCTCTCGCCTTCGCACCGCGCCCACTCGTCTTAAACATTGCAAGAGATTTACCGATTGAGGGCGGCTCCTTTTCAAACTGTGGTTCTCGCTTCAATGCCGTGCACATTCATCTTGAGAGTTTGCAGCATTTTTCAGGGCGCTTGGTTAACGTACCACACATGATCTTATGGCACGATGTCGGAATGTCAGGGCGCAACAACCACGCTGATTCGCTGTAGTAAAGTCACAAGAATGGTGTGCTGGTACTATCGTCAGGACGCAACAGTCACGGTGATTCGCGGCTTTGCAATCCTAGAAATGGCGTGCTGGCAAAATCAAGCGGTTGTTTTCCAACGGGGCATTGCCCCCAGTGAAGATAAATCCGTGGAGGAACCTATGTGGAGGGAGCTTGGGAGGGTATCGTGCAATCTCGTTGATGAGGCTTGGGGTCACATAGGTCCTAATCCTCCTCCTTCTTATCAACAACGCTCCTCCCTGTCGCACCCCGAGGCCAGTCGGAAAAAAACGGCCGGACGCTTCGCATGATAATCGTTTCCCACCGGGTATCCTGAAACTTAGGAATTGGCAGCAACTTCATAAACGGGGGGCGGGCCGCTTCCAAAGTGCGGCTGTCGACTTAGCGCCTGGGCGCCTAGAGTATTAAACAATCGTTTCACTGATTCGAAGCGGGTCGCTTTCGAAATGTGGCTCTCGCCGTAGAGCCGCGCCGCGCACATTCGTAACACGTAGCACCCCGTACTTGCGGATAAGAGTGAGGGGGCGGCGAACACGTCGTCAGTCTGCTGGGTTGTCAAGAAGCCCGCCGCAGGCGCCTAGCTTTTTACACATTATGCAGTGAGCCTGCTGCAGGCGCCAATTTTGTTGATAAAAGATGGATCGCGGGGTGGGTCGCGGGCGGGTCGCGGGTCGGTCACGGGCGGGTCGCGGGTGGGTGGGTCGCGCATGGGTCGCAGGTGGGTCGCGGGGTGGGTCGGGAGCGGGTCGCTGGGTGGGTCGCGAAGTGGGTCGCGGGATGTATCGCGGGTGGGTCGCGGGTGGGTCGCAGGGCGGGTCGCGGGGTGGGTCGCGGGGTGGGTCGCGGGTGGGTCGCGGGCGGGTCGCGGGGTGGGTCGCTGGCGGGTCGCGCGTGGGTCGCGGGTGGGTCGCGGCGTGGGTCGCAGGAAAGAAGTCGCGGGGTGGGTCGCGGGGCGGGTCGCGGGCGGGTTGCGGGCGGGTCGCAGGGGGGACGACAACAAACAACAACGATAACAACAACAACGACAACAACAACGACGACAACAACAACAACGACAACAACAGCAACGACGACAACAACAACAATCAGTTTACCAGCGTACGCCATGTTTCCACGTGTCACATGCATCTTTCTGGGGACCACACCCGATCATGTGTTGTTTTCTTCTTCTTGTTCTTTTTTTTCTAGCGCGCGGGGCCCGACATTCCCTCGTCCAGATCACCCGCCCAAAAACGCATTGCAACCACCTCTTCCGAGGAATTTCGGCATCCACAGCTCGGTCGGCGCATCGCCATCACAATTGCCTCGCGCACGCCCCGCATTTCGGAGGAGGAGGAGGAAGAGGACGAGCAGGCGAGGGGGGATGAGGGAGAGGAAGGGGGAGAGGAGGAGGAGGAGGAGGAGGAAGACAAGGAGGAGGAGGAGGATGCAGGAGGAGGAAGAAGAGGAGGAGGAGGAGGAGGAGGAGGAGGAGGAGTGGGAGGAAGGAGTAGTTGTAGTAGCAGTACCTCCGAAGACGAGGTGGTTCCTACTCCTCGTTCGAACTGCTACGCCGTCTGCTACGCCACCATCATGCGGCCTCGGCGCGTGACCCCGAACGTTCACGCCCCCCGGCGCTGCAGCTCCCATGCACGCATCCTCCACCTGCCCCTCCTCGCCATCTCAAGGAATCCCTGAAGTCAATCACCCGACCCTCGATCCTTGGAGTCCCTGGAAGTCATCCATCATCCTTCTTCTCCCCCTCCTCCACATTATCGGTGTTCTCCAAAACTGATAGTTACTTAATAATTCAGGTTCAACAGGAACTCTTGGAAGCCCCCCAGCGGCGATGCCGAAACGAGGGCCCCAGTCTTGAGTAAAAGGTGAGGGAGTATCCAACGGGAGCGAAGAGGGAGGACGGAAGAGGAAGGGAGGATGGAGGAGGGAGGAGGGAGGCAGGAGGAGGGAGGAGACAAGGGGGGCGAAAGGGAAAGGAGGAGGGAGAAGGAGGGAGGAAAGAGGGACAGGAGAGGAAGGAGGGAGGAGGGAAAAGAAGAGGGAATGAAGGGAGGAAGAGGGAGGAAAAGAGGGGGAAGGAGGGAGGAGAAGGAGGAGGAGGAGGCGGAGGAGGAGGAGAAAGAGGAAGAGGAGGAGGAGGAGGAGGAGGAGGAAAAGGAGAAGGAGGAGGAGGAGGAGGAGGAGGAGGAGGAGGAGGAAAGGGAGGAAAAGGGAGGAGGGATGAGGAGGAATGAGGGACGGAGGAGGGAGGAGGGAAGAGGGAGAAGAGGAGGGGGTGGAGGAAGGAAAAGGGAGGAAGAGGAGGCAGGGGGGAGGAGGGAGGAGGAGGAGGAGGAGGAGGAGGAGGAGGAGGAGGAGGACGAGGAGGAGGACCAGGACGAGGAGGAGGAGGAGGAGGAGGAGAAAAGGGCGCCAGTCCAGCGCAAAACGGGAGGAAGTCTCTGGCGGGAACGGTGGTTTTGTCGGGATGGGGGCTGTCGGCGGCGAGCAAGAGCACCGCCTTGAGTAAAAAAAGGGGAAGTCTCGAGCTCGAGCGCTGTTGTTGCTGAGGGGCGGTGCCGAGGAGAGAAAGAGTAGCGCGCCTGTCCAAGGTAAAACGGGAGGAAGTCTCGAGCGGGAGCGCTGGTTTTGTTAAGACGGCGGCTTTCGGCGGCGAAAGCAAAAGCACCAGCCCTGAGTTAAAAAAGGAAGACGTCTCGAACGGGAGCGTTGTTGTTGTTGTTGTTGTTGTTGTTGTTGTTGTTGTTGTTGTTGTTGGGGGGGTGGTTTGGGCGGTCACCCAAGCCGCTTGAGAGTGAGCCTCATTTTATGCAGTTGGCGCCTCGGCGAGAGCGCCAGGGCGCCTGTAAGGGGTCCAATAATAATATTATATATATAAACATTCAACAACAACAGCAACAACAACAATCATATTAAGACTGTTCGCCCTTATCTGCTCGAGTGCCCAATAACGCGTATTTCCCAAACCCTCGATACCCGCCCTGTTCGTCTTCGATCGAACCCTTTTTGGAGGGTATACCTTTCTTCCCTGCAGGCCGGGCCCCGACAAGCGGCGGGGCGGCCGCGGACCGTCGGCCTGGCAAACGGCAGCGCTGATCGGCGGGGCGGCCGCGGACCGTCGACCCGATCCCAAGAGGGACGGACAGGGGACCGACCACGACGACGACGACGACGACGACGACGACGACGACGACGACGACGACGACGACGACGACGACGACGACGGTGAAGACGACGACGACGACGGCGACGACGACGACGAGCGAAAGCGAGAGCGAAAGAGAACGACAGCAGGGCCACAAGGACACGAAGTAGGCCACGAAGGGCGACAGCGGGGACACAAAGGGAATGCGTATGGGGCCACGAAGAGCGCGAACGAGCGGGGGCCACGAAGGGCATACGTATACTGGGCCGCGGAGGGCAAGGACGGGGCCACTGAGGGCAACAATGGGGCCACGAAGGGCAACGAGGGGGCCACGAAGGGCGACAGCGGGCCACGAAGGGCAGGAAGGGGGCCACGAAGGGCGACAACGGGGCCACGAAGGGCATGCGCATGGGGCCACGACGGGCGCGAACGATCGGGGGCCACGAAGGGCAGATCATGCGGGGCCACATAAGACAACGACGGAGCCACTGAAGGTAGCAACTGGGCCACGTAGGACAATGAGGGGGCCACAAATGGCGACAGCGGGGCCACGAAGGGCACGCACATGGGAACACAACAAACGCAAACGAACGGGGGCCACGAAGGGCATACGTATACTGGGCCGCGGAGGGCAAGGACGGGGCCACTGAGGGCAGCAACGGGGCCACGAAGGGCAGCGAGGGGGCCACGAAGGGCGACAGCGGGGCCACGAAGGGCATGCATATGGGGCCACCACGGGCGCGAACGAGCGGGGGCCACGAAAGGCATACATATATGGGGCCACGAAAAGCAGCGAGGGGGCCACGAAGGGCAGCGAGGGGGCCGCGAAGGACTGCAACGGGGCCATGAAAGGGCTGCGACGGGGCCACGAAGGGCAGCGAGGGGGCCACGAAGGGCTTCAACGGGGCCACGAAACAAAGCGAGGGAGCCACAAAGGGCAGCGAGGGGGCCATGAAGGGCAGCAACGGAGCCACGGAACAAAGCGAGGGGGCCACGAAGGGCTGCAACGGGGCCACGAAGGCCAGCGAGATCCCGATTCTTAGGTACCCTGTGAGGGAGTCCTAAACGTGAGCGCGACTCCTGGGTGCCTGGGTGTCGGGAGCGCGGCGCTTGAGTAAATTGCAAGAATTTCCACCGCAAGGACGCCATTCTTCAGTAAATTGCAAGCAAATCTCCAGCGAGAGCGCGACTCCAGAGCGCTGGGAAAACGATTCCTAAATAAATTGTAAAGAAGTCCGAAGCGAGAGCGCGATTCCTGAATAAAATGCAAGGAAGTCTCGGGCGGGAGCGGGAATCCTGGCTAAATTGTGAAGAAATCTGAAGCGGGAGCCGTTGTTATTGTAACCCGGGGGCCAACGACACAGTTTGACCCTCAAGACTTTCCCTGATAGAAAACAGGGTGCGAGCACCGGGAAAGGCATTTCAATTGAGAAAAAACACCGTGCACTGGACGGGGGGACCAACAATAATTATTCGTCAGAAATGAAAGTTCAACAACAACAACACAACCACAACAACCACAACAACAACAACAACAGCAACAACAACAACAACAATGAAAAGATGTACACTCCGGCCCCGGTCAAGGCCGGAGCCTCCGGTGTCACTCCCCCGGCGGACGGGCGCACATTCCGGCCCCGTCATGAGACGCTGTGTGACAACTTCTTCTCCGGCCCAGCGAGAGGCCATCTGCGGCGGTGTCGCGCCGCGGTGGGCAAAGGTACACTCCAGCCCCGTGTGCACAGTCAGCTGTGCTGTTCCCTCCACAGAAAACGCTCCCCGTGCGCTACCCATTAAGACACCCTCAAGGACCCTCACGACTCCCTGCGAAAGCTAAAGACTCCCTCCCTGACGAAAGCTAAACACTCACTCAAGGAATCCGTAGGAAATCCTCAGGAACCAAAAAAGAATCCTCAGGAACCCAGAAAGAATCCTCAGGGCCCCCCAAGGAATCCCCAGGATCCCCATGGGGGATCCGCAGGAATCCCTAGGGAACCCTCAGGGATGCCTAGGGTTCAAAGGAACCCCACCGGAAATCCTCCAAAACCCCTTCGGGACTCCGTAGGACCCCCCAGGGCATCATCAGGAATCCCGAGGGAATCCTAAAGAATCCCTGAAAAATCCTCAGGAGCCTTTAGAAGGCATCCTCAGGACCCCCTGGGGGGAAGAGGGGGGGGGAGGTCCTCAGGACCCCCTCGGGGATCCTCAGGAACCCCTGGGGAGCTATCAGGAGCCCCTGAGGATTCCGCAAGGGAAAAGCTCGGGAATCCTCCAGAACCCCCGCAGGCGTCCTTAGGAGACCCTTAGGGGACCCTTTGGAATCCCAAGAGGATCCTCAGGAATCCTGAGGAATCGTGAAGGATCCGGGGAAACCTGGAGAATGCGAAAGAATCCGGAGGAATCCTGAGGGGCACCCTGAAGGGATCCTGAGGAATCATGAGGGATCCAAAGGAGTCCGTAGGCGTCCTGAGGAGACACGGTGGATCCTGAGGAATCCTGAAATGTCCTGAGGAAGCCTTGGTGATTTTGAAGAATTCGAGGATATCCTGAAGAATCCTGAGGGGCCCAACGGAATCCTGAGAACCCCATGGGGAGATCCTGAAGAATCACTTGGGATCCCAATGATTCCTGGGGGATCCTGGAGAATCCTGGGGACTCCGGAAGGAGCCTGAAACATCCTGGAGAATCCTGACTGAGGACTCCTCGGGAATCCCGCGGAATGGCTCCTGAGAAGTCCCGAGGAATCCTGGGGGGTCTTAAGGAATCCTTGGGGATCCTAGAGAATCCGGAGGAGTCCTCAGAAATCCAAGGAAATTCTAAAGGATTCGCGGAAATCCAAGGGGAACCTCTGGAAACGCGCCAGGAATGCCGACCCCTTCTCCGGCCCCGTGGGGCACCTGCGCTGCCGCCCCGGTGCCAGCCCCCTTCTCCGGCCCCGTGAGGCAAGCCCTCGCTTGCTGGAGCTTCGCTTACCCTTAAGGATAGGCACTTGAGTTTTGAGCGAAGAAAAAAATCTCAACAACAAGCCGGGGCCGGTGTCAACGCCTTACCGAACAACAACAACCACAACAACAATAACAAGAACAACAACAACAAGGTACAGGCCGGCATGGTCCCCCCGGGGTCCGGGGCTTCACTTCCCGCGTCCGCCACAGTGGAGGAGGCCGGTCCCGCCCCCCCGGTGAGTCGGAGGCGGGGGGGGGGGGGAACAACACAACACAACACAACGAATTCT
>CAUYUJ010021003.1:40000-63208 GCA_963575745.1 Prorocentrum cordatum | reverse complement strand
CGACAGGAAGAGAGGAGGCTGGGCCATTCAGAGCTGCCAGCTGCAGCGAGGGGGGCGCCGAGGGGGGGAGCAGCGTCGGGACATGGCTGCACTGGGCTGCGCTGAGCTGAAGCTGGGGTGAGGCAGCATGGAGCTGCAGCAGGCACCCAACCACACACACAACCACACACACACAGAACACACACACACACAGACACACACACACACACACACACACACACACACACACACACACACACACACACACACACGCACACGCACGCACGCACGCACGCACGCACGCACGCACGCACGCACGCACGCACGCACACGCAAGCACGCACGCACGCACGCACGCACGCACACACACGCAAGCACGCACGCACGCACGCACGCACGCACGCACGCACGCACGCACACACGCACGCACGCACGCACGCACGCACACATGCACACGTGGGAGATCTGGGTGTAACCCGCGCCTGCGCAGCCCCAGGGACGCTTTCGGCGAGGTGCAGCTCCCGGGGAGCATCCCGAGGCGGGAAAGCCCCGGGGCACCCACAACGTCCAAAAACCTCGAGAACCTCGAAGCCTCGAGCCTCGAACCTGGGGGCAGGGCGAGGATTGAGCGGCGGGCGGGGGGGGGGGGGTAAAGGCGGGGCAGGAGAGCGAGGATGGGGTAGGAGGCATGAGGAGGAGGGGAGGAGGAGGAGGAGGAGGAGGAGGGGAGGAGGAGGAGGAGGACGAGGAGAGGGGCGGGCGGCGGGCGAGGATTGAGCGGCGCCCTCCCGGTCAGAGCGCTCTCCTACTCGGGCGGCGGCGGCGCTGCGGGCGCAGCCCCGCCCTCCCTCAGCGCCGCCGCCAGCGCCTCACGCGCCGGCTTAGTCGCCTCCGCGCCTGCGCCCGCGGCGGCCCACTGCTCCTGGAAACAGGGAGGAGGGGGAGGCGGTGGGGAAGGAGGAGGAGGAGGGGGAGGAGGAGGAGGAGGAGGAGGAGGAGGAGGAGGAGGAGGAGGAGGAGGAGGAGGGAGGAGGAGCAGCAGCAGCAGCAGCAGCATCAGCACCAGGAGGAGGAGGAGGAGGAGGAGGAGGAGGAGGAGGAGGAGGAGGGAAGAAAAAAAAAAGGAGGAAGAGGAGGAGGAAGGGCCGGCGGCGGGAGGCGGGAGGCGGAAGGCAGGGGGCAGGATGCTGAAAACAATAGGCGGGATGAGTAGGAGGAGCGGGAGTAAACCTGTAAAGAAATTAAGATCCCCCTGTGCGATCGTTAGCGTCAAAACAAAAGTATGTAATATAGGGTACGGATTCAGCGGAACGATATCCTTAGCAACGCAGCAAGCCGCAACAAACCGCAACAACCTGAATGGAAACCGTGGTGTGCTGACATTCCTGGCGTCGCACGAAGTAATGGCATCGATGACAATGATGGCTCCTCCTCTGGCGCTGAATCCGCTGCAAAGACTTTTGAAAACGTGCTGGAACCCGTCTGTAAGCGCTGTGGAAAACCGCTGAGCTCAATGGGTGCCCTCTGAAACCCATCAGCTCTCTGGGCGTAAGTGATATATCGAGTTCTTGCCTTCTCTGTCCCTCCTTTCCTGCTCGGGTGAAGGGTTCACCCCTCCCCCATACCCTCTACCCTGGGCCAGGGAGGGGGGGGGCGGGGGGGAGCGGGTAGTTAGAGCGTCTAAAGTGACTCAAGATGGCTCCAAGAGGGCCCTTGGCAGCCCACGGCAGCCTCCAAGATGGTTCAAGATAGCCGAAGATGGCTAAATATAGCCGCCGACGTACCTCCAAGAGGCCCCATGGCAGCCTCAAGACGGTTCCAGGTGCCCTTCGAGCCTTTCTGGGCACCCTCCACGAGGCCAGACTCCTGCAAAACGTTGAACAAATATGGCCTTCTATTTTTCCCCAGCACAAGCTTGTGAGGGCGCAGGGCCGAGGCCTCGGCAGCAACGGTACATAGAACCCGGCGGCATTCAACAATCAAACAAACCCTTGGCCTGTTAAATTCGTGAATTCGTGTGGTAATGGAAGACAAGAGAGCAGAAAAGGGAGGGAGGGTTGGGCGGCTCGCGCGGCTGGATTGATCCAACGGTTGCGGATCCACAAATTGCCAAGCCAACACGATAAACTATCTCCAAGGCCTCCATCAGAAGCTTGAGGGGGCGCAGGGCCGAGGAGCCTCGGCAGCAACGGTACATAGAACCCGGCGGCATTCAACAAGCAAAAAATTCTTGGCCATCCACACGGCCAATTTCATTAGCGCACTGGTTATACCGCTAGCATTTACAAATGTCCCACAACCGCGTGGATCTAGTATCACAGGAGGCGTCTACCAACGCTTTAGCAAGAGCCTTGCACAGGAGCTTCGGATACGGCTGCGCCACGGCCGTCCAAAACTGGCCCCCCGGGGCCTTGCCCTCGAGAACCTGGCGCCTACACCCAGATCGCTCGCAGAGCTTTTTTCGTTGGCATTTTCGCCCGAGACGGTCCGAAGGGACGTGCCAGAGGCGAAGCCGGGTGCGCTTTCTCCAAGGCTCACCCCACATACAAAAGTCTGCGAAGACGCCCCGAAAGCCGGTGAGCCTAGTGAGACCAAAAACTGGCGGACAAAGCCAAAGCCTAGAAAAAAACATGATTCTCGAGCCCTCCAGGGATCCCACGTTTATGAGCTAACCTAGCGAGCGTCGCAGCCGCTGCATGCTCAGGCGCAACCGCTGCTGCACCACGGGTGGCACCTTCGCCGCCTGCAGCGCCAGGCGGCCGTGCTTCTCGCATCTTCTGACCGAGAGCCGGGCCCGCCAGCGGCCGCGCTTGGCCGCCTCCTCCAGCGACCTGCGCCCCGCGATCCTGTCGTGACTGGCCCCGCCGCGCCTCGAGCAGCACAGCGCGGCGCCGAGGTCTTGCAGGCCCAGCGCCGCCATTGCCTCCTCGAGCTCCGCGCGCAGCTGCGCGCAGCCGAAACTCCACGGCGGCGCGCGGGGCTCCAGCCGTGCCTTGAGCTCGCTCAGCACTGGCGCGAGCCAGAGGAGCTCGGGGGCGTCCAGCGGCAGCGAGTCGCCCAGCTCGCCTGTCTTGCCGGGCACCAGCAGCTCCTCGGGATGCAGCAGCAGCGTCCATCAGCGGAACCCGCCTTGCAGGCCCTGAGCGGGTGCCACCAGCTGAAACGCCTTCATGGCCAGCAGCTCGCTTGGTCGCGGGCAGCAATGGAACGTGAGGACGAGGGCGCGCGCCGTCGCCACCTGGCCCTCCAGCAGCAGAGTTTCCGGGACTCCGCACAGGACGAGCCAGGGGAGCGGCGGTCGCGAGTGGTCTGGACGCCTGCGCTTCCAGCCCAGCAGCGCTCGGCTGCTCCGCGGCAGCACCGCCCGCGGGGGTCGCCCCAGCGCTGGCCTCGCCCACGGCGCCGCCGACAGCAATTTCGCCGCCCTGTTGGGCCGCGCACCTTCCGAGAACTCGTCGTTCAGGTACTGCGGCAGCGCGTCGCCCCACTCCAGCGCGCCCCAGCTGGGCAGGGTCTCCAGACCCAGCCAGCTGCAAAGGCCACTGAGGCAGCGCAGGTAGTTCCGCTGCGTCGACGGCCTCACCGCTTCCAGCTCCAAGCCCGAGACGCTCGAGCCCAGGAGGCGGTGCCACGGCAAGGCTGTCGCGGCAGGCGACTCGGTCGCGGTGCCCCGGCGTCTGACACGGGCCCTCCTCGCTGGCGGGGCGCCCAGCGGCGCGGCCGCAGGTCGGCGGCTGCCCGCAGGCACGCTCGAGGCCAGCGACGGCGGCCCCCTCGGCGCGGCCGCCAGCAACGTTCGGCGTTCCATCGCCCCGCACCCAGCGAGGCTCGAACCGCCTGGAAAGGCCGTCGGCGGGGTGTCCTTCGGAGGGAATCCAACGAACTGAGACTCGACACGATGAAGCAAGCTGAAGTGTGGTAAGGTGACGCAACTGAGCAAGAATGGGAAAGTCCGAGGCTCGTCCTTTTGCAACTGCACAACAAGTACACATGCTATCGGACAAAAAGAGAAGCCTGCAGCCGTGATGCGCCACCCGGCGCACCTGCCCCCGCATCGCCTGGAGCAGAGCCTCGCCCTCCAGGAGATGGATCGAAGCCTTGTGCCGCCACCGCCTCGAAGCCGCGGTCTTCCACAGAGGTGGCCTGCAGAACTCGGAGGGTCCACGGCGCCCTCTAGCAAGGCGCGCGCCCTCGAGCCCTCGGCCACCAGCTCGCGCCCCTTGAACCGCCGGCGCTCGCGCGCGCGCCCGACGCGGCCCGCCCCGGCGGGGGCGGCCGCGCACTCCACAGCGCCCAGGCCCGCCAGGGACGCGTCCGCGGCCATTGCGCCAGGCGCTCAGGCGCCGCGCAGATCGGCCCACACCAGCGGCAGCAGCGCCCGCATCCAGGACAGCTCCCGGCGCGCCGAAGGCCAGAGCCGCACTCGGCGAGCGTAGCACTTGCCGATGAAGACGTAAGAGGCGCTTAGCAAGCTGAGCACCTCGCGCCGCAGCAGAAGGACCTACGTCAGGTGCCCGATCAGACGCTCCAGCTCGGCCCCTGTCAGGAGTGGATGCGTCAGGATGTATGTAGTCCAGGCTCAGGGCCAGCCGCCAGAACCGCTTGGGCGCGATGTGGATCGCGCGCTTCTCTCCGTCGACGTGGAAGCCTGGGAGGTCCACGTCGACTTGCGGCCCGGAGACGTCACGAGTAGCCAGACCACGACCCCTCAGCCGCCTCTCCATCGAGTCGCCATCAACCTGGACTGTCTCCTTCTCGGCCCCCAACGAGGCGAAGATGTCGATGCGCGGGAGAGCAGCGGGCTCGCGCCCAGCGACGGCGGGCGCGCAGCGGCGATTGCAGATCCAGCGTCGAGAGCCCAGCGGCCCCAACCGCAGCAGCTCCGCATTCGCCGCCTGCACGAGCGCCACGGCCCAGCCCCAGCCCATCGGCACCACGCGAACCTGGAAGTGCACCCGCTCGGCGCCTGCAGGAAACAGGCCGCGCAAGCGCCGCGGCACCGCCCGCCGCGGCACCGCTGGCAGAGCGAAATCGGCACGCAGGTCGACTGGCAGCAGGAAATGGTCATAGCAGTTCTCGACGTCTCCTTCGTTGACCCACAGCCCGTCGGGCGGCGCGAACTGCGCGTTGGTCTTCCGAGGATCGAAGATGATCCGCAACGAGCCGTCCTTCTTGCGAACAAAGAAGACTCCCACAAAATTGCGGACCTCGGTCGCCGGCTCGACGACTCCAGATTCATAAGCACTGTTCAAAAACTCGGCGAACTTGCTCGGAGACCTCGCCAGGATGGGATCCATCGCGATGTCCAGCTCGTCCGCCTTCGCCGCGCTGTCCGTAGTACACGCTGCTGGTAGCCGAATAGCGCGGCCACTATCCTCCAGCAACTTCTGGTAGTGGTCGGGCAGGCAGCCAACGAGGTCGATCGCCTGGTTGCCGACCGCCGGCAGGGCAAGCCTGCCACGCTGGTAGGTGGCGAACTCTCCGGCGACGACGCCATCACAGGCGTGGCCGGATCCGCAGCCCCGAAGCGCAGACCACGCTCCCGAAGTGGTGAGGTCGTCGGGCGGTGGCGGCACCGAGTAGTAGGCCCTGGCCAAGTTGGCCACCGCCTGGCGCTGAATGGCACAAGGCATCACTTTGGGGCCCCACACCTCACCGCGCCCGCCCAGAGCGTTAAGCGTCGCGACGCCGTCCTGCAGCCACGCCCCCGCAGCCCAGCGGCGCGAGCGCCGCCGATCCGCGCAGCGCGAAACGCCCAGCCCCGCCGGCGATAAACCCTCCAGGAGATCAGCCTGGCAGCGACCCGATGGCAGCGGCAGCAAATCGCGAGCCCAGTCAAGGCCCTCACCTGCAACGCCAAGGCGGCTCGCCATCCTCCTCAAGCGAGCAGCCCTCCCTCATGCAGCTGGGGCGACGGCCGGGGGCCTCCGCCGTCCGAGGCAGCTCGAGCAGCCCCCCCCCTGCCCGCCGCCTTTCTTGCGCGGGTTCTTGGGGGGCTTGTCGTCGCTCGGCCCGCTTGAGGCGCCGGGGGTCACGTCTGTCGAGCGTGCCAGTTGCCGCTCCTCCTTCGCCTTGCGGCGCCCCTTGAGCACGGCGCTCTCCTCCGACAGCTTCTGCGAGATCCAGGTCTCCAGCGCCAGTGCCGCCAGAGCGCGCCCGTGCCGGCCCTCCTCTCCCACGAAGAACCTGTCGCTGTCGAGGTGGCCGCTGTCACCGCCCGCCGTCGCCGAGACCAGCATCCGGGCGCACCTCTCCTCCAGCAGCTGGTAGCGACGCCCCGCGAGCTCCAGCGAGGCCAACTCACCGAAGTTGAGCTGGTCGCACGTCAGGGCGCACTCGAAGAGCCGGCTGCGGGCCTCGCGCTCTCCGACGCCCCAGTCGCTGGGGCCCGAGCCCAGCAGCTGTCGCCACCAGATGCACCTCCGCGCCGGCGTCAGCTCCTGGCGGGCGATCTCGCGCGCGAGCCACTCCGCCGTCCGCGGCCCGCTGATCGGCCAATCATCGAAAACCGTGGTCGTGGGGAGCGCCGCGGCCTCCTTGCCAAGGTTGGTT
The DNA here is from genome assembly GCA_963575745.1 of Prorocentrum cordatum. Classification (NCBI taxonomy): domain Eukaryota; class Dinophyceae; order Prorocentrales; family Prorocentraceae; genus Prorocentrum; species Prorocentrum cordatum. The sequence continues at coordinate 56,677 of CAUYUJ010021003.1, read as the reverse complement.
TGCCTTCTTGCTTTCTCGTTTCCGACGGGCCCCTGATGCCTCAAAATGGCCCCAAGATGGCCCCAGCGAGCCCCGCGAGGGACCCATGAGGGCCCCGCGACGAACCCAGGAGCGCCCAAGAGCGCCCCGGGAGCGCCCCAAGAGCGCCCCAAGAGGCAATTGTTGAGCCTCCGAAGGGGGGTACCTAAATTGAACACCTCCTTCTGTTTGAAGCAAGTGTTGAGCCTCCGAAGGGGGGTGCCTAAATTGAGCACCCCCCTCTGTTTGAGCCATGGGGGCCCAGACGGCCCCACGAGACCCCCCAGACCCGCCCAAACTGCCCCGGGAGGGTACCAACAAGGGCCCAAGAAGGTCCCAAGAAGGCCCCCCAGGACGCGACGCGTCTAAGGCAACAGGCAACGAACAACGCGCCCAGGGCCGCAGGCAACCAATGACACACGAGGACAGCAGGTAACAATCGATACGTCGGAAGAAAAAGGCAACCAGCAACACGTCGCGAAGGAGGTCTGGCGACCTTTTCTGGATGGGCTGGTCGGGATACCTTGTTCGCGAGCTCGCAGGGGTGCCAGGCGCCGCCAAGGAACTGCAAACTAGCAATGGCCTAAATTACCCACTCGGTGCGCAGGAGCGGACTACACTGCGCCTCAACTGCGGGAGACCCAGAGCAGTTCCAGGACCACGTGCAGCGCCAAAATGGCGAAGAGCAAGGTGACGTCGAACTCGAAGACCACCAGGGGGTAGCTGGTCGGGATATTTTTTTCGGTCGGCGGCTCCAAGGCAACGGTCAAAAAGCGAAAGCGGCGCCCAGGTGGCGGAACGGGGCGAATTTGAGAACAAAGCCGCCAGTGCCGGCGGACAAGCTCGCCCCCGCAAGACAAACTCGCAGTTGCACATGCACTGAACAAAATGAACTAAATTCACAAACAAACGCACACAAGCGCCGCAGCGTGAACCGAAGTAAACGGGCTGCCTAGAAGAATGTGCGGAGGCAACGGAGTGAGTCGCCGGGGCGGCGCCAGACTCCACGCCGACCTGCACAAGCCGAACGGCTGCGGAGAGGGCCGCTGGCGTCCGAGACTCGCGGGGGAAGACCAAAGGCGCTGGTCGGGATACGCGAAGCGTCTAGATTTTCAAATGTCCTCGTCCTGGTCGTACACGATTTCGAATTGCACAACAATTGTGTTCCGAGATCCCGCGGCCTTCCTGGGGGGCAGTAGTGCACCCCGCGATATCGGGCCGCCTGGGTACGGAGCGTTATCTTAGCACCGCGAGCTCCCCCAAACTAATATTCTCTCGTGCAGCACGCAGCCGAATTCTGGAAACATTGAGAATACGGTCTAACTGAAGCGAACGAGTACGACTTGGCATACGAGCGCAACCTATGGCGAAACCGAGTGGAGGCAGGTCTATTTTTGGCGGCCGAGGGCGCAACCTATAGCGCAACCAGTAGGAGGCAGTCTTATTCTCGGCGGTCGAGCGCGCAACCTTTGGCGCAACCAACAGGATGTAGTTTTTTTGGCGGCGGCCGAGCGCGCAACCTAGGGCGCAACCAAGAGGGGGCAATTCCACACTCAACAACCAAGCGCACACCCTATAACGCAACCAGTCAACGACGACGACACTGGCGACGATCACCGCCACCGCGATGATACCCAAGGCGACGACAAGCACGCCGACGAGGCCCACCGGCTGGACATCAAAATGCGCGCGGGGCTTCGCCCAATGCGTGCTCGCCGTTTGGGCTGGCGGCAGGGCCGAAGCGGCGAGCTGCCCTGTGATTCTCTATTTCGAGTGGCCCTGCTCGCATGGCGCCGCTGCGCCGGAGCGGGGGCCTTGCTGGACCACGTGACAGGACGGCCCCAGGGGCCAGTGGGCTCCAGGTGCCAGGATAGCGCTACAGGGCGCCAGCTGCGTTATCTCTTCGCTGGGCAGGAGGGGGGGGGGAGGGGCAGGGTTAGGAGGGGGAGCAAGAAGAGGAGCAGGAGGAGGGGGAAGGGAGGTGGGAAAGGAATGCGGTGACTGGGAAGACAAGGAGGTGTTGATCCCGCTGCTCTGGGAAACGAAGGGGCTCTCACCTCCCCCCGATGCGACGCCAGCGCGGCGGGATTTATTCGCTGCCCTTCTCGACGCCTGGGCGCCGCCGCCAGGCCCGGGGGCCGTCGACAAGAAAGGCGCAGGATAGAAATCCAGCCCCAGGGAGAGGGCGCAGTGAGAGCTCGACCACAAGAAACCGTCCACCAGAGGCCCAACCCGGAGACCCCAGGACGCACATTCATTTTTGGTCGGGGAACGTCATGCTTCCACAGCAAAACCATCAAAACCCATGAAGTACGGGGCACCCTGGAGGCAAGCAGGGCGTTCCTCGGCATGGGGTTCCAGTTTGAAAAGGGCTGGGGGGCCCAACCAGCAGCCCCAGCCCCCGCCCGTTTGCACCGTAGTAACGATAGTCCCAGTAGTAGGGGGCGAGCCATCTCAAGCAGTTTTGGCATCGATGGGAAATCGCACACCTCGCACTGAGGTGTAATCAGATCAGGGCGACCGGCCGCTTTGAACCAAGCAGCCGAGGACGCACGCTCGCCCCCACTCACATGCAACACCCAGCTCACACTAGTCGGGGGGGGAGGGGGGGGACGAAGCGTGAATCCGTCGCCTCTATACAGCAGGCACAGCAGCTACTAGATTCACAATGACCGCAAAAAGGGCGGGGCCATAAGGAAGGTGGGCCCGCGCGCAAGTTGCCTTGCCTGCACTGTACTGTGCATGCGAGTACTCCTCAGGCGGTTACAGAACGAGATGTCTGGCCAGCCCGATAGGGAGCTTGACGCCTTAAGTCATGTTTGAAGGATCGTGTACCTCCCATGACCTGTCGGAGCATTTATCTGTCGATGCTCCCGTTGGTGTGACCGTCCGCGGTCATATCGCGGGTGTCACACCGCTGAATACTGTGCACGATTCCTCGCTTCAGCATTTGTCGTATCCAGCTGGTGTGTCTTAAAGGGTACACTCAGTCGGTTTCTTCACATCTTTGCTTGATAAGGACATAAAAATAGACTCAGCATCTATGGTCATAATGACCCTGATGCTCAGGCCACCCAATTCAAGTAAGTCTTTCAACTGGGTGGGAGTTAACGGCTCTGCATGAAGCTCGTGCAGAGTCACGATCGTGGGATAACAGTCCCCCAAGCTGCGGGCTGCTGCTAGTGTCTCTGCTGAATAGCTCGAGCGGGCCTGCAAGCGGTGAGACGTGCAGTACACATCGATTACGTGAACGACAAGCTTACCGGATGGCGTGCTTCCACGCCGTAGCAGGTTTGACCCGTGAATACCATTGCCATTGACTCCGTCATCGGCATCTCCATTCAGGAGTCGGTAACCTGAGCCGCTGCGCAGGTCAACCTCGCCCGTGGGGGTCATCGCCTGGTAGACGATCTTCTTAGGACAGACCTGCAGGTCCCTGGTAATCGCGTTCAGTCGTCGCACTTGTATGTTGATCGGCTCTTGGACACGTCGTCGAGAGACAACATACACCATCACCCACACCTGTGTGATTAATGCATACGCCAAGGCGCCTCTAAGGCTGACGAACATGTATGTAACCCTCTTGGATGCTTGGGCGTCAGCGTCGGCGCCTGTAAGTTCAGGATGTTGTATAGGACGGAGCTGTTTGGTGTATTCGTCTTGGTCCAAAGTGACACTGCCGTTCTCATCCTTGGTATATCTCACAGCACACTTGGTGCACGTGTGCTTATTGAGTTTACACTTACCAAAGGTGTATTCTACGCACATGACGCACTGGTCAATGGTGTCCTCTGTACCGGCCGTATTAATGTCATCAACATGTTTGGCCGTGAGCAGGTTACTGCCCGTCTCGAACTCCTCATCGTAGGACGTGGGTCTGAGACCGAAGCCTCTTGTGGACCTTCTGAGCTAAAGTGAGAAAACTCGAGGTGCGTCCTTGGTGCCAGTGCCTGGCTTAAGGCGCTGCAAGCAGTGCTTCGACTCGTCGCAGTGTTCGAATCCCGGGAGAGTTCGAAGCGCCGTGGCCGATCCGGGCGGCAGACTAAAGCACACCACACGTTATTTGTTCACCAGTTGCCTCAGCAAGTTCCTGGTAGGTCAACCCTTCCAGGAAAGCCATGTTGATGTCGAGGGAAGCAACGAGCCATTGCTTCTTGCACGCTGCCGCGCTCGCGAGTAGTCTCTGGCTCGACCGCCGCGTTTTTCCCGAAAAGGCTCCCATATCGAAGGCTTCAGGGTCCATGGGGCCTCGGAGCACCAGGCGTAATCTGACGGTGCGTTCCATGTCGCCTTTCTCGTTCTACAGAAACTTCCATTTTTACACATGCCTCGAAGTCATGATGTTTGACGCTTTAGATATATCTTGGATGTTGAAGCACTTGTTGTCAAACCATGTCTTGAGTTCAGTGTATAGGGCTTTCGATACTTTCTCGGGATTCGCCTGGATGTCAGCCTTCGAGAGGAGGTCGTCTTCCTTGACGACCGCAGCACACTTTGCAGCGGCGGCAACATATACTCGCATGGTGGTCACACGGTCGGCATATGATATCCAGCGCTGTTGTTCGGACAAGACTACTTTTGACATTTCTGCCGTAAAGCAGAGTTCTACATATTGCCCCTTTTCGTCCGAGTCCAGTCCGCAACTGCAATCTTCGATCGTGGAGCACAGTGGGACATGATACGTCTCCTCGATGTCGGAGTCGCGCGGGCGTCCCCACTTAGGCAAGTGTCCCCGCTGTTCTTCAGCTACAGTGATCAGCGCACTGTTGGCTGGAATCATATGTGTGGGCACTGTGAAAAGATCCTCTAGTGGAGTTGCCTCCAGTAGTCCCCTTTCATCTTGTAGTTCTGTATACCACACTTCCATAATGCGTGCCTCGAGGTCAGCCTCCGATTCCTCATATCGTGGGAAGCCGTCCATCCTCCTGTGGTGGTTCGGCAACTGGGCCTTCTCTTGCGGTTCCGCCCGGTGTCGGCACATCCACCAATTAATCAAGCTTTGTCGCATCCTGGTCACAGCCCGCTTGAGGTTTGGCGGACATCAGGCACTTGGTGATTCTTGAATGTGCTGATCCAGTTATATCGTGAATGTTAAGAGCGGTGCCTTTTGCTTCATAATCGTGAAATCCTGGATGCACCTCGTTGTCATAGTGGACCAATGCGCAACTGTCAGCGTCAGCCACCGGAGGTTGCTTGTGGATACTCTTGGCTAACCTGACCGAAACTACATTCTCAATGCGGAAGAAGTTTCTGATGAAGTATTGTAAAGCCAGATGTACCGCAGGACATAGTCGGCTTGCACTTGTCATCTGAAGCATCCCCTTCTTGGTCGGGACATAGCCAAATGTTATAGCAGGTCTCCCCGCAGGTAAACTGGCCACGAACGTCAACACCGTCCGTTGTGCAGTGTTGTCGGAGCCGGTCTCTCTGGCTATCAGAGCTTCAATATAGAGTGAGTGTCGTGCATCGCCGCATTGTACCTGAACGTCGCGGATTCCCACTCGAATGATGACTTGACCCCTCTCGGGATCGTTTCTTGCGAGCGGGAATGGGCCATTCCAGCCTCCCCTGTCGTCCTTCGTGGTTGTGGGGTGATGGTAATCAAGTAAATCTCCTTTATCGTAGTAGTGCTGACAGGTGATAGTTGTCTTAGTGCGTCATGCACGATTGGTACTGGCTAGTGCAATGGCCTGTGTGCTAGCTTCAATGCATACCTTGCGTATCATCTGTTCACGAGAATGGTCCGACGTTTCCGTCGGCTGTCCGTGATCCAGGATAGGCAAGTCAGGGACCAGTGCCGGTTGCCGTCCAAACAGGGCGCTGCATGGAGACACCTCATTATAGAAGGTGAACGCGTTGGCGGCAAATGAAGCTTCATGCAGTAGTCGTGTGAACGCAAGAGGTATGTCTAACCTGTTGAGTTCAGCTTCCATGACATGAAGTAGATGGCGCAGTATGCCAAGTCTGGCTTCGATCGTCGCAGCGTGTTCCCCACGCGCACGCATCCTTAGATCAGTGCCCTTTGCCTTAAGGACTGCTTTCGCAGTGCCGTTGTTGAGGGCACCCTCTCCATCGGAGTAAGAGTACCTTTACAAGTCCAAACTGCATCCAGCACTGATGGTACGCATCCAGGATACTGGTCATCGTCTTGTCTGGCATCTCCATTCCAGTAGCAGAGCGAACACAGCGATCGATGCAATGAATTATTATATATTGTTTGTAGAACAGAAGGTCGCATTCAGCTTCTTCGTTGAACTTGCCAGGCAGTGCAGTAGACGGCGCAACCGCATGCCCAGGCTTGTCCCAAGCCCTGCACTCCCGACATGTGTCGCAGACACCTTTAATCAGGTTGAGTCTGACGCTGTCCAGACCTATCTTGGTTAAGATGAGTCTCCTCTGAGGCTCTTTCGCATGGAACAAAGGCAAGCGTCGCTTCCGCAGCTCGCGTGTTACCACGCTTGGGTCAAGGCTTCGTAAGTTGTGTAGACTGATTTGTACGTCGAACCTTGACCAGTCTGGAAGTCGCGGTCGTGCAGCAGGGTTACCCGCAGGGGGCGGTGGAGATGGATATCCTCCTTGCTGTCGGCCACGTCTGACTCTGACCTGTGGCAGTCGGATGTGGCCATCCGAACTCCCAGCTCCACTCGAGGCAGGTTGCCCTGCAGCAGGTTCAGCAGCCTGTCTGCCTACTGTAATGTCGTGGCTGCTGGCACCCGCTGTGGGTCCTTCTCTAGATCTGGGTCTTGGTGCTCGTAGCCGCACAAGTGGTGGTGCGGCTTGTGCCTCGGGTGGTGGTGCTGCTGGTTCGGTAGGGGCCGGTGGTGCCTGTCCGTGATTGTCGGGCAGCTTCCAAGGTTTGGCAATATGAATTTGCCTGGTGTCCGTACATGTCCAGGCTTGTTCTGGCCGTAATTCTTCTTGCAGCTCGGACATTCCTAATGGTAGTCTCCCTTATATTACAACCTGCAACGCTTGGGGTTTGTCATGTGAGGGAGAGCGCATGTTAACATTACCCGCGCATGCAGGACATCCTAGCCCCCCCGAGAGCGGTCTCGTGATCGAGCCGTCGGGTTGTCGAGGGATGGTTGGATCGTCCAAATCATATCCCCTCACGTTGGTAACTAGCAGGGTGGAAGAATAAAGGTGACCATGAACGAGATCACGGTTCACCTGGAATAGATCATGTGCGATCTGAACTGCGTCGACGAAAAGAGGCTGCATCTTTGAAGTATAATGTGCAGCCATGGACAGTTCTTTGTTACAGACCGACGCATGTTGATAATGGCCAACGCAGCGTCTTCGCTCAAATAGTGTAAGTAGAAGGCGGTGGTTGGCCATGGTCTCGGTCGGTTACCGTATTAATACCTCATGGGAATCACGCAAGCGGGTAGTACATTGGTCCATATTCACATTACAAATGCCCTTGCATTTGGCCCATGTGGACCATGGTGGTATCTGATCCACCCAAGTACCCACTGGTGGTTCTCGTAAGTAAAGCCGTCGAAGGTCGTTCTGACGTATGGCGACCTTGCCACATAACTTGATATGTGGAAGATTTTCTTTGTGGTGCTCATGCCAAGTATCAAAACTGACTTGGGAGTTGAAGTATGAAGGTAGTCCAGTCGTTCTGCAGTTGGGTTGTAGTGTGACAACATTGACGAAGCACACGTCCAGGCAGTGCATCACTGCATCCTGGGCATCCTTGTGTCTAAGGTCAACACATGAGCGTTTGTCTAAGTTTCCCCCGGAGGACAAACCTCGGCTGAATGCAAGCTGCGATAAACCTCCACTTCCTCCACGCAATTCCAACATGTCAACCTTGTTGTGTCGCCCATAGCATAACGTTGGGATTCTAGAGAATTCATCTGCGTAGGATTCAGCAGGTAGCCCCGCAGGTAATGTGATGAAGGCCCCCTGTTCATCCTCACTTTCCGTATCGGAGTCAAGGGGAACGTCGGTGTAGTACGCACTACATCCGAGACCTCTGAGGTCATCCCCGCAGTCGTCGTTGCCTTCTTCGACTACCCTGGGTATCTTGCGTGGCTCGATGCCCGCTTCTTTGTCGGCTTCCTGTTTTTCTTTTGTTTGATTCGGGCATCGGTCGGCAGTGCTGTCTGTTGTTCAGTATCAGGTGAACTTAGCGTCGGACAATCGGGAATAGACGGGGGCACGCGGCCACGCTCAATCGAAGGGGGAGGGAGACGATCGTCACCGACGAACGCAACTCGCATTGGGCGTGGACGCGGGCCCTCCTGTCCGATGAGAGCCGGTTCTGGCGGCTCGCAGTATAACCGAGTACGAATGTTTGTTACGCCATCCGGTAACGGCGCATTGTAATTGTACCCGATCGGCTGGACCTGGATCTTGATGTCTTGTATAATATGATTGTCGTCCCGGTTCATCGTTAACCCGTCTTACGACATGGTCCCATTCAGGAACATTCTTCGGAGACTGAACGTAACTTCGAGCTCCACTCGTGTGTGACTGCTAAGGTGTACAGCACTCGCGTGGTTTCTCTTTGCTTTGTGTAAATCCATGTGATCAATCAATCTCGCGCTCATGATAGCCAATGCTTTGTTGCGCCATTCTGCCAATTGAGCGCCTTGGCCATGCCAGTCCAATCCATGCTCAGCAAGTTGGGCAGGCCCCCCTGCAGCTTGACACGTGCATCTCCACAAGTTGTCTGGGATGCGCTTGTAGGTAGTTGCCACGTGCAGATATGACCCGCTAGGCAATTTACTTGAACGGTCGCATTTCAAACCGAAAGGGCAGCATCGCATACACATGACCTGCAAGTCGAGATCTTCAAGGGCATCTCGCATGGGACCGGGCGGCCCCACAGGTACACTAGACATGCGTAGAGCCCGAGCCTTAGTCACCAAATTTTGGATGCGTTGATAATGTGGCCCTGTCCGTTTTCCAAGTACCCTAACGTGCCAATCAGCGGGCGCTGCCACCCACAGCAATTGATAATACCCCGAGAGAAGAGCACCCAAATACTGTGTACCAGTAGAGGTCATAACCTCTGTATATGTGATACGGTCACACACGTAACCACGAGCTCGGAGTTCAGCGCAAGCTGTTCGTATGTCTTCAAGGACAAGTGCACGATAATGATAATGATGCGATGAGCATTGATTTGCTGCCGCGGCCACGCAGCCGGGTCCACTGCTTTCCTTGGCAGCCGCACAGCCGGGCGTGCCAATGTCCCTGGCGCGCAAAGCTGGCGCCTGAGAAAAGAATGCAGGTTTCCCCGCGCTAGATGACAGAACCTGAGTGTTCGGCGTGTCGGTGCAAGCGTCGGTGGCCGTGGCGCGCGCCTGCCCCCGTCACTCATTTTCAAGCGGTGGGGGCGTCCAAATGCCCGTGCCATGCTGCACTTAAGAGCCGCTGCTCGAAGTAACCATATCAAACTTCTCAGCGGCATCATTCCCTTCCGCGTGTGCCCCTGCCTTCGCGTCGGGCGGCATCCACTTTTTGCCCGCCTCGTAAATGGCCTGGTAGACCTTCGCCTGCATGTTTCGTAAGGCAAAGTCCTGGTCGGCCGGTGTGGAGATAGTCCCGAGGGACGTATTCCTGCGATGCCCGGCCTTCAAGGTGTTATTCACCACAGACTGGATCGTGAAAGCAAGCGTCTTCTTGTTAATGGAGTTGCTGATGCCCTTGGCATCCTGTGTCATCATATACGCATGGGCATCGCTCATAGCGGGTGTCGCCGCACTACACAAAGCAGGTTGCCCCGCAGCAGCTGACTCTGCGCCAGCTGCCTCTTTGACGAGCAGCGGGGCATCCTCGCAGTGATGGTTGGCCGCGATAGTAAACGACATCGACCTTTTGTCCTCAGCCGCGTTCCCGCACTCGTCGACCTTGAGCGCCAGTTACCCAGGAGGCGTTTTCATCAAATCAAGTACTCTGACACCCCTCCCAAGGAGGAGCTTGTACATATCAGAGCCGGGGATGACCATCTTCTCGTGCCCCTGCTACAGGATCAGGATAGTCCTCATGTTAGACATCTCCTCAGACCCACGATAGCAGGGATATTTCCCCCTGAACACTCAACCGCGTTAGCTGAGTAGGTGTCAGGTCTCGGCACAGCAGATGCCCCCGCCGGATCTCCTTTCTCCTTGCACGCAATTTTGCTGTGCAAGGACTTGCCGCATGCAGCGCCACCATGTCCCACTCCCGACACGTAGAACCTCTTCGTCAAGTTCAGCTTCTTGATGTCGTGTCCATGGGAGCGGGGTGCCCGTTCAAATGTCTGTGCCGTTTTTAGAAAGATGATGTTGATGTTGCTGCCGACGTCCAGAAGGATTGTCAGCATTCCATCCACCATGGTCTCGCTGTTCGCGGCCAGGGCCAGTTCATGGCGTTCTCCAAATATTCCTGGCACCTCAGACAGCGTCGTACCATGCATACATTCGCGGCGCCTCTGCTCCAACACCCAATCGTTCCTTGCCAGAGACGTGAAGACATTCATGTATCCGCGGGCCTCCTCCTCCGTAATGGGGCTCTTCTCGAAAAACCAGGCCGTGGGATACTCGTCATGCATGTGCGGGTGCGATGCAGATGCGAACGGCATGCTCATGAACGTATCCTCGTCGGCGCGCATGCCTATCTGGCCATCTGCGTTCACCATCAACAGTGTGTAGCATGTCGCGCTCGGATATCGCACTGATGCCGCTGCGTGCGCTCACCGGGCTCTCCGTCCTGCGCTGGCTGCGCGGGCGGGTGTCTCGCCCATATGGCATGTTTGTATGTGGAGCTTGAAGCCACTGCGCGCTCCTCTCGGTGGCTCTCTCCATGCGCCTCAGCCACGTGCCGTTGGCCGGCAACGCGGCAGGTGCAGTCGTAGCAGGCGTCCCTGCATTGTTGGCTGTTTCCGCTATTCATGGCATGGGCGTATCCAGAGCAGGCACGGTCGCTTCCGTCGCCTGCGCCGCATTGGCTGATGAAGCCGATTGCCCCGCAGGTGTTGTTGTGGAAGCTGCCGTGTTGTTCCTGATCATCGCCGTGATGCGGTTAGGCTCTTCGCGAAGGTCCCTGAGTTCGTTAGCCCCTCGGAGTATTTCTCCATGACGACTTGCTGCATCCTGATCTCCAGCAAGGGCATAATGAAGCTCAGCTGCGATTAGACGAACGCCCCTGCAAATACCGCAGGGCGCTTCAGTTGCAGCACCTTCCATAGCGCCAGCCAACTGTCTGTCTACATGAGCGTGCGCAACTCGGTCCCAGCACTGCGCATGGAATATGTGACCACACTGAAGCCTCCAGACATTGTCGTGATGCATGAAGTGGTCCAGGCATATGGTACACTTGTTAAAGTCACCGTCGCTGATGACCAGCGGTGTTGCCCACGGCCTGATACGCGTCTGGTGTCCAGAGTAGTTTCACCAACCTCATACTGGATCGGTGGGACCGACGGTGGCTGCATGGCTGCAAGTGCTGCCAGGTTACATGCAGGTGTCCCTGCTGTGATTGGAGTAGCAGGTTGCCCCGCACGACCCAGCATCCTGTTCGCCCGACGCTCATGATTGCGACGCTGGCGGGCCTATTGCATTGAGAGATTGGCCTGCTGCGCCTCGTGAATGGCCAGAATCTCTGAACCCAGCTCCCCCATGGATGATGGCACTACCAGGCCGGGGGCCTGTTGTGTCACACCTGAATCCATAGGGGGGGCCAAATATCCATAATGAAAATCTGGCCCAGCACGCCTGACGTGTAACCAGAGCCGCGTGTCAACTGATATTGATAGAAGTCGTCGGCTGTCGCCCGTGCATACGGATTCTCCGGCTGCATTCCCGCGCGAGGGTTACCCGTCACCTGAGCAAGGTAGTCAGGATATAATGGGAAGTCCATCGGCGGTGCTGTAGGGCGCTCTGCAGCTGTCGGATCGGTTGTCGGATGACTGAAAAATGCTGGCACGTATCCGTACATATTGGGGTTGTCCGGTGATGGATTTGGGTCCGGGACATGCTCCCAAGGCGGCGCCCAGCTAGCGCTAGGGAGGTCGATGCCGCCCCTGCGCGTGCTCTGTGTGGCTTCGCGCATTTGCCAGTACATCCATTCTTGCTGACCAACCAAACTCTCGGTCCTCTGTGCAGCGCGGTGGTCAGGGAAGCAGGTTGCCCCGAATGTGGACGCGGCGATGCGAACGGCGATGTCGCCTGCAAAGCCTGGTAGATCTGCGGGTCCATCCGAACGCTTTGGAGCCTTGCCTGTAGGCTGTTGGTGCTCCCAGCACTCTGTGGAATACAAAATGGAGTTGTGGCCCTACTCATAGGTGCAAACGACGCAGGTTGCCCTGCAGGTACTGGCAGCTGCTGCGTCTGGGCACGCCACGGATCGTTGGCGTACAGCGTGTCGGTGGGAGTAGTTCCATTCGATGTCATACCAGTCACGTCCGCACTCTGGGCCTCAATCCATGATCCGTCAGGTCCCCCTGCAGGTGCCCCCGCGTGATGCCCTTCTTTCAGCATAAATGCCGCGGAGAACTCGACCTCCTGGATGGGCGTCGGTTCGGGGCACTTCAACTTGTAGGGGTTCTTGGAACAAACCAATCTTTCAACGATGATGCATCATTTTGCAATTCGTACATATCGTCGATGGAAAGATCACTTCTCGGAGATATCTGACCGTTGCCACACAGGTACAAGGGATTGATCCATGCATGTCCCACGCGGTTATACCTGCATTTATCGTTGGCAGAAAGCCTATGAGCTGGACGATGTGTGTCGGAGGAATTCTGCCGTTCCGACCTGCCGACGCAATAATCTCATTTGCTGAGCGCCAAATAGCCATACTATCACGGAGCAATTTTTTCAGACGATCCATAATTAACACTTCGGAGTCGACGCGCAGGCCGGACTGGATTCTGTTGTCACCCGGTAGATATGGACAAGCATGAACGAACTGTCTGCATCTTCTCTCGATGGTGTCGCCTGCGCGGCATGACAGCCCTATGCGAAGTATGTTCGGGATATTCTCCCATTGAGTACCACGAATGAAATAACAAGGTGCACCTGGAATAATCAATTCCGCCATCCTCATATACAGTGATTCAGGGCATTTTATCCCAGGACTGCTGCATCCATTACTTGGGCTAATGGAATGTGTCTCGTACATCTCAGTAGCGAACTTACACTTCTTGATATGGGGCCTGTTTTCCTGCATCCCAGCGTCGTCGACGATGCCACTCAAGTTCAGCGCAGTTAATGCTTGATATGCCCAATGGCGGTTGCTGAGATAACGCCGGACAGTCTCCAGGTGTTTGGGGTGGTAACGATCACATCCCTCAGGTGGCCACTTGTTAAGCAGCTCTGAAAGCCCCACCCATCCATCGAATTCGTCGAAAGACGTTACTGCTCTCAGAAACCTATCAGAGAGGTAGTTGTTGTGGAATGGTTTGTGACGAGTGGCAGTAGTAAGCCATTCTGAGCAATAGCGCTGCTCCTCACAGGTCGAATTTGGACCAACAACTCCGTCTGCTTCAAGGATCCCGATCAAGTCGGTCTTCTTGGACAGATACGTGAGCGCCGGGCGCCTACGCAGGATGTTACGCACAATCTGGCGCGCATGAGCGTCCTGATCGGCAATGGCGGCGGCGTCCTGGATGTCGCATTCCACCGCGACGTGTCGATCAGACCCGTCATCATTACGGGGGTGATATGCAGGGTTGATCTTCAGACGCCTGGCGGTGCGTATACAATCCCAATACTGTCGGCATTCAACGGACATTTCCAAAGTAAGAGCAGGTTGCCCCGCAGAACTCTGATCTGCTGCCGATGCTGCAGGTGCGCGGGCACCTGCCGATGACGAGGCAGCGCCTGCGGATCATCTGGGCGTCCGAGGGGTCCTTGGCGGGGTGCTGATGTCGAAATCCTGGCGTTTCTTCTCATTGATGTTGTAGTTCTCGCACTTCCTGTCTTTAGGAGCTGCCCCCGATGCCTTTGATGCAATTCCCAATAGCCACTTACGCCGCGATGGAGAAGCATCCTTTGACGACCCCTCCAGCGTCGGCGCCCAGCCAGTCCTGCGTGTCCGGCCAGGTGCAGGGCCACTACGCGGCACAGGGCCCTTCGGAGTAGGAGCGCCGGCACCTTGAAGTGCAGCTGCTGCGGCGGCCACTGCTGGCCCTCTGAATCGGCGTCGATCAGCAGGTTGCCCCGCAGGCCGTTGTTGCTTGCTATCTCTAGGATTGGGGTCATCCTGGTTTTTCCTCTTCTTCTGTTTAGGCGGTGGTCTGAGCTGATCAGGTCCGAATGAAAAAGACTGACTCGACGAATCCGAAGATGGAGAAATATCAATAGGCGGATATGTCTTCGGCTTGGGAGGAGGTGCTCTCGGCGTTGTCCCTGCGGGTATCCATGGCCCATATCGGACGAGCCCTCTGCCAGGGTTAAGGTCCACGCCATTAGGCTTTCTGACAGCCATATTCCCGATAGTGGCCTTTCCCCCCATGGACAGGTTTATGTAGTAGCGTTAAGCCTTCCATTAATAATAGTAGTTACCCAACCTAAAGATCCAGCGCGGTAAGCGACCTTCGTCTGTGGGGGAAGATCCAAGCCTCATGTAGGGTCAATGGGGGTGTCCGCATCGTAAGTGACGTCCGCGACAGTGGAGAGGGCGTCGGAGTAATCCGAGGCGTACGCTGTAGGAGCTGCTGCCGCGGGGTCTACCGCTTCGGCCACATCTTCAGCTGCAGCATCATCGTGCTGGCCGTCTTGCCCGCTTGGTTTGGGCGAGGCAGGTTCCCCTGCATTGTAAGCACTTGTGAATATCCTTAAACGATGAACGAGTGACAGATTCTTCCATATCTTAATTGATTGGGGTATTTATCGGGCTGCAGTTTGTTCGTAGTCGTCTTCCGCCAAACTGCTCGTTGTGTGGCGTCGCATTTGGATCGGCGCAGTAACCTCGACCATCGCCGTGAGACCAGACCCACGGTGTCTCGCGGAAGCTGGGGCTCCTTGATGGGCGTCTCATGGGGCAGCCGAGCCTATGGTCGGCATACTCGAAGCACATGCACACAATGCCTCTGTAAAGCTTCCGTTCCTCGACGATGGCCCTCTTGAGGCCGCGCTTCACAAGGGCTTCTTATGTTTTGACACCCCCTGTCCTTTCTGAGCGAATGGCCTCGCCCTTTTCACGCCGATCAACCTTGCGAAGAGAATGCCAGTGACGAATATGATGCTCGGCCCAACCCTCGCCCAACCACTGTTGCATTGTATCTGGGTCTATGTGCTGACGAGCCAATCCAGCGCCCGAGTAGCGAACAAGGCGCTGCACTTCGTCCTCTGGATATTCTTCGCGAGGTTCTTCCCCTCGTGGCGGGCGCCCCCGCAGACGCCCCCCCCCTCGGGGAGGCGCCAGGTCCATTGACCTCCCATAGGGGGTGGGGTCCTTGGCTTCCTCGCGCCAGGAGGATGAGGGCGCTGAAGGCCGCTAGAGCGAGCGCCACTGGACCGCGCGCGCGCACGGTCGGGTGAGCCACTGCGGACCCGGCCGCGACGTACCAGACGCGCGTCATCTCCCCATTCTTCGTCATCGTCGTCGGCGCGAAACTTGCGCCTCCAGGACTGGCGGCTTGCCGATCGCTCCTGGCGGCTCATGGGGCGGTCCGAAGCTACGAATGCACGTTGAAATCCTTGTCGCGGCCGAGCTCATACTGAATGCGCTCAGACAGATCGCTAACATCTGGCGGTTTTCCCCGCAAAGGGTCATCACCACTCAATTCCATCTTTGTCGGACTGCCAATAGACCGAAGATAAAGCACCCGCTGCATGTCCTCCTCTGTCGCAGCAATAGTGGCTTCTGAATCCGCGGGTGCACCCGCCATTTCGTCGCCCCCTTCGGCGGGCACGCGGGCGTTCTCGACAAAATCTACATCTGCAGCTTGCCCCGCGATGGGCATGCCCAGCCAGTCTGCCAGATCGATATCATTGTGGCCAGTAAATACCTCCTCGAACAGCCCGTCGGCATAATTCTCGAGGGACATGCTGGCACTCACGTCCCTTACCTTTTCCTGATGTATGTCTACGGTCCCTGCCTTCACCTAAGAATATATCTTCGTATTGTGGCCCGGTAGGGAATGCTAGGAATGCTAACATGCCTCTGCCATGCAATCGCCGCCGCTTACCTCTATCCTTACCTCGACCCTTGCCTTTTCCCCTGAGTGCCCGTCGGGCGATGCGCCGTACTTTACGAACTGGCTTCTTCATGAATCGCCTCCACCTGCGTTGATGTTTCTGGTATCCTGCGAACAACCATTGTGCCTGTTGTTCTTCCGCGAGGTACGTGGGCATATCGGAGTAGTCAAAAGTAGCGGCCTCGTCGGCCGAAGACGCGTCGGCGTCAGTACTGGGGTCGAAGTCGGACTCGGCAGGTTGCCCCGCTGAGCCCACTAGGGCCGTGGCTTGCGCAAGGGGCACCGCGTCGGGCGGCCCCCGAAACCTGGCACAGGAGTCTTGCGACCCCGAAGCTGGACCACCAGTCTGAGCCAGTAGTGTAGTGGTCTCTGTTGGTTGCGGATCGTCAGTCCAGACGTTATTAGCAGGTTTCCCTGCGTTTGCCTCAACGTGGAAGGTCTCGGTTCGGTGACCGTGACTGAAAAGACCACCAATATTGCCAGGGGTTCTCTCAGCAATGTGAGCATATGACCTC
>CAUYUJ010021003.1:10000-35000 GCA_963575745.1 Prorocentrum cordatum | reverse complement strand
AGACCACAGCAGGTGGCCAAATGCCCCCTCTGTCGAAGTACGCGCTCCCGTCCCAGGCTGCCAGGCTGTGTCATTGCCCCCTGTGTCATTGCCCCCAAACTACGCGTGCCTTCCTCCCCCAATCAGTCGGAGCAAAGATGTAGCGCCGGGCAGCCTGGTTGCGTCAGCGTGTCGCTGACATTTGAGGCTGGCTCTGTAACGGGTTGGCCTGTAGTTTTAGGTCTACAACTTACCTTTCTAAAACAGAAAAGCCTGACGGTATCGAGAAGCACGTATACGACGGCGGGTTGCCGTGAACTGAGAGACCAGCGAGGAGCAGGGCGCATGCGGCAAGCCACAGCGGGTGGGGATGTCCCCTCTGTCGGGGTACGCGTCAACTCGTCACCCCTAGCCCACCTCAACCATGCCCCCGCGCGCTCGCTTCCCTCGGACTTGACCCGGGGGCAGCACAGCAAACTGTCGGAGGCTGGAAGTGCAGGCACGGGCGTGTCGAGAGCTTGAATGAGTAGGCTCTGCGTGATCTCGCGTTCGGCTCGCCAGCGAGCAGCAGCGACGGGCGAGAAATAAGAGGGGGTAGGGGAGGCCTCGCGCCGAAGGAGGCGACCGCGAAATCCCCACGCATCCGCAAACGGACACACCGGAGCCCAGCGCACACCAGCCATCAGCGAGGAACGGCCCCTGGGGGGGGGAGGACAGGCCAACGGCCGTCGTCAGGAGCGAGAACGGCGAGAAAAGGCAGAGAGACGAGACGACCGAGACGGCGGACGCCAGCACGAAAGCAGGAGGAGCCTTGGTTAAAAAGTAAGGGCTGGACTAGGCAAGAGAAAGTGGCAATCAGAACTCTTCGGTTTGCGGTAGTCGATGTTCTGAGAGCCGTAGTTGTGGAAGACGTGGGATCGTAGGCCCTGCCATGCCATCGCCGCATGTTGTCCCAATGCTTGGCCACGCACTGTTGTGATAAAGTGTGGTCGTAACTGTTGTGCCGCCCAGCGTCGCTACGTGTAGGGCACCGCTGCTATCCCCAGTCGTCACTGCCGTCAGCTTGCGCCGTGAGGAACCTTGGTTTCGGTGCTGGGAACTTGGGCTTGGGCATGCTCTGTGTTTCCAAGGCAAGGGTTATCCATTGCCGTTGCCGTAGTTCTGCATTGCGTAGGTTGCTCTGTCGCACTTCTGCTAGAGGTTGTTGGCATTGCTGCTGGTGGTGGCGTAGCGTCTCCGTGTGTTGCCAGAACCTCTCGTTGCTGCCGTCGTCGACGTACTGCGTATCGCGGTGATCTGTATACGTTGCCATTCGAGTGGAACCTGCTCGTCCCTCTTGAAATTACGCGGCGAGCGAGGGGGGAAGTGAGAAAGGGCGGGCCGTCTCGGACGGCTCGAAGTCCCCGGGCCTTCTGAGAAGTTTTCGAAGCCTTCCCCGAAGACGCGAACAACTTCTCAGAAGGCGCGAGGGCTTCTGAGAAGTCCCGCCGCCTTCTAGGAAGGCCTGCTCCTTCTCACTTTTCCTCCTCGCTCGCCGCCGAGAAATCGCATCGGCGGTGCTCCTGCTCGGAAACGGACCTGCCTGGTGGCAGACGTGGACGGTGCCAACTCCGATGTCGGTACTGCAGTCGGCCAGCGCTGCGCCTGCGCAGCCCTGGGGGGCGGTCAGGTGGGAGGGATTCCGGGGCTTGGTGGAGGAGGAGGAGGAGGAGGAGGAGGAGGAGGAGGAGGAGGGAGGGAGGAGGAGGGAGGAGGAGAGGGAGGGAGGAGGAGGGAGGAGGAGGGAGGAGGGACGAGGAGGGACGAGGAGGGACGAGGAGGAGGAGGAGTAGGAGGAGGAGGTGAGGAGGTGGGAGGGATTCCGGGGCTTGGTGGAGGCGGGTGGAGTGGGCCTCTGGTCTCTCTCGCGCGGCGCTGGGCTGCTGAGCGGCAGGTGCGTCAGTGCCTGTCGGTTGCTAGTCAGGCGCGGGAGCAGTGCTTGCTTGTGGTTGTCGTGCTGGCCGCGGCGCGCCTTCGGCGGTGCAGTCGCTGCGGTGAGAACGTGGCGGTGTCGTGGGATTGTTGTCGTCGTCGCCTGGTACGCCGATGGGGCTGCGGATGTACTGCAACAGCTGCGCAGCGTCGTGCATGCGCACTGCCAGATCGCACTTCATGGCGTCGTCGTCGTGACAAGAGCGAAGCCATTGTGAGACCGGGAGCATGGCCTGATTGGCAATATCTTTCATTATTGTCCTAGGTGCTTGGGTTAAGGAGGTAAGGTGCCCGTTGTTGATATCGACTGCTGCTCTGAACTCCTCGATGAGTAACACTCTGTGAAGTCATGCATGTTGTTTCCTAGCGCAAGACGTGGTTGGTTCAGAAAGCGTGGTCGCAAAGGTGGAAGGTGTGAGTCTGCCGGTGTAGGGTCGCTGAGCGTTAAGTACTTGGTCTGCTCGGTAGCTGGAAGCTTGAACGTTGAGAGTCGAGTCGCATGGACATCGGGCCTGAGCGGTGGATGATGCAGGGCTTAGTGATGGCCGTTGCTAGTGATGTCCTCGCCGTCATATTTGTCCAAGTATCTTCGCCATCCTGGTAGCAACAAGTGATCGTTTGATAAACGTTAGGTGTATGTGTTGTCGGCGGCGTTGTCATGGACTGCATTGTGCCTGCTGCCCGCGTCGCCGTCGTCGTCCTCAGTCCTGTCGTTGGTGCCGCTGTCCAGCATGTCGGGCAGTGCATGTCGTGGTCCTTGTGTGGCGGTAGGGACGTTAGAATGAAGGGCGTAGAAGTGCACTTGTAGTCGTCGCTGTCGTCGGTGTAACTGCCTTCGTCTTCTGTGCCGTCTGTGGCTGCGGGTAGTACAGAGTCGATTCATTCGTCTCCCCAAGGGTTGTGAATGGTGGTCTGCTGTCGCCCATGAGTTGGAGCCGCTGTAGGTTCTGGCAACTTGGGTTTGGGTAGTGGCGGAGGTGCGTGGATAGGTGGTGGTGGTGGTGACCATGCTTGTTGGTGATATGTTTCTGAAGTCAAGCTGCGGTATGAACAGGTGTGGTGTGGTTGGTAGCGCGTGGCCTGAGCAGTATTTGCGGAGTCTGTCTTCGTAGTCGTATTTGACTTTCTCCGATCGCTTTCCTTGCTCTAACTGACGGTGTATCCAGTCGTAGTGTAGGAGATGTAAATCGATGTTGGTCCGCATTGCTTGTATCATAATGGGTGGTCTGTAAGCAAAATCGTGCTGCGTGGGTGTGGTATGCGCATCGTCGGTGTGGCCTGACCTGAACCTCTGATATTGAACATACGTCGCATGTGACGGCGTGGATGTAAAATTGACTACAGGTATGGGCGTGGGCCCGCCGATGGTTGGTGGTCAGGCAGGGTTGACAGGTGTTGGCGATAAGAGCTTGTAGTGTGTTTGTGGAGGTTGTGGCTGTCGTGGTGCTAGTGGTGGCGGCGTCCTTACAATACCTATATATGTATTGAACACGACCGCGATGTAGTCGTCTACCTCTTGTAACTCGACGTATTTTGGTTGTTCGTACGATGCCAGTGGTGTAATGTGTCTGTGGGACTTGGCGGCGACTGGTGTAGCCCAGGGTGGGCGGAGGGCTGCTGCACCCGACGCGTGCAGTACGTCGGCGAGCTCTGACCCTGAGACAATGATTGTTTTGTTTTAAATCAGAGTTGGTCATCGAGTCAATGGACGTGCTATACATCGTCGTCTGATACTTGGTATGTATTCAGCTATTCTCGTATAGGGCGAATTCGTATCGCTTTGTGTGCTGCTGGTCGTATATATTGTATCATGTATCCATGAGGTCCTGTTCGGTGCCGCCTTTGCTGTAGCGTGGCTGCCTGAGTCGTACCATGTCGTGGTCAGTGTCGTCTTTAAGCTTATCCCATGTGAGTTCGACTATGATTTGTCGTCGTAGGTTGTGGTCGTCAGTGTCGTTCGGTCTGAATGGTTGTCCGTCACGTCTGTAGTCTGCGCGTCGGTAGAATGGGATGTCAAAAGGCCTGTGCGCCCAATGGCTGTACATGCTGGCATGGGAGCTCATAGCCTTCCACTTGCTTAGTATATCTTCAAGTCGGATCTTCAATAGTTGGAAGTCGCCAGGCTTGACGTCTGGCAGGTAGGCCACTGTGATGTGGCTTTGGTTGACGGTGTATGCCCACCCTCGCTTGGTGGGGACTGGTATAAATCCGTGTCCCAAGTGTTCCTCCTCCTCCTCCTCTTCCTCCTCCTCCATTCCTTATAATTAACTCCTCCCTGTCGCACCCCGAAGCCTGTCGAAAGGGAGGGCCGGGAGTTTCGCCTGAGATTCCCTGACAACTTATGATCCTGGCCCTTGAAAATTGCAATAGCTTCACGGATGGAGTGCGGTCCGTTTTCAAAATGTGGCTCTCGCCTTAGCGCCGCGCACAGTCGTCTTAAAAGAACAAGAGGTTCGATGGAGGGCAGCTCCTTTTCAAATTGTGGGTCTCGCCCTAGCGCCGCGCACATGTGTCGTCAGACTTTGCAGCATTTTCAAGGATTCTCAGGGTTAACGACCCAGAAATAATGTTTGGGTACGATGTCGGAATGTCAGTGCGCAACAGTCACGATGTCGGAATGTCGGAATGTCAGTGCGCAACAGTCCCTGGAAAGATGTTCTAGCACGATTCGATCGTCAAGACTCAACAGGAACGGTGATTCGCGGCACAGTAACCGTGATTCGCGGCACAGTAACAAGAAGGTGTAAGTCCCAGGAATGTGTTCGGGCACAGTTCTGGATTTTCAAAGGGTTGTCTTCCAACGGAGCAATTTTTCAGTGAGGATGAATCCGTGTAGGACCCGATGAAGAGGGAACTTGGAGGGAAGGTTTGCTGCAGCATCGTTGATGCATCTTGGGTATACACTGGTTCACCTCCTCCTCACCCTCATTATCCTGCTCCTCCTCCTCGACGACCCTTCTCCCCTCCTCCTTCTCCGCTCCTCCTCCGCCTCCTCCTACTCTTCCTCCTCCTCCTCCTCCTCCTCCTCCTCCTCCTGCTCCTCCTCCGCCGCCTCCTCCTCCTCCTCCTCCTTATCCTCCTGGTTAAGCCTCCTCGCTCGCCTAGAGGGCGACGCACAAGAGGGGACCTCCCTGCGAGGGGCAGGCAAGCTCGCGGATTTCGATGTTTGTGGACGCTGCCGCGGGTTCCCAAGTAGGTTGTCCCGCCTCGGGATGCTTTCCACCAGTTGCGCCTCGCCGAGAAGGTCCCTGGGGCGCCTGGATCGTCCCGAACGGCCTCAGGACCCGCGAGTGATGTTGTGATGTGTGAGTTGTTCGAAGATTTGACTTTGCCATCCCGGAGTCGTGCTTCGACTTCGGCCTGCAGGACCGGTGGTCGGGCCTCCGGGCCATCAACAACTGCTCCGGGACGCAGATCTGCCCCAGTGGAAGAGGTCGGGATTCCCTGGAACCTCCTCCTCCTCCTCCTCTTCCTCCTCCTCCTCCTTCTCCTCCTCCTCCTCCATCCTCAACCCTCCTCATGCTCATCCGTCCTCACCCCTCCTCCTCCACCTCCTCCTCCTCGTCCTCCCCCTGCTCCTCCTCCTGCTCCTCCCCTCCTCCTCCTCCTCCTCCTCCTCCTCCTCCTCCTCCTCCCCTTTCCTCTCCTCCTCCATCACCCTCCCACGCCGCCTCCTTCCCCTTTTCCTCTTCCTCCTCCTACCTCCTCCTCCTCCGCCTCCTCCTCTCCTCTCTCTCCTCCTCCGTCCCCTCACCCCTCCTCCTTCTCCTCCTCCTCCTCTCCTCCTCCTCCTCCTCCTCTCCTGCTGCTGCTCCTCCTGCTGCTGCTGCTGCTGCTCCTCCTCCTCCTCCTCCTCCTCCTCCTCCTGCCTCCCTCCTCTCCTCCCCCTCCTCTCCTCCTCCTCCTCCTCCTCCTCCCTTCCTCCTCCCTCCTCTTCTCCTCCTCCCTCCTTCTACTCCTCCTTCCCTCCTCCTCCTTCCCTCCTCCTCCTCCTCCTTTCCTTTTCCTCCTCCTCCTCCTCCTCTCCCTCATCCTCTCCCTCCTCCTCTCCCTCCTCCTCCTCCACCCTCCTCCTCCTCCTCCTCTCCTCCTCCTCCCTCCTCCTCCTCCTCCTCTTCTTCTCTTTTCTTCTTCTTTTCTTCTTTCTCCTCCTCCTCCTCCTCCTCCTCCTCCTCGCCTCCTCCTCCTCCTCTCCTCCTCCTCTCCTCCTCCTCCTCCTTCCTCCTCCTCCCTCCCTCCTCCCCCCCCCCTCCTCCCTCCTCCTCGTCCTCCGTCCTCCTCCTCCTCCTCCTCCTCCTCCTCCTCCTCCTCCTCCTCCTCCCTCCCTCCTCTCCTCCTCCTCCTTCATCTCCTCCTCCTCCTCCTCCTCCTCCTCCTCCTCCTCCTCCTCCTCCTCCTCCCCCGCGCATTGGCAAAGTTAGGTAGTCCGAAGTCTAGGGGGGGGGAGGCAGCGGCGACCCTCCCGGGCGTCTCTTCGCCCTTTTTCTCGTGGGCCCTCCTGGAGGGAGGCTTCTCGCCGCCACGGTCGGAGCCGCCCCGATGCAGGCAAGGCAGACGATGATGTTGTGATCGTTTTCTGATTCATTGTTTTGCCGATCGGCGCGGCCCCCAAACCTCCCCCCCACGTGGAGTAGATCTTGGCTGTGTTGGGCGCATGTTTCGAGCGTGTGGATTCTCCCCCATGGGACGCTCGCTCGCCGCCACGGTCGGATCCGCCCCGATAAGCCTCTCCTGGGCATTGCAGGCGGCGTCGGTGCCGTACGCTTAGGTCGGGCGTGTCCCTCCTACAGGCGGATTTTGGAGGAGAAATAAAACTAATGTCAAACAGTACTCAACAATAGTCCAATATATCTATGGAAAATCATCCTCAGACTATCATGTTGAAAAATCATGTTTTGGATGTTCATCCTGAAGGGGCACATGCCCGGATTGACCGTGCGCCCTCCTGGCTCGGCCGAGGGGGCGTGGTGCGTGCGCCGATCCCCGGCCGGGCGCGAGGCCGGGCACGTCCCCCCTGGAGTTGTGGATGCCACGACAGTGGACACCCTAACAGTCCTATCATCGAATCAAAGATATGTTGAATGGCCTAAAATGTTTCAAACATGTGGTTTACATCTTTAAAGCATGTTTGAAACATGTTTCAGGCATCTGGAAATTATTTAGCAGCATGCTGCCTCTCCACTGATCGTCCTCAACAACTCTAGGGGCGGACTCGGGGAGAAGAGTCTGAGCAATGGTCCACAAATAACCAGAGCCCCCACGAGGCTCCCAAGAGGCCCCCGAGAGCCTCCCAGTAGGCCCCCCCAAACTACCCGCAAGAGGCACCCGAAAGCGCTCGTCGTCGTCGTCGTCGTCGCCGTCGCCGTCGCCATTCAGGGTCGGCGGCACTGGCCGTAAGGCCTTCGCAATAATCAAACAAAGCTAGCAAGGAGCACGAAACATCGTCCCCAGACGATATGGACTACTGTTCTCGAAGATTCCTCCTGCAGAGGGCAATGCCCGACTTGAGCAGACTTATGTTGCTCCCATCGTACGTGAGGACCACATCCCAGAAATAATGTCGAGCGCCTGGAAAAGTGTCGAACCCGTGCCGAAACAGTGTCGGACATGTGTCTCCCAGGGCCCGATACGTGGAACCCCATCGAGTTTCCGCACTTTTGGGGTGCTCGAAACCCTATCTGGTGACCACGGCTAGAAGTGGGCTGGCACACCACAAGAGCAGGCGCCCTCCTGGCTCGGCCGACAGGGCCGCTGCACCGATCCCTGGCCTGTGGCCAGGGCCGGCTCCTGCGAGAACGGCGGAGGCCAGGCGGCGGCTCTCCCGCCGCCCCCAGGAGGCCCCCTGATGGGGTCCCAGTCCAGGGTCCACTCGGACCCGCTTGCCGACACTGCCATCCTTGGACCCAGACACGATCGCGTCTGAAAAAATCGGGACGGCAATTTTGTCCCTACTTTCGGCCCCTGGGGGCCCTCACCGGGCCCCAGAACCGTCAAAAAACGACTCGGAGCGAAAAACCTGTCCCGGGGGAAGGGTCGGGATTTTCAGGGACGCCGTCCTAACAACAAAAATCAGGACGTCGCATGTCTGGGGCCATTCTTGGAGGCATGGACAGGACACCAGCCGCCTTGCGCGCGGCCGCCCGCGCAAGGCGGCCGGGCGCGGCCGTCCGAGACTTGTGTTCCCCTGGCCTGGGTCACGGCCTGCGGCTCGCAGGCCGGTGGGGCGTCGGCTGTCCCGTAGCTATCTGCCAGGCTTTCCCCTGGGCTGTCCTGGGGGGGGGTCGCCTGGACAGGGCACCAACAGCAGTACAGGAGGCTGTCTCCACTGGGGGACGAGGATCCCAGATTTTGGGTGCTGGTGGTGGTCTCTCGACCAGCCAGGGAGCCAGAACACCACCGCCCATCACCGACATCGGGATCACCTTCCCTCAGTGGAGGCACACCATCGATACTGGTGCCAGTGTCCAGCTTTAGGCCTCCGACTTCCAGACCCGTTTGTCGACGCGGACCTGACCGTGGCGGTCTGCGAGGTCCATGGTGTAGCCTGACTAGCCACAACATTCCACAGGGACCAGCCACCCTCAAAGGCTGTGTAATCCGCCAGTATCCTCCTCCTCCTTCTTCTCCTCCTCCTCCTCCTCCTCCTCCTCCTCCTCCTCCTCCTCCTCCTCCGCCTCCGTCCTCATCCTCCCTCCTCCTCCTCCTCCTCCTCCTCCTCCTCCTCCTCCTCCTCCTCCTCCTCCCTCCCCCCTCCTCCCCCTCCTCCCCTCCTCCCCCTCTCCCCCCCCCCCCTCCCCCTCCCCCTGCCCCTGTTCGTCCCAGATCGTCGCTTGACGGTTCTGGGGCCCAGCGAGTGTCCGCAGATGCCGACAGCGACGAAAAACCTCCGTCTTGATTTTCTCGATTCACTGAGGTCTGGGAGGGGACGATGAGACGCCGCTGACGGCTGTAGCTGCGTCGGCTGCGAGCCCCTGTGTACTCGACCACGGGCCCCCTGTTACCTGTCGGCCTCGGGCACTCTTCGGCAGTTTCCTGACAGGCTTCCACGGTCTGCGGCGAAGCGCGGTAGCCCTCGGTGGTACCGAGCGGTCTTCGGTGGATTCTGGCGGCCTTCGGCGCCAAAACTCGACGGCTGCGTTCAACAAACCCAAACCTCCAACGTCTCGAGAGACTCATTGCGGAAATTTCTCGCTGTTGTCAGCCGGTGTGAGCCCGCTTCGGGCACCTGCACCGTCAAAAAGCTACTCAGGATGCAAGGCCGGCCCTGGGGAAAGGGTCAGGACATCCTGGGCGCGCGCATGGGGAAGCTCGAGAAGCCGGAAGTCCGGGCTCATGATCGAGCACCCGACCCCAAGGCAAGGCACGGTCCGATCGCGCGCGGATGCCGCATGCGCCCAGCAAGTGGAGACGGCGCTGGAAAGTGTGCAGCAACACACACACACACTCACACACGCACATACACACACACACAGCTCTAAAGAACGAGAATTGCAGGCAAACTACTGCGCGGTCATGAAGTCGGCGAAATCATCTTCAAACTTTGCCACACCCCTGCTCAGAGTTAAGAAAAATTAAGACAAGACGTGGACGTTGCTCCAAGCGTTTTGTAAAACCCTTAGCCAAATCCAGATATACGTAACAGCTTACGGAGAAAACAAATTCCAAGAAAACGCCAAGGGTAACATCCAGATTCTTGCTTTTTGAGCGAAATCTGACATCCCGGAACGTTGCTGTTTCTGTATTATGATTCCTGGTGGTGTAAGTCCACCACACACATTGCGTCGGCGATTAGGCAGGGTAGCTGCGCTGGCGGACGGCGTCCTAAACGGGGGTACCGTTGTAGCGTCTTATGCCGCCATGCAGGAGGAGGGGCAAAAGCAGAGGAGGCGGCCGAAAGAGGGGGCGGAAGGAGCGAGCCGCCCAGGGTTAGGTCGGGCATGTCCTCCTGCAGGCGGATTTTGGGCGAAAAATGAAAAAATATTCAAACCATATCAAAAAAAATCGTCCCCTGACCACCTGTTTACTATTTTTGAAAATTCCCCCTGCAGAGGAACATGCCCGACTTACGCCCAGGGGGACGGGTCACGCCCCGAGCGTGTGGCGCGGCCGGCCCCGCCGGCAGGCCCTCGGCGGCTGCTGCACGAGAAGGCCGGCGGCGGAGGGGCATCACACATACACACACTCTCACACACACACACACTCACACACAAGCTCAGGTCGGGCATGTCCCCCTACAAGCGGATGTATGGCGAAGGATAAAAAATACTTAGAAAATGCAGCGACATAATCAGAACATTTTCAAAACATCGTTTCATCTGATGTTTTTTGACTATTTGTGAATACTCCTCCTGTAGAGGGACAGGCCCGACTTCAACCCAAGCCGAGGTCCTGCGCATGGCCTGGGCCGTGAGCCGGGCGACCTCCTCCGCCCGAGGGGGAGCGGCCCCTGGCCCGGGAAGGCAGACGCTGGACGAGAGGACGGTGGCCTCCAAGTTGACGTCCCGCTCGTTGAACATGCGCACCGCGTGGCTGAGGACCTGGCGCCGGCAGGACATGGCCACGTCTTGAGAGTGTCTGGGGCGTCTGGTCTGCAGTCAACCCGTATAAGAAGGGCGCCCGATAAGGATGCAAGGGCCTTGGAAGGCCATGTCGACACTTTGCGAGCGGGGCGCGGCCAGCGAAAGCGGGCAAGGATGGGCCGAAAGGGCAGGATGCAAGGGTACCCTTGGAAAGTCGCCCATCCTTACTATGCGGGTCGACTGTATAGGGACCCCCCAGAGAGCAGCAAGGGGGGGCGTCAAGGGGTGCAAGCACCTCTGTGCGTCAAGACGGGGGGGGCGTCAAGGGGTGCACGCGCCTCTGCCCGTCGAGACAAAACTGCCGAACGATATGTTCGTCAAGACCATAGCGATCGGCAGTGCTGAAGTCGGACCCCTTTGTGAAGAACCAGGATGAGCCCATCTGCGGACATGGCCCATGTCCCCAGATGAGCGACGATCAGAAACGAATCTCACGCGAGAATGGCGCAGCGACCTTACGCGGTGGCTTACGCGGGCCGCCAGCGCGACACGCCACAGTGGAGACGCGGGCGTTCACGCGCGACCTTGCGCGGGCAGCCTGCACGCCAATGTCGGCGCAGGCGACCCCGTTGTTTTTGGCGTCGCTCGTGTGCACATCCCCGGATATCCTCCGACGATCTTCTTTGTTGTTCGGCCCGAGCGTTCTTCCTTCGCCCTCGGCCTCCGGGGCCTGGTCTCGGGCCCCGAGGCCATCCAAGACTCAAGTCGGGCCTGTCCCCCTACAGGGGGAGTGTAGACGGAAAATAAAAAACAGTAAAAGCATATTCCAAAATTGCCAAAATATGCTCAAAACATCGTCCCCAGAGAATTTGTTGACTATTTACCTAACAGCGAAGACTGATAGGTTTCTGGTGGGGTCAAAAGAGAACAGCATGACTCCTCAGGGGGGTCGGGGCGGGACCCGGGGCGGCTGCCGCCGAAGCCCAAATCGCATGGGACATCCTCGCAAAATCGCTCTTGGCGCTGCTAGAACTCCATTCCCGGCGTACATTTTGGATGCCCGGAGCCAACTGTAGGCCACTTCGTGCTCTTCGAATTCCCAGAACTCCCGGCGTACATTTTGGATGCCCGGAGCCAACTGTAGGCCACTTCGTGGTCTTCGAGTTCCCAGAACTCCATTCCCGGGCCACATTTTGGATGCCCGGAGCCAGCTGTAGGCCACTTCGTGCTCTTCGACTTCCCAGAACTCCATTCCCGGGCCACATTTTGGGTGCCCAGAGCCAACTGTAGGCCACTTCGTGTTCTTCGAGTTCCCAGAATTCATTCAGGCCACATTTGATGCTAGGCAGGCTGAGGCTGAGGCTGATGCAGGCTGAGGCTGAGGCTGAGGCAGGCTGGGGCTGAGGCAGGCTGATGCTGAGGCAGGCTGAGGCTGAGGCTGAGGCTGATGCAGGCTGAGGCTGAGGCAGGCTGAGGCTGAGGCCAAGGCTGAAGGCAGACTGAGGCTTTGGCTGAAGCAGGCTGAGGCTGAGGCTGAGGCTGAGGCTGAGGCTGAGGCTGAGGCAGGCTGAGGCTGAGGCTGAGGCAGGCTGATGCTGAGGCAGGCTGAGGCTGAGGCTGAGGGTGAGGCAGGCTGAGGCTGAGGCAGGCTGAGGCTGAGGCCGAGGCTGAAGGCAGACTGAGGCTGAGGCTGAAGCAGGCTGAGGCTGAGGCTGAGGCAGGCTGATGCTGAGGCAGAGGCAGGCTGATGCTGAGGCAGGCTGAGGCTGAGGCTGAGGCTGATGCAGGCTGAGGCTGAGGCAGGCTGAGGCTGAGGCTGAGGCTGAGGCAGACTGAGGCTGAGGCTGAAGCAGGCTGAGGCTGAGGCTGAGGCAGGCTGAGGCTGAGGCAGGCTGAGGCTGAGGCCGAGGCTGAAGGTAGACTGAGGCTGAGGCTGAAGCAGGCTGAGGCTGAGGCAGAGGCAGGCTGAGGCTGAGGCAGGCGGATGCTGAGGCAGGCTGAGGCTGAGGCTGAGGCTGATGCAGGCTGAGGCTGAGGCAGGATGAGGCTGAGGCCGAGGCTGAAGGCAGACTGAGGCCGAGGCTGAAGCAGGCTGAGGCTGAGGCTGAGGCAGGCTGAGGCTGAGGCTGAGGCAGGCTGATGCTGAGGCAGGCTGAGGCTGAGGCTGAGGCTGATGCAACCCGAGGCTGAGGCAGGCGGAGGCTGAGGCCGAGGATGAAGGCAGACTGATGCTGAGGCTGAAGCAGGCTGAGGCTGAGGCTGAGGCAGGCTGAGGCTGAGGCTGAGGCAGGCTGATGCTGAGGCAGGCTGAGGCTGAGGCTGAGGCTGATGCGGGCTGAGGCTGAGGCAGGCTGAGGCTGAGGCCGAGGCTGAAGGCAGACTGAGGCTGAGGCTGAAGCAGGCTGAGGCTGAGGCTGAGGCAGGCTGAGGCTGCGGCTGAGGCAGGCTGAGGCTGAGGCAGGCTGAGGCCGAGGCCGAGGCTGCAGGCAGACTGAGGCTGAGGCTGAAGCAGGCTGAGGCTGAGGCTGAGGCAGGCTGAGTCTGAGGCTGAGGCTGAGGCAGGCTGATGCTGAGGCCGGCTGAGGCTGAGGCTGAGGCTGATGCAGGCTGAGGCTGAGGCAGGCTGAGGCTGAGGCCAAGGCTGAAGGCAGACTGAGGCTGAGGCTGAAGCAGGCTGAGGCTGAGGCTGAGGCAGGCTGAGGCTGAGGCTGATGCAGGCTATGCTGAGGCAGGCTGAGGCTGAGGCTGAGGCTGATGCAGGCTGAGGCTGAGGCAGGCTGAGGCTGAGGCCGAGGCTGAAGGCAGACTGAGGCTGAGGCTGAAGCAGGCTGAGGCTGAGGCTGGGGCAGGCTGAGGCTGAGGCAGGCTGAGGCTGAGGCTGAGGCAGGCTGAGGCTGAGGCTGTGACTGCGACTGCCGTTGCCACTGCGACTGTCATCGCGAATGCGACTACGACTGCGAGAACAGCAGAATTCTACAACTGGATTCTCATCCGAATCTTAAGGGGAATGCTTCCAGATATGCTCCTACATATCGTTGTTAGGTTGCTTTGCCGGGATAATTTTGAATATTCCTCCTGTAGAGGGACGGGCCAGACTTAAATCCAAGAGTTATCCGGGACGCGGAGTTGCGCCCAGGGAACGTGTCGGGACCCCTGGGGCAGCGCATTGACAAGCATATCGTCGGATGTCTGGGGAGGTGTCACGTCCTGGGGCCTGCGGGAGGCGGTGGATGTGGGCATCTCCCCGCCTGGGCGGGCGGACAGGTACCCAGACGCATCCACTGCTCCTCGAGACCCCGAGGCACGACACCGAGGCGGGGAATGGATGGGCGCATCCTGGAGTCGGAGACCTTCTCGGTGATGTACGCGGCGCGCTCCGTGGAGTGGTTGCCCTCTCCGGCGGCGCACGCAAAGAGAGGTGGCTCGAGGTGTCCTTCCCCACCCGACAGGTTGGGGCAGGGCGCGACCCAAACGGTGCTTTCCGTTTTCGCTGTTTTGTTTCGTTGTCTCTCGTGTTGTCTTCGTCCGCCTTTCCTTCAAAACGAGATCGAAACGAAAACGGACCTCAACATCGCAAGAACACCGTTTGGATCGACCTAAATGGTGCTTTCCGCTTCGTTGTCTCTCTCGTTTTGTCTCGCTTTTTCTCGTTTTCGTTTTCTCTCCTTTTGCTGCAAAACGAAATCGAAACGACAATGGCCCTCAAAATCGAGCCTTGGGCTGGGGTCTTCAGATTCTTGGGGAGCCCAAAACCGTGTGGTGACAGACCGTGCAGTGACCTCGGAGACCCAAGAGACCTCACCGCACGGTCTTGGGACCCTGGAGGCCCCTGTCGCCCGAGACATCCTCGGAGAGGGGCTCGAGCCCCAAAACCGTGCGGTGACCCCGAATCCCCACCGACTCGCCACACGGTGTGGCCACCACACCGTCTGGGGGCCTCCGAGATTCACACCCTGCGTGCCGCGGCCACCGGGCCCCCGAAAGGGTGCCGCTGCTCCCTGTTTGGATCCCGCCTCACGCCCTCCAGCGAGTGAAGACCGCACATTCCGCGGCCGCCAGGAGGGGGAGGGGGAGGGGGAGGGGGAGGGGGAGGTGGAGGAGGAGAGGAAGGAAGAGGAGGAGGAGGAGGAGGAGGTCCCAATGGTGCTGGTGCTCCCAGGGCACCCTGCCTCGCATCCTCGGGCGGGCAGCCCTCGAGGCAGAACACATGGTTTTCTGCACGCACCCCACCCGCAGCTGGCGTGGAATGGGACGCACAGGGGCACCCTAATACTGTATGTCCTCCTTGGAGGCGCACGTCCGACCAGAGCACATAGTATACCCATCTTTTGTGGTATATCGTTTCTCGAGCGGCGTGGCCAGAAAGCGCCTGCCACGACGCACACGCTTTGAGATTTCTCGGTGCGCGCGTCGCCCCTGGGGGGGCGACGCACACATAGTATTACGGCGTGGGCATTTTTTTTATCTCTGTGGGCTCCGCGCGACGAGACCCGCGGAGGTTTCATGCATGCATTCGAAAGAGGGGGCGGCAGGGCAGGCGGAGGGCCGCGAGAGCACTTACAGCCACCTGCCGAGCCCTCACCAGCCCTCGGCGAGCTCCGCCGCGCGGCCTGCGCGGGCGGCCGCTGCCCTCGCGGCTCTCCCGCGCTCGCGGGCCGCCGCAGCGTCCGCGAAGCCGTGGGCTCGGAGGACGCCCTCGAGCCCTGGGCGGATCCGCCGCGGCTCGGCGGCCTCCGCCCGCGGGGCCGCCGCGGCCAGGCGCCGGGGCGCCGCGGCGCTCGGCGGCGCAGCATCCTGGCTCCCAGCGCCAGCCGCAGGTGGCGGGGGCGGGGCGGCTGCAGGCTGCCGCTGCGCTGGCACGGGCGCCGCCTCAAGCGCCTGCTCCTCCGCGCCGTGGCCCTGCCTGGCCTGGAGTGCCGCCGCCCAGCGCAGGCGCGTGCTCTCCTTTGGCGAGGCCAGCGGCGCGATCGGATACTTCGACGCTGGCAGGATGCCACGTGCGAAGTCCGACCGCGCCTGTGCCCTGGAGCCCTTCTTGCTCTTGGGCTGCCCAGCCGCCGCGCTGGCCCCGCACGGCTTGCCCAGGCCGCGGCGCGCGTACCTGGGGAGGCGGCAGTACATCCAGCAAGCCGCGCAGACCAGGAAGGGCTCGGAGTCGTCGCCCTCGACGCGCGACTCCATTAGGAGGTGGCCGTTGACCCTCCATCCCGCTGGACGGGCCGCATCTGCCGCCTCCGCAGGGGCTGGGCCGCTGCCCGCCGCCGCTGCCGCCGCCAGGCGCGGGCTGGGCGCGGGCGCCGAGGCCTCGCGGCGCCTCGGCTGCTCCTGCGCCCTGCGCTGGGCCACTCGGCGCAGCACCTCCGCGGGCGTCTCGGCCGAGGCTGGGCGGCGCCTCGCGGGCGAAGGCCTCGAGCTGGAGGCGCCAGCTGCCGCAACCGCTGCCAGGGCCGCCGCCGTGGCGAGGAGGGGGCCGCCGTCAGCCGCCGAGGCCTGCACCTCGCCATCGTCAGCCGCGCGCACCTCCGCGTCGTGCATCATCCCGAACTCGCCGCGCCCCTGGGACTGCGACTTCGGTGGGCTGAATCCACCTGTCCCAGGGGCGGGCTCCGCGACGGCGGCGTGCAAATAGTCGGCCTCGCCGTCGAGCTCCGCCGCCATGTAGGGGGTGAGGTCGACCAGCTCCAGCGAGCTGATGGGCCAGGAGTCCCGCATGCCCGACTCCGTGGCCTGGACCTCGAACTCGGCGGCGTAGCGCGCCGCGTCACGGGCTCGGGCCAGGCAGCCCTGGAGCAGGAGGGCCTCCTCGTCGGCGATGGCGCGCAGCGCCGCGCCCGCCTTCGCGAGCTGGTCCGCGAGGCGGTTGCCGTAGAGCTCCACCTCCGTGAGTTCGCCCCGCTCGACGGCCGCCCGCGAACGGTGGGCGGGGATGTGCTTCACGTGCACCCCCTCGGCGGCGTCGCCGACCCTCGCCCAGAGGTGGGCAAACTGGGCCGTCGGGGCCGCCGCCCTCTTCACGTCCTTGCAAGCCCCGGCCGTGCCGAGGCAGTCGATCATGAGGTGGTAGTGGCCGACGATGTCCGTGAGGGCGACCACCGCCGCGTAGTCCTCGCCTGCCCTCGCCGTCTGGCTGGGCACAAGGGCAGGCGGCACCGCCCCCCACGCCTGCGCCATCCACTCGCCGTCGGGCGTGAGCACCACCACCGACCAGCCCGCGCTCCTGATCATCGGGAAGTCGTTGTTGACGCAGGAGCCGTCCGTGAAGACGAGGGTGCCCGCGGGCACCACGAGCGCGCCCTCGTCCCAGCCGCGCGAGCGGCGCTCCCAGCCAGGGTCCCAGCGCGGCCTCTGCACCAGGTACTGGGCGTCAACGAAGAGGCCCTGGCAGAAGAGCTCCTCGTAGCGGTGGCCCATCGTGCTCACCAACTCGGCAGCTCGCTTCAAGTCGGCGGGCCTGCGATCTCGCCGCCAGCCCTCCCAGGCAGGGCACCTGTGGTGGCGGTGGGCCAGAGTCCCGCTCTCCTCGCCGCAGAGCAGGCAGCGGTCGTCGATGTCGGTGCCGCGCTTGGCCAGCCTGGCCTGCGGCCAGAGTGACAGAGTCGCCAGCCTGCGCAGGCAACCGCAGTGGTGGCTGGACCACGTCTCCGTGGGCGCGGCGCCGAGGAGCTGGTTGATGGCCCGCCAGTTTGGCGGCAGCTGCCACGGCCACAGGGTCTCAGGCCTGGCGTCGTACTCCTGGAAAGCTGCCGCCTTCCTGGCCGCCTCTTTGGCCTTCTCCGCAAAGAAGGCGGGGGAGTACCGCAGGACGGAGTAGCAGCAGCCGAACTCGTCCTGCAGGAAGTCGCCGTCGTCGCTGAGGCCCCAGCCGATGACCTGCAGCGTGAGCACCAAGGCCGAGATCGGGTCCCTGACGGCAGCCCAAGGGCGCTGGAGCCTCACGATCCTGGCGCTCTCCGCGATGCAGGCCTGGATCGCCGCCGCGGAGGCCTGGCCTGCCCAGCGGACGTTGGTGTAGGCGAGGACGGCCAAGCCCGTGGCCACCACTAGCGGGTCCTGGCGCCAGCCGCGCGGCGAGCACTGCAGCAGGAAGCCCAGCGCAGCCCCAGGAGCCAGTTTGCCCATCGCCTTGGCCGCTGCCAGCCTCAGGGCTCTCATGCGGCCAGGCGGGATGCCGTTGCAGGCCGAGCCCCATAGGGCTTTGGCAGAGGGGCCCGCGCGCAAGACCCTCGCCTGCCAAAGGCCAGGCCCGAAGATCTTGTGGAGCCTGCTGGCCTGCCGCAGCGCCGCGAGCTCCCTGCCGACCTGAGTCGCAACTCGCCTGTGGCTGCCAGCCGTGGCGTCGACGCCGAGGTCGCGGTGGCCCGAGACGAAGGCCTCCGCCGCGAGCTGCCAGTCGGGTTCCTGCTGCAGGCGGCGCTGGAGGCCCACCGTGGAGGCCAAGACCTTCGTCTTCGTCCAGTTGATGGGCAGCCGCCTGTCCGCCAGCATCTCGACCACGCCGCTGACGAAGCTCGTGATCGTTCGGCTGAGCGTCGCCGCCGACCCGATGCCGTGGCCTGCTATGTCGTCGATGACGTTGACGACCCTGCCGACGGGCAGCAGCGCCCTGGCCTGGAGCAGGAGGCCGTGCAGCATGAGCCTGGCCAGCGTCGTCGCGCAGGAGCAGCCCGCGATGATGGTGCCGCTGACCTCAATGGGCTCGCTGATGGCGGCGTCCGCCGAGGCTCGGCGCGGCCCAGCGTAGACTACGCAGAGGGCCCTGAGCAGGCCGACGCTGAAGCCGCTGCCCTCCGCGGCCTGGCGCAGAAGGTCGTGGTCGATCCGCTCGTAGAACTTGCTGATGTCGAAGTAGACGGAGGCTGCCTCGAAGCCGAGCTGGCGGGCGAGCGCGAGCCCCAGGTTGTGGAGGTAGGCCGCCCTGTCACAGCTGGTGTTCGCGTCCTTGCCCCAGACCTCGGGGAGCGGGTGGTCCGCCTCCCACTTGGCGCAGTAGCGGCGGCGCACCCTGCTCCAGATGCGCATCCACATGCTCATGAGGCCGATCGGGCGGCGGCCTCCGTCTGGCTTCCCCAGGAAGACGATCACCGTGGTGAAGAGGGCTGTGGGCTGCGGCTGCTGCTCCCAAGCCGTGAGCACCTCTGCCATCCTCTCGGCGAAGGGCCTGCCCAGGGAGAGGACCAGCCGCGGGTGGAACGCATCCCAGCCCAGAGCGGTCTGCTTCGGGAACGACTTCGCCACCTCGAGGATGTCGTCCGCCGTGATCGGGGGCAGCTCCATGGAGCAGATCCAGTCGGCTGGTCTGGTCTTGTGCTCCCCGTCGGCTCCTTTCCAAAGGGCCCTCCACTCTATGAGGATCTGGTCCAGGGCTTGCTGGCCAACAACAGGGAGCGGCAGGCTGTCGGGGCAGTGCGCGATCACCGAGTCCAGCACCTGGTCGCGGTCCTTTATGACGAGGGCGCGCCGCTGGCACCCAAAGGTCCCGGGGGGGGGGTTCTTCGGAACCCCCCCCCCCCCCCCGTTGCCGAGCCGTGGTCGGCGAACCCCCCCACCCCCCTTCCCCACTGCCCGAGCCGTCGTCGGCGACCCCCCCCCCCCCCCCCCCTTGCCCGAGCCGTCGTCGGCGAACCCCCCCCCCCCCCCCCCCCTCTCCCGAACCGTCGTCGGCGAACCCCCCCCCCCCCCTTTCCCCGGCTCGCGCCCCGGCTCCGGAACCCCATCCCTACCACCCCCGCCCCGACCCCCCCGAAGCCCTAACCTCTAACCCAAACCCTGAACCCTAATCCATAATCCCTAACCCGAAGCCTAAACCCTAACCGTAGACCTAACCCTGACCCCAAACCCTAACACTAAGCCTAGCCCTAACCTAAGCTCTAAACCTGAACCCTTAACCCTACCCTTAACCCTAACCCTCAACCCTATCCCTACACCCTAACCCCAACCCTACCCCTCACCCTAAACCCTAAACCCTAACCCTAACCCTAAACCCTAACCTCAACCCCAACCCTGACCCTAAACCCTAAACCCTAGCCCAAAACTCTAAACCCTAACCCTAAACCCTAACCCTAACCCTAAACCCTAACCCCCAAAACCCTACACCCTAAACCCTGACCCTAAACCCTAACCCTAACCCTAACCCCTACACCCTAATCCTTAACCCTAACCCTAACCCTAAACTCTAGCCCTAACCCTAACCCTAAACCTGAACCGTAACCCTAAACCCTATGACCTAACCCTAAACCTTAACCCTAACCCTAGACCCTGAACCCTAAACCTTAACCCTAAACCCGAACCCGAACCCTAACCCAAAACCCTCACCCTAACCCTAAACCTTAACCCTCAACACAAACCATACCCCTAACACTAAACCCTAACCCTAACCCTAAACCCTAAACCCTAACCCTAACCCTAACCCTAAACCCTAACCCTAACCCTAACCCTAACCCCTAACCCTAACCCCAAACCCTAAACCCTAAACTGCAAGCCACGGGCGGTGCATCGTCAGAAGCCCGTGGCGCCTGGCCGAGCGATCAGCGAGTCCGCCCATGCGCGCACGCCGCACCGACGAAGCGGCGATAGCCGCTGAGGAGGATTCGCATCCCGCGGGCATGCAACCCCGTGGGGTTCTCCCAAGAAAAGGAACCCCTAACCTTCAGCCCTAGCAAGCGGGTCCCCCGCGGTCCGCTACATCCCCTGGGGCTCCAAACCTATGAAAATACAGCATGCGGCGCCCTTTCGGCCGTCCGTGGGGCCGCAAACCATATGAAAATACAGCATGCGGCGTCCTTTCGGGTGGCGCACGTTTCAAGCGCTCCCAGGCGCGCCCAGGCGCTCCCAGGCGCTCCCCAGCGCTCCCAGGCGCTACCAAGGGCTCCCAAGCGCTCCCAGGCGCTCCCAGGCGCTCCCAAGCGTTCCCAAGCGCTCCCAAGCGCTCCCAGGCGTTCCCAGGCGCTCCCAAGCGCTCCAAGCGCTTTTGGCACGCTCCCAAGCGCTCCCAAGCGCATGGCGCTCCCAGGCGCTCTCAGGCGCTCCCGGCACGCTCCCAGGCGCTCCCAGGCGCTCCCAAGCGCTCCCAGGTACTCCCAAGCGCTCCCTGCACGCTCCCAGGCGCTCCCAGCCTGCTCAGGCGCTCCCTGCGCGCTCCCAAGCGCTCCCTGGCGCCTCCGAGCGTTCCGGGGCGCTCCGAAGCACTCCCAGGCGCTCCGGCGCGCTCCCAGGCGCTCCCGGCACGCTCCCAGCACGCTCCCAGCACGCTCCCAAGCGCTCCCATGCGCTCCCAAGCGCTCCCAAGCTCCCACAGGTGGTCCCAAGCGCTCCCCGGCGTTCCCAAGCGCGTTTAAGAAGTCCAAGCGGTCCCATGGCGCTCCCAAGCGTTTTCATGCATTCGCAATCACTCGGCAGCGCTCCCTGGCGGCGCTTCCCGGCGCTCCCCCGCAATGCAGGTGCTGCCGCAGCCGTGCGCGCGCATCGTAGCGAGGGGGTGCCAGACCCACCCCCTCGCGCTCCCCCTTCCAGCCATGCGAAATTCGCGCCGAAGGCGGCTGCGTCGACAATGCAATCGCTTCAGCAGGGGCGACGCCAACGGTCCTGCCCAATGGGCAACCCACGGCCCGCACTCGCGAAGGCAAGTGCGGACCCCTGTGGATCTGCTGCGCCAGCGGCAGCCCAACGGCGAAGCCCCCTGCCGAAGGCGCAACAGCTGCCTCATCGACGAGGCGAGCTGACGCGCCAGCGCCATGCACCCTGCGCGCGTGCCCGCGTGGGCGCGCATTGCCACGGCCGCGACCGCGCGCGCGCTTCCCAGCATTCGCAGCCCAGTGTCACAACCCAGTGCCGAAGGCAAAGGCGGCAACGCACGGACATGCTGCGCCAGGGGCAGCCCTGCGCGCGTGCTCACGTGGATGCGCAATGCCACGGCCGCGTCGGCGATCGCCTGCGCGCGCCAACACGAAAGCCCCCCTTGATAGGGGGGTTGGGGGGAGAAACCCTAAACCCTAAAGGGCTTTACTGTGGGTGGTCTGGGGCGGGAGTGCGACTAACCGTGGCGCGCGCGGCTTGGGCAGCGATCCCCCCCAACAACCTTGATGTGGGGGGGATCGCAGCCAGCGCGCGCATGCGCCAATGCAGGCACTAAACCCTAAACCCTAAACCCTAAACCCTAAACCCTAAACCCTAAACCCTAAACCCTAAACCCTAAACCCTAAACCCTAAACCCTAAACCCTAAACCCAAACCCCAAACCCTAAACCCTAAACCCTAAACCCTAAACCCTAAACCCTAAACCCTAAACCTTAAACCCTAAACCCTAAACCCTAAACCCTAAACCCTAAACCCTAAACCCTAAACCCTAAACCCTAAACCCTAAACCCTAAACCCTAAACCCTAAACCCTAAACTGCAAGCCACGGGCGGTGCATCGTCAGAAGCCCGTGGCGCCTGGCCGAGCGATCAGCGAGTCCGCCCGTGCGCGCCGCTGAGGAGGATTCGCATCCCGCGGGTATGCATCCCCGTGGGTGTGCATCTGAGAAAAGAAAGAACCCTTAACCCAAAGCTCAGCCGTAGGGTTCGCCACGATTGGTGCCATCCCCTGGGGCTCCAAACCTATGAAAATACAGCATGCAGCGCCCTTTCGGCCGTCCATGGGGCCGCAAACCATATGAAAATACAGCATGTGGCGTCCTTTCGGCTGGCGCGCGTCCCAGGCGCTCCCAAGCGCCCCCAGGCGCTCCCAGGCGCTCCCAAGTGCTCCCAAGCGCTCCCAGGCGCTCCCAAGCGCTCCCAGGCGCTCCCAGGCGCTCCCAGGCGCTCCCAAGCGTTCCCAGACGCTCCCAGGCGCTCCCAAGCGTTCCCAGAGCGTTCCCAGGCGTTCGCAGGCGCTCCCGGGCAAGCACTCCGAGGCGCCCCGGCACGCTCCCAGGCGCTCCCGGCACGCTCCCAGCACGCTCCCAGCACGCTCCCACTGCTCCCAAGCGCGCCCAAGCTCCCACAGGTGCTCCCAAGCGTTCCCTGGCGCTCCCAAGCGTTTGCATGCATTCGCAAGCACTCGGCAGCGCTCCCTGGCGGTGCTTCCCGGCGCTCCCCCGCCATGCAGGTGCTGCCGCAGCCATGCGCGCGCTTCGTAGCGAGGGGGTGCCAGACCCACCCCCTCGCGCTCCCCCTCCAGCCATGCGAAATTCGCGCCGAAGGCGGCTGCGTCGACACTGCAATCGCTTCAGCGGGGGCGACGCCAAAGGTCGAACCCAACGGACAATTCACGGCTCGCACTCGCGGTGCACTCTGCGTGTCCTGTCACGCTCCCAGACGCTCCCACGTGCCTCCATCCTGGGGAAAGGTCGAGGCGCTCCCCCAGCGTTCCCAGAGAGCTCCCCCAAGGCATTCCAAGGGGTCTGCCATGGACGTGCTGCCGCAGCCATGCGCGCGCATCGTAGCGAGGGGGGTGCCAGACCCACCTCCTCGCGCTCCTCCTCCCGCCTTCCGAAGCTCGCGTCGACAGCGTCTGCGGATGATTGCAATCGCTTCAGCGGGGGCGACCTCAAACTACAAGCTCTGCTGCCCTCAGAGGCCTTCCAAGCGATTCAAAGCCGCAGCATGGCAAGCCTGCGTCGTCTGCGATGCGCCCAAAGCCATCTTCAGCACCACCCACCGCCAATGCCCTTCAGGAATTACGCTGGCCCGGGAAATGCCAAAAAAAAAAAACGTCCCAAATAAGCCGCGGCCTCATGCTGCGAACCTTTCCAAGGATCCTGGAGATAGTTTGGCAGGCCCTGCAGGGCCGACGTCGCTCCGAACGCTAATGCTGCCGCTGTGCGAAGGGGCGCCCACCCCGCCCCCTCGCGCTCCCCCTCCCCCCACGGAATTTCTCTGGGCCGTGTGCACTGCGATGTCCTCAAGCGCTGATTCTGAGTGCGTCGGACGGCTAAACCCTAACCCCTAAACTGCAAGCCACGGGCGGTGCATCGTCAGAAGCCCGTGGCGCCTGGCCGAGCGATCAGCGAGTCCGCCCATGCGCGCACGCCGCACCGACGAAGCGGCGATAGCCGCTGAGGAGGATTCGCATCCCGCGGGCATGCATCCCCGTGGGTGTGCTTCTGAGAATAGAAAGAACCCTTAACCCAAAGTCCCAGCCAAAGGGTGCGCTGCGGTCGGTGCCATCCCCTGGGGCTCCAAACCTATGAAAATACAGCATGCGGCGCCCTTTCGGCCGTCCGTGGGGCCGCAAACCATATGAAAATACAGCGTTTAGCGTCCTTTCGGCTGTCGCACGTCCCAGGCGCTCCCAAGCGCTCCCAGGCGCTCCCAGGCGCTCCCAGGTGCTCCCAAGCGCTTCCAGGCGCTCCCGAGCGCTCCCAGGCGCTCCCAGGCGCTCCCAGGCGCTCCCAAGCGTTCCCAAACGCTCCCAGGCGCTCCCAGGCGCTCCCAGGGCGTTCCCTAGCGTTCCCAAGCGCTCCCGGGTGCTCCCAAGCGTTCCCAGGCGCTCCTAGGCGCTCCCAGGCGCTCCCAAGCGCTCCTAGGCGCTCCCAGGCGCTCCCAGGCGCTCCCGGCACGCTCCCAAGCGCATCCTGGCGCTCCCAGCATGCTCCCAGGCGCTCCCAAGCGCTCCCAAGCGCCACCAAGAGCTCCCAAGTATTCCCAAGCGCTCCCGGCACGCTCCCAGGCGCTCGAGCATGCTCAGGCGCTCCCTGCGCGCTCCCAAGCGCTCCCTGGCGCTTCCGAGCGCTCCGGGGCGCTCCCAAGGACTCCGAGGCGCTCCGGCACGCTCCCAGGCGCTCCCGGCACGCTCCCAGCTCGCTCCCAGCACGCTCCCACTGCTCCCAGGCGCTCCCAAGCTCCCACAGGTGCTCCCAAGCGTTCCCTGGCGCTCCCAAGCGCGTTTAAGCAGTTCGAGCGGTCCCATGGCGCTCCCAAGCGTTTGCATGCATTCGCAAGCACTCGGCAGCGCTCCCTGGCGGCGCTTCCCGGCGCTCCCCCGCCATGCAGGTGCTGCCGCAGCCATGCGCGCGCATCGTAGCGAGGGGGTGCCAGACCCACCCCCTCGCGCTCCCCCTCCAGCCATGCGAAAGTCGCGCCGAAGGCGGCTGCGTCGACTCTACAATCGCTTCAGCGGGGGCGACGCCAACGGTCGAACCCAACGGACAATTCACGGCTCGCAATCGCGGTGCACTCTGCGTGTCCTGTCACGCTCCCAGACGCTCCCACGTGCTTCCATCCTGGGGAAAGGTCGAGGCGCTCCCCCAGCGCTGCCAGAGAGCTCCCCCAAGGCATTCCAAGGGGTCTGCCATGGACGTGCTGCCGCAGCCATGCGCGCGCATCGTAGCGAGGGGGTGCCAGACCCACCCCCTCGCGCTCCTCCTCCCGCCTTCCGAAGCTCGCGTCGACAGCGTCTGCGTCGATGATTGCAATCGCCTCAGCGGGGGCGACCTCAAAGCAAAACCCAAAGCCGCGGGCGAATACAACTGCCGTGCGCGTCCCCGTCAGCGAGGAGCCCGACGGCGCGGCTACTCGCTCGAGGCCCACGGGGGCCCATGGGATTGCCGCGCCA
>CAUYUJ010021003.1:0-2500 GCA_963575745.1 Prorocentrum cordatum | reverse complement strand
CCCAGGAGCCCCCCAGGAGCCCCCTAGGAGCCCCCCAGGAGCCCCCCCAGACCAGCGCCACGGTGAATTGGGCTGCGCCCAGGAGCCCCCTCCGGAACCCGCCAGGAGCGCCCTGGGAGCTCCCCAGGAGCACCCCAGGAGCCCCCTAGGGCCCCCCCAGGAGCACCCCCAGACCAGCGTCACGGTGAATTGGACACCTGCGGGGTGGTCCCTGGGCCCCCCCCAAACCAGCGCGACGGTGAATTAGCTCCCGCCCAAAGGCCTTGAGGTCCCCTGAGGGCCCGCAGACGTCTCCTGGCGACTCGGGCCCCTGCGGGGTGGTCCCTGCCCCCCTCCCAAACCAGCGCCACGGTGAATTAGCTCCCGCCTAAGGGCCCTGGGCTCACCCGAGGGCCCAAATACGTGTCCTGGCGACTCGGGCCACCGCGGGGTGGTCCCTGGGCCCTCCCAGACCAGCGCCACCCCTGGGCGCGCCAGGGACGCCCCGTGGCGATTCCAAAGCTCCCAGGGCCTTCCCAAGGCCTTCCCAGTGCCCTCCCAGGGCGCTCCAGGCGCAGGCCATGGTGAATTGGCAGCCGCCCAAGGCCCAGGGCGCCCCTGGGCGCGCCAGGAACGCTCCGTGGCGATTCCAGAGCTCCCAGGGCCCAGGGCGCTCCTGGGCGCGCCAGCTGGATTTCCTAGTTCAAGAAGAGCAATATCGGCGGAGCGAGCGGAGCGAGCGGAGCCGGCGCCACAAGCGCACAATCAAACGCCCGCACGGCGTTTCACCCCAAACTCTCTCCCCCGACGTAAAGCGTCAACCCTAAACCCAGGATTGCGCATATCTTAAGACCTAGGAGGGTATCTGTGTACGTGTGATATACAAAGCATTGTATGTCGAACCCATGAGCAAGATCGCCAAACCGATTGGAATCGTGGAGCCCTAAGAGAAAGAGAACCCCGATTACCGAATGAACCCTAAACCCTAATAGAGAAAGCCGTGGGTGGTTCGCCGCCCTAACGGGCGCGGGGTGGGAATGTGAAAAGGGGAGCTGGCCCCGTAGCCGAAACATGATTCCGCTCAACATGATACCACCACAACACGACTACCCCACCCCCACTCCATTTTATGGGTGGGGGTGGTCTTACACGATTGATGATCAGCAAGCGCTGACAGAGGACACCCTAAACCCTAAACCCTAAACCCTAAACCCTAAACCCTAAACCCTAAACCCTAAACCCTAAACCCTAAACCCTAAACCCTAAACCCTAAACCCTAAACCCTAAACCCTAAACCCTAAACCCTAAACCCTAAACCCTAAACCCTAAACCCTAAACCCTAAACCCTAAACCCTAAACCCTAAACCCTAAACCCTAAACCCTAAACCCTAAACCCTAAACCCTAAACCCTTTAAACCCTTTAAACCCTTTAAACCCTTTAAACCCTTTAA
The DNA here is from genome assembly GCA_963575745.1 of Prorocentrum cordatum. Classification (NCBI taxonomy): domain Eukaryota; class Dinophyceae; order Prorocentrales; family Prorocentraceae; genus Prorocentrum; species Prorocentrum cordatum. The sequence goes on along the minus strand of CAUYUJ010021003.1, from coordinate 1,070 downwards.
ACCCTTTAAACCCTTTAAACCCTTTAAACCCTTTAAACCCTTTAAACCCTTTAAACCCTTTAAACCCTTAAACCCTTAAACCCTTAAACCCTTAAACCCTTAAACCCTTAAACCCTTAAACCCTTAAACCCTTAAACCCTTAAACCCTTAAACCTAAAACCCTAAAACCCTAAAACCCTTAAACCCTTAAACCCTTAAACCCTTAAACCTAAAACCCTAAAACCCTAAAACCCTAAAACCCTAAAACCCCTAAACCCCTAAACCCCTAAACCCTAAACCCTAAACCCTAAACCCTAAACCCTAAACCCTAAACCCTAAACCCTAAACCCTAAACCCTAAACCCTAAACCCTAAACCCTAAACCCTAAACCCTAAACCCTAAACCCTAAACCCTAAACCCTAAACCCTAAACCCTAAACCCTAAACCCTAAACCCTAAACCCTAAACCCTAAACCCTAAACCCTAAACCCTAAACCCTAAACCCTAAACCCTAAACCCTAAACCCTAAACCCTAAACCCTAAACCCTAAACCCTAAACCCTAAACCCTAAACCCTAAACCCTAAACCCTAAACCCTAAACCCTAAACCCTAAACCCTAAACCCTAAACCCTAAACCCTAAACCCTAAACCCTAAACCCTAAACCCTAATAAACCCTAATAAACCCTAATAAACCCTAATAAACCCTAATAAACCCTAATAAACCCTAATAAACCCTAATAAACCCTAATAAACCCTAATAAACCCTAATAAACCCTAATAAACTAAACCCTAATAAACTAAACCCTAATAAACTAAACCCTAATAAACTAAACCCTAATAAACTAAACCCTAAACCCTAAACCCTAAACCCTAAACCCTAAACCCTAAACCCTAAACCCTAAACCCTAAACCCTAAACACTAAACCCTAAACCCTAAACCCCAAACCCTAAACCCTAAACCCTAAACCCTAAACCCTAAACCCTAAACCCTAAACCCTAAACCCTAAACCCTAAACCCTAAACCCTAAACCCTAAACCCTAAACCCTAAACCCTAAACCCTAAACCCTAAACCCTAAACCCTAAACCCTAA